>OX422217.1:623085282-623605282 GCA_949130495.1 Sambucus nigra
CCCTAAAAATGCTAAATCTAAAGATAAGGGAATTGCTCTTAAAGCCCAAGAGAGAAGGAGTGAGGGGTCAGCTAGAAATAGGGTAGAGTCATCTAGAAAGAGAGAGACTGACACGTCAAATTCTGAGTGCGATTTTGACTTAGATGATTTGGCTCTTTTCGCAAAAAATTTCAGGAGGATTCTCAAATTTAAGAAAAATGGCAATTTTAAAGATAAAAAGAAATTTGAGAAGAATAAGTTTGAAAAGAAAAATGAAAAAGTTTCCAAAAATCCTTCTCTGAAAGAAAGTGAGAGATGTTTTGAGTGTGATGGTAGGGGTCATAGAGCTTTTGAGTGTGCCAATCGTCTGAATAGAGAAAAAGGGAAAGTTGTCCTTAATGCTACCCTTAGTGACGACAGTGAGGTCGAGACGGTGGATTCTGGAGATGAGTCACCGCATGAGTGTAACTTCACCGCATTCATGGCCAGCCAAGTGAGCACTCCTAGCTCTCCTCACGACGATGAGGATGATGCTTCACAGGGACACCTCAACAGTGAGATCGATGTGAGTGAGGGGGAGGATGACACAAGTGAGAGCGAGAGTGATATACAACGCGCCTACGCTGAATTATATTCTGAGTCTTTTAAAACTAAAAAGCGTAACAAAGCGTTAGTTCTTAAGATCACTTGCCTAGAGGAAGATTTAAGGAAAGCGAGAGAAAGATAGTTCTCCACCTGCACCGCCCTGAGAGAGAGAGAATCTACCTATGTTGAGAATGAGAATTTGTTTAGAGAGAGAGAGAGTACTCTAGAGAAAGAGAGAGGGGACTTGATCAAGTAAGTGGCTAGTCTTACGAGTCAGCTCCATTCCTCCGTGGAGACTCGAAAGAAACTTGAAGCCCTTGTTGCCCAGCTGACTCATGATCTTGAGAAAGCACGGGAAGTCAAGGTACAAATCGAGGACAGATCTGGGAAGATGGGAAAGATGCTCCTCGGCCCCGCTTTAGGTTTTGGTGATCGTCAAGGAATTGGATATGATGGTGCCTCCAGGTCCCAAATTGCACCTGGGCCAGTTCCTGAGTTTACTACAACTCCTTATGGTCACCGTAAAAAACCTCAAAGGAGAGTTCGACCAAGAAAAGCAAACCAAGGTCCGCCTTTGACTGAGCTCTTTTGTACTTATTGCAAAAGAAAAGGCCACCTTAGGGAAACTTGCTATAGCATGGGTCGGACACGACGTACTACTGCTCCACCACGACATACTGATGAGTTTTCTAGTCTGACAGAGCGAGTTGAGTTCTTAGCTTCCACGACTCAGAGTTTGATGAAAGAATTCCGACGGATGTCTTCGCCGTTAGTGAATGCTTCTTACATTCCAGCTAAAACCAACAAAGGCAAACAAAATGTCATCTCTGCTTGGGTGCCTAAGAAAGATAAAAAGGCCTTTGTTGTTCATGTTGCTCTCAAAGCACATAATACCTCACAGTGGTATTTTGATAGTGGGTGCTCTAGACACATGACAGGTGATGCCTCATTTTTTACTACTCTTGAGGATTATCAAGATGGCAGTGTCACCTTTGGAGATGGGAGTAAGTCTAGCATTATAGGACGAGGTACTATCGAGTTACCTGGTTTTCCTAAGCTAGAAAATGTTTTGTACATCAAAGGTTTGAAAGCAAACCTTCTCAGCATTAGCCAGCTGTGCGACACTAACTTTGTGTAAAGTTTGACTGGGACGCGTGTAAAGTCTACAATCAAGCCGGTAAACTTTTGATGCAAGGGGTGAGGACCGAGGATAATTGCTATGGGACTGAGCCCACATCCTCACTTGTCTGCAACAGCACCACGATCACTCCTATTGATCTGTGGCACCAACGTCTAGGTCACGTGAACGTTAGAGATCTCAATCGTTTATCTAAAAAGGACCTAGTACGTGGCTTACCATCTCTTGGAAAGTCAACTTCGACCATTTGTGGACCCTGTCAGTTGGGAAAATAAATTCGTAGTCCTCATAGGAAGTTACATTCCATTACCACCTCTCGTGTTCTGGAGTTGATTCATATGGATCTTATGGGTCCCACTCGTACTGAGAGTCTAGGTGGTAAGAGGTACATCCTCGTGATGGTAGATGATTTCTCCAGATACTCCATTGTAGGTTTTCTGAGAGAGAAATTCGATGTTGTAGATTTCTTAACGACCAAGTGTTGTGTCTTGCAAAATAAACACGGTGTCACTATTAACAGAATACGTAGTGACAACGGCACTGAATTCAAGGAAGCAAAGGTGGATTTGTACTGTGATAGCCTTGGGATCAAACATGAGTTTTCTGCTGTGAGAACTCCTCAGCAAAATGGGATTGTTGAGAGAAAGAATAGAACGATCCAAGAGATGGCTAGATCTATGCTTCTAGGTCGTAAAGTTTCTAGGAGATTTTGGGCAGAGGCAGTGTCTACTGCATGCCACACGGTGAATAGGGTGTATCTGCGTCCACACACTTCACACTCCTTATGAGTTGTGGACTGGCAAGAAGCCCAACCTGGCATATTTCCGTGTCATTGGGAGTAAATGCTACATCCTACGGGATAGAGAGCAATTACGAAAGTTCGACTCTCGAAGCGACGAGGGAATATTTCTAGGATATTCATCGAATAGCAGAGCGTACCGGGTTTTTAACCTGAAGAGCTCTAAGATTATGGAATCATTAAACGTCACCGTGCAAGATGACGAACCTCCGACGGTTATTGATCCTAACCTTCATTGTGAGGATGAGGATTGTTCTGACAGTGATTTACCTGTTCCTCTCTCACACTCTGTGGACCCTACTCCTGTGTTAGGGGACACACCTGCTTGGGTTCGCAAGATTCATGACCCTTCTGCCATTGTTGGTGATCCCACTCTGGGGGTCAAGACTCGTGCTCAACTAGAGAACATTGTTAGCCATCTTTGCTACACGTCCAAAGTCGAGCCCAAGAACCATAAAGAAGCACTCAAGGATGAACACTGGATATCTGCTATGCAGGATGAGTTGCTTCAGTTTAAAAAGAATGATGTTTGGGAACTTGTCCCCCGACCTAGTGAGATTAATGTGATAGGTACCCGGTGGATTTTTAAGAACAAAATGGATGAAAATGGTACCATAATCCGAAATAAGGCTAGGTTGGTCGCTCAAGGCTACACACAGATAGAGGGTGTAGACTTTGGGGAGACATTTGCTCCTGTTGCGAGGCTTGAGTCCGTCCTGTGACACCCCGACTAATTAAATACCGGGTAGCTACTCCTTTATAAAATTAATTCAAAATGCCATGTTGGCTCAGTTAATAGCATCACTGTCGAAAACATTTTAATATTACTAACCACCTAGTATTTAAAAAGTAAGTTGCCAAATTTTAATTTAAGTCTGATTAACATTCAACAAGTGTAATGAAGAAATAAATAACACCATTCACCATACTGAAGTAAAACGAATAACCATCACAATAGAGTAAATAAAGTCTGGAGGAAAACTCCTCACTACAATCCCATAACTTAAATGAATAACCGAAACTGAAATAAAACATGCTAAAGTCTGAAAACTGAAATATAAAAGATGTCTCTAAAGAAATGGGCAACATGCCCTACAACTGATAGATGGTGACTCCGGAATCCAAAAGATAGAAGCGTCTACATGAAAATCCCTGTAGCTTCCACAAGCAGCTACAGCTCGTCACCTGAATGAGTATCCTATGCTTGGTGTCCTTGTGGATGGGCACCTAAAATGGTTTTACAAAGAAAAAGAGATTTGAAAAGCAAACGGGTCAGAGCCCGAATGTGGAGTTATATTTTAAAAACCTGCAAGTGCTTTAAAAACATTTAAAACATTAAATACAAAGTACATGTTAGGACATACACTCGCATGATATTCTCACCTCTCGTCTAACTGTGCACTCCTAACGTAAGTACCCATCTATAACGACCCATACTACTAGCTAAGTGACAACATAACTAGCTAGACTGCCAAAGGTTCTACCCATTTTTTTTACTCGGTTCCATTTAACATAACCGCGCTCGTAATTAAATAGGGATTTAACGTAAACTCAGATACTCAATATGCAATATATATAACTGTCAGTTAACTCATTATATATCTCGAAACAATACCGTAATACTTTTACAACATTAACATGAGGATTCCCATTAATTTAAATGTATATTATCACATCTTATATATACAATACAAGCACCCCGCGAACTAAGCTGTGGTGCACACATACTCTGCTATCCATCCCGGTACATCACGTACATAAGGATTACATATTCCGAATCTCTCAGTAATAGTTTACCGATAACAACATCACAAATAATGGAGGCGAACATAGTCACCATCACATGGGTCACGCACATACCTACGCTCCCATGATCAGCGGACTTATTAATATCACAATAAGTCTTTCTATAACCTATGTTCATCGAGGTACCAGTCTATATCCCCCCCCGTAGGCACACAAGGATTAGAGGGTCCTAAGTGAACGCAACCTCCCGTGATAGCAAGTATGGTAGGTATGTCATACACACAATCCATATACTAAGTAAACACACATCTTAGTAATACCGTATTTCAATCGTAGTACGTATCGCATTCTCGCACTAACTATAATTATCACAATTTATACTAATCCGATTCATAATCATACGCGCTATAGTTTCTCACGTCGTAGTAACCACTCGCGTCTCAACCCAAACCGTACATGTAATACAACTCTCGTATGTAAATTCCTCCTCATAACTGCCCAAATGTCCCAAGTCTATCACTATATCATCAAAGAAATGCTATCTATATCCTCGAACAAGTTTACGGTTCTCCAAAAATTGAAACAGTCCAAAAAGGATCAAACTGTCAACTCGTTAGAAGTCTCGTTCGAACGAGTGTTCGAACGAGTTTGGACTGTCAGCTCGTTAGAAGTCTCGTTCGAACGAGGTTGTTCGAACGAGATCCCAGTTCGTTAGAACGAACTGTCCCTTCTAACGATATCTCGTTCGAACGAGATATCGAACGAAATCCCTACTCGTTAGTAACGACTAGTCAACTCGTTAGAAGCTCGTTCGAACGAGTTCGTTCGAACGACATGGGGGCTGCTTCTAACGACTGACCAGTTTCGGCCCAGAATTTTCCCAATTCGTTTTCCATCCGTTTTTACTCCTCAAACCTCTTCTAAATTTCGTTCCAACAATATATTGAGTTCTCTAATCATCCTCAAACCTGCCAAGGTGCTATACTAACATCATTAAAGGGGTTTAATACCTTCTAAACATCATTAAGTCACAAATTTCTACATTAATTCCCAATTTTCTTCAAGAACATAAACCCTAGGTTCTTCTCATCAAAATTTCCCAGATTTTAATCCGTTTATACATCACATAGATATGAAATCTCTGAATTAAATCTTCAAACAATGTTTCTACATGCAAACCTATCCCAAAATTAAACAACAATCTTCCAATTTCATGGGTTTTCTTTTAACTCTTATATAAGATTGATTAACAATGTTTCTAACATGGAAAAAGCATTCACTGCAAAAGGAATGTAATTTAAATCACTTGCCTTGGTTTGATTCCGGATTTGGTGTTGATTTGATGAAGAATTTCTGCTCTCCAAGCTTCCTCTCTAATGGTGGCTTAAGGTGGCTAGGGTTTGATTTGGGGAAACTTAGAAAACCTAAATGACAACCTACGTAGCCTTCTAGGTTAATATGGGTTGGTTAATGGGCTTAATGGGTTTAATCCACATCAGATTTACATCTCTAATTTTCGTCACTTTTAATTCCTAAAAATGTAAAATTACCAAAATACCCTTTAAGTTACCGGTATGGCCTAAAAATACCCCGGGACCCAAACTATACCCCCGGCTAGTGTTTTCTGACTATCTCGACCCTTCCGGACGCGTTGGCGCACTCAAAATGACCATACGAATTATAGATTTTAAATTCACTTTTTATTATCAAAATATTATACCGTGACGCGGCGGTCCCACGCGTCTCAACAAAATTTCTAAAATGCCGTATATAAATCCCACGACAAATTTTATAATACCAAATACATATATAATCATATATGCACATAATCAATTACCAATTCGCATCTCATTAGTATTTATAACCCGGATTAATTTCTAATTAATACGCAATTTAATTAATTAATCCCAAAAATAAATATAGCCAAAAATACGGCGTATTACACGTCCGTCTTCTGCTCGCCATCGCATCTCATCTGCGCTTCAAGGTGTATCAGATGGATGTCAAGAGTGCCTTTTTGAATGGAATTCTACAGGAGGAGGTTTATGTGGAACAACCAAAAGGGTTTGAAGACCCTCAGCACCCTGAGCACGTCTACTATCTGAGGAAAGCCTTGTATGGTTTGAAGCAAGCACCCCGTTCTTGGTACGAGAGGCTTACTTCTTATCTCTTAGCTCGTGGCTTCAAGAGAGGGGGAGTAGATATGACGTTGTTTGTCAGAAGAGATGACGGTGTTATTTTGGTTGCCCAAGTCTATGTGGACGACATAGTCTTTGGATCCACATGCTCCCAGCATGCTCACCACTTTGAGGAGCAGATGAAAAGTGAGTTTGAGATGAGCATGGTTGGTGAGCTTACATTCTTCCTTGGTCTCCAGGTTCGTCAGCTAGAGGATGGGATGTTCATCTCCCAATCCAAGTAAGCTAGAGACCTAGTGAAGAAATTTGGTTTAGACTCCGCTAAGCATGCACGTACACCTATGAGTACCACTACCAAGCTTAGTAAGGACACTTCAGGCAAGGACGTAGAGCAAACCTTATATCGGAGTATGATAGGTAGTCTCCTCTACTTGACTGCCAGTCGTCCTGACATCGCCTTTAGTGTTGGAGTCTGTGCGCGTTATCAGGCATCCCCAAAAGAGTCACATTTACTTGCTCTAAAACGTATTATTAAATACGTAAGTGGGACTCTCTCATACGGGATTTGGTATTCCTTTGATACCGATGACCGTCTGTCCGCCTACTCGGATGCCGATTGGGCTGGGGATGTAGATGGATGTAGGAGCACTTCTGGTGGGTGTTTATATTTTGGTTCTGCTCTTGTCTCCTGACTGAGCAAGAAGCAAAATTCCATCTCTTTGTCCACTACGGAGGCTGAGTACATAGCCGCCGGGAGTTGTTGCACACAACTCTTGTGGATGAAGAAAATGCTGGAGGATTATGGGATATCACAGGACACCATGACCATTTCCTGTGATAACACGAGCGCGATACACATATCCCGCAATCCAGTTCAGCATTCGCGCACAAAACACATCAGGATACGTGAGCACTTTATTCGTCAGTTAGTTGAAGAGAAAGTCGTATCCCTGAGTTTTGTTCCTACCGACCGTCAGTTAGCCGATATTTTCACAAAACCTTTAGACGCCCTTAGATTTGAGAGTCTTAGGAAATCTTTAGGGATTTGCACAGTTGACTGAGGGGTTGGTCTATGTCTAGAATAGGATGCTTCTTCATGTTCATAGCATATGCTTCCTATTGCTAGTCTGTTTTATATGTACCAATACTTTGTTGTACAGCTTTGTTTTATTCTTTTTGCTTTTTATATTTCTTTTGAAAAAAAATACAAAAAGATTTTCCTTTAAGAAAAATTTTGAGAAAAGCACAAAAAGATTTTATTTCTCCAAATTTTTGAAAAAAAATCCAAAAAGATTTTTGTATTTTGCTTCTTTTATGGATGAGCATGTAAGATAGCCAAGTCACAACTTCATTCCATTTATCCATGTGACTGTTTGATAGATATTTGAGAGGCTACATCATTTCATCCATGTGTTTTACATTGATTGGAGTCTTTGAGATGTAATTAGTGATATCTTCCTACATGTTTGACTCCTATATCCTTTATTGCACACATGCACGGCTATATTTGATTATTGCACTTGTCTATCTCATGTTGGCTTACGTGTTTTCATCTCAATCCTGTCTATACAATGTACAATATGCGATAAAACTTGACAAGATTGGAATGCATGTAAAAACCGTTTTGTGAGTTTGTGTGATTTGTTTGATAACGGGGAGGGGTTGCGAAAGGTAATCATCTATCCTTTGCGCAAAATCCACCGTTAAAAAGGACCTAAAAAATGGAGGAATTTTAATATCCGAGGTCCAAAGAGGTTAAAAGAGCCCGAAAAAAATTTAAAGGCAATAAAAAGAAATTCATGCCAAATATGGGCCACTTAGGTTTCACCATCAATTCTCCAAAGTTTGAGAATTTAGAATGCCTCTATTCAATACAATATCTGAGGGAGTTTGGTTGGAGAATCTAAATGGGTTTGCACTTCCTTGAAAGTCCTGAAAAAGCATAAAATCATTTTGGACGTTATTGGTGTGAAAATCATTTTGAGCTTTGATTTGTTGATTTGATTGAGTCAATATCTTATACTGTCACTCTTTTACACCAAAGGAAGCATCTGAGTTCATTCGCTAGGAATATCCAATATTCATCGTGCACATATGTCATGTTTGTATGCATTGATTTTCCTATCGAATTTGATCACACCACTTCATTTACGCTATCATTGACTTGGTTGCTTTTTGTTTATTCATGGTGTATTTTTATCCTAGTGACACCCCGCACTTGCTTATTTGATTTATTTCTCGAATTTGTCCATTTGGGGACATCATAAAAAGGGGGAGAAAGAATTATCATATTATGGGTGAGTTTGAATTCTGGGGGAGTTTTTGAGATGTTGCTTATATTTTTATCATATATTGATATCCATGTTATCTCATTTCAAACTCGATATGTCACGTGGTATTTGCTTTGTCTCATGTGTGTAGGTATGAAGATTGCAGATCTATATGTTGCACACCCTGATGAGAAAAGTTTTGAGATTCCTGAAGAATTAAAGAACAAATGATGAAGACTATTCATTTGTACCTTTTCTAGTTTTGGGTTCATGGGAGGGTAGATTTGTATAGGCAATTTCATATTTGATAATTCGTATTTTTTATGTATGTACCAGCATAGACATGGGGGAGATTTGTAAGGACATTTTTCACATGTCCGAAATGTTTCATTTATTTATGTCGTACGCCGCTACATTTGGCACGTCTCCTCATGATCTCACATGACGGCCTCTATCCGAATTTCGGGAATCAAGCATGAATTATCTCCACTAATATGTCCCACATATGCCTCAAAGACTTCACGTTCCAAGATTTTAGGGACTTAATGCAAGTGGTACGCAAGGGAAGTCAAAACAGTGAAAAAAAGGCACGATAGGAGAGCTCAAGGGCATTTTCGTTATTTCAGATCCATAGTTCGGAGGTCTGGTCAAATAGAAAGTTTAATATCTCTCCGCAACGAAGATACTGGAAAAAACGGCACCTCAATCTGAGCTACGGTGAAGGAGTTATGACCTTTTGAAGATAGAGAAAATTCCTTAAAGAATGCTGTTTTTTTTGTACGCTGGATAGAATTTTAGAGTTTTAAGAACGTGGGACTCTTCATATTTTTTCCTATAAATATCAACTTCGGGGGAGTTGTTTTGCAAGACTTTAGGAGATCAATTTGAGAGTCCAAATACATCTAGTCTTCATATTTTTGAGTCCCAAGACTCATGTTTTGATTCACACATCATTGCCAAACCTTTGTGAATCCTTTGGCAACCCAAGAACACAACTTTGGTTTGTTCAACCCTTGTGGACGAGACCGTTCTTCTTCTTCATTGCAGCCCTACTGGAAAGGGATAATTCCAGCCGCGACTACAGAATCCGATACCCGAGGGTAATTCTTAGTCAACTTGTATTTTCATTGTAATCCGATTGTAAGCCGTTTTCTTACAAATTATAGTGAAAATAAATGGTTTTGCCCCTGAGGGGGATTTTTCCTTAATTGCATGTGTTTGAATGTTCTTGCGTAGATTATCAATTTATTCAATCGCATACTGCTGCATGTTTAGGGTTTGTTTGTGTTAAAAGGGTTTTATATATAACTTGATCATTTGAACGCGAGCACACACGTTCTCATTATCAGATAGGATGTACCAAGGGATCCTATTTCTAAGGTACAAGTCAATATCCCTCATAAAGGTCCCATCCAGATAAGATTGTCCCAGCGCGGCAGCCTTCGTGATAGAAAGTAGCGCGGGTGTGATTATACACAAACATAATATAAATATATATAAATGCTGTCAATCATATATATAAATATTCTCATTTTCCAATTAGGTTCGCCCACAACCCATAATAATATTTTAACAATTTTACCAAATTTTTATGCATAAGGAACGCATCTCAATTTATTATGAATTTTAATCTTTTCGCAATTACGTCTCGTCCCTCGAAGTATACTCTCGTCCTAAGGGTCAATTCAGTAGGTACACCCGATCTAACATACTGGTCTAAGTCATTCACAAATCTATCATTTCCGTAATTAAATTACGCACGATTTTCAATATGTTTCAAACCCCCTTCAACCCAATGTTACATCCCATATAACATTTCCTTCAACGGAATCTACTTAGACCCTACTGGTCCTCTTTATGGCCCATTATTCTCTTTAAATGATAATTAAGGGTTCCTACGTATTTTATTCGAATTAAAAAAAATAGGAAAACCATGTAGTTCCTAGGAGGGGTCGATCGATCAATAAGTCGATCGATCGACATTCTTTGGTCGATCGATCGATCAAGCAGTTCTTGCGCATAAAACTGGTAATCCAACCTATGGCCTTCATCAAAGAAAATTCTCCAAAACACCATTAGTGATTCCCAAACACCCAAACAAGTTTACTACTGATTAAATACACCTACATACATGATTTCTTACTTGAATCATGTACGAATTCATCAAAGGTGTCGAATTAAAGGTCTAATTCATCATAATTATCAAGAACCCTAGTTTCATTAAAATTTCCAATCTTCTAATTCTTTTTCCAGATTTCTCACTTCTAAACCATTAAAATTTCATGGGTAATCCTCTACATATGTTGAGATTTCCAGAATATGCTTATTTGCTCTAAAGCATGTGATTTAAATTCCCTAAATCAATAAATTCTTCCACAAAACATGTATTTAACAATCCTATTCTAACTTGGGAGAAATATTAACTACAAAAGTAGCAAGATAGATACTTACCTAGGATTTGAAGGTCTAATTCTCAGGTGTTTACGGGTATGGTTGCGTCCCTCATTTCCCAATCTACGCGTTAGTTGTGAAAGATGGCAAAGGTGGTGTAGGTAGGGTGGCTCTCCCCTTTGGAGTCTTCTCCCTTATCCCTTCCTTAGCCTCTCTGCAACTCTACCAATTCTAATCCTCGAAGAATATAACTCCCATCAGATATATCCCTTTAATTTTCATCCATAATTTAAGTCTTAAAAAGGAAATTACTAAAATGCCCTCCCGAGTAACTGGTTAGGCCTAAAAACGTCCCGATACCCAAACTAAACTCCCGGTACACTTTTCGGACTATCTCGACCCTTTCGGACACGTTGGCACACTAAAAATAACCATACGGGTGACTTATAATTTATTCACTTTTATAATAATAATTTAGTCCCGACACGACCCAGGCGCGTCCCGACTTAATTTCCATAATTTTCTTGTTATTCACTCCTAAAATATTAATAAACTCAATCTCATATATTACTTTACTTATCTAGTAATATTCAACAAATTCCCAATAATTACTAACTCTCGTCACGCTAGTAAATATTTTTAAATAAAATTTTAGATTAATAACTCAATTAAATTTTATAAATTCCCAATGTTAAAATCCATAAAAATACGGGCTACTACATACTCCCCCCTAATAACGAAATTTCGTCTCGAAATTCGAAAAATAAGGCATACATGGTAAAAATAGATTTGGATATTTTTTGCGTATATTTGCCTCGTGCCCCCAAGTGGACTCCTCCACATTATGATGCTCCCACTGAACCAGTATATGTGGAACTACCTTCGACCTTAATTTCCTCTCGTTATGGTCTAGGATAGCCACTAGTCTCTCCTCATAAGAACTGTCAGGATGTAAGACAATCTCCTTAATCACAATGTGGGTGTGGGATATATCATCCCGAAGATATCGTCTCAATGATGAGATGTAGAATACATAATGAATACAGTGGAAGTTCTTTGGCAACCCCAATCTGTATGCCACCAGCCCTATCCTCTCGATAATAGGAAATGGTCCCACGTACCTCGGAGCCAACTTCCCCTTCTTCCCGAATCTCATTACTCCTTTCATAGGAGATACACGCAGTAATAATTGGTCCCCCACACCAAACTCTCGAAAGGATCATTTTACTTCGACGTAGATTTTCTATCGATCCTGGGCTACCCGAATGCGACTCCTAATAAGCTCAATTATAGATGAAGTCTCCTGAATCACCTCTGGTTCGAGAAATTTATTGTCCCCTACCTCTATCCAACCTGAGGGAGAATGACAAGGTCTTCCATATAAATCCTCAAATGGTGCCATGCCGATCGTGAACTGATAGGAGTTATTACAAGCGAACTTCACCATTGGAAGATACCGCTCCCCACCCCTTCCAAAATCAAGGACACACATGCATAGCATATCCTCCAGCGTCTGATTGGTACGCTCTGTCTATCCATTTGTATGTGGGTGATAAGCTAAACTCAACCTCAAATTTGTACCCATGGCCTCTTAAAAGCTCTCCCAAAAGCGGGACAAGAAAATTCTATCTCTATCAGACATAATATACATTGGCACCCTATGTAGCCTAACTATCTTGGTAATAAATAGTTGTGCATACTAGCTTGTGGTGTAGAATGTCTGTACTGGCAGAAAATGAGCTACCTAGGTCAACCGATCGACTACAACCCATATGGAATAATGACCCCGTTGTGATGTAGGCAACCCAGTAATGAAGTCCGTGGAAATACTTTCCCATTTCCACGTAGGTATCTCTAACGACTGAAATAACCCTGTCGGTCTCTCGTGGTCCACCTTTACCATCTGATAGGTATAACATTTGGACACGAACTCTGCAATAACCTTCTTCATCCCATTCCACCAGTACTGTTACCTCATATCCTATTATATCTTATCCCCTCTAGGATTTACAACAAATCTAGACTCATGTGATTATGCCATCACTACATGACATAAGTGTTCTCCCCCTGGGACCACCAATCTCCCTCTGGCAAAATGTATCCGTTGCTTATGCCTGTATCACCATCGTAACTATCTCAAGTGTAACTGACATAACAGATATAAAGAAATGGGCTACCGCATCCTGGTGACCCAAATCTTTCCACTTCAGTCTCCATACTTTCACTACGTCACCTATCGATCTACGGCTTAATGCATCAGCAACCACATTAGCGTTCCCCGGATGGTATTGTATCTCGAAATGGTAGTATTTCATAAACTCCATCCACCTTCGACGATGCATGCTCAACTCTTATTGAATGAACAAGTATTGAAGTGACTTGTGGTCTATGAACAAGAGAAACTTCTCCCCCAATAAGTAATGTCCCCAAATCTTCAATGCAAACACGATTGCTGCTAGTTCCAGGTCGTGTGTTGGGTAGTTTTTTTCATATGGCTTAACCTTGTGGGAGGCAAAAGCTATATCCTGCTCCTCCTACTTAAGTACGCCACCTAGTCCCCATAAAGAGGTGTCAGTGTACACAAGGTACCCCACTCCCGGATGGGTTAAAGCAAGAACTGGCGCCGAAGTCAGCTTATCTTTCAGCTCATCAAAAGCCAATTGATAAGCATCATTTTATACATATGGTACCCCCTTGCGATTCAGATTCTTTAACGGACCCGCTATCTTCAAAAATCCTCGAATGGACCGCCTGTATTACTCGGCTAACCCCAAGAAGAAACGTACCTCTATCGGTGTCATGGGTTATCCCCACTCTCTCACTACCGATACTTTGCTCGGTTCAACCAATATCGGCAATTTTGACAGAACATGCCCCAGAAACTATACCTCCCGTAACCAAAATTCTCACTTCTCATACTTAGCATACAAATGATGCTCTCATCGAGTCTCAAGAATTTAGCTCAAATGCTCGTCATGCTCCTCCTCAGTCTGTGAATAAATTAGGATGTCATCTATGAAGACGATGAGAAACTAATCCAAGAACTCTCTGAATACTCGGTTCATCAAATCCATGAATATAACTGGAGCATTTCTTAGCCCAAACGGCATGACTCTGAACTCGTAGGACCCATATCTCATCAAGAAAGAAGTTTTTGACACATTCTTCTCCCTAATCCGTAGTTGATGGTATCCTGATCTCAAATCTGTCTTCGAAAAGAAGGTTGCTCCTCTTAGTTGGTCGAACAAGTCATCGATTCGAGGCAACGGAGATTTATTCCGTATCGTGACCTTGTTCAACTCCCGGTAATCCATGCACAACCTCATTGAACTATGTCTCTTCTTTAAAAATAACACTGGAGCACCCTAAGGCGAGGTGCTCAAACGAATGAAGCCTTGGCACAACAACTGCTATATCTGATACCATCACTCCCTCATCTCTACTGGAGCCATACGGTACGGTGCACGTTCTATTGATCGAGTGCCCAGCATTAAGTCTATGAAAAAATCTATCTCTCGACTGGGGGGTGGGCTCGGTATCTCCTGGAATACATTTGAAAACTCACGAACAACTGGAATCGAATCCAGGGGAATCACAATCTCCTTAGAGGTATCATTCTCTATGTAATACAAATAGGTGGAAGATCCTCCCTCTGGGCGAGGCATCGCCACCAAAAATATCTCCTGACCTAGAACGAAAAAGATAATACTCCTACCGAAACAAGATATCATGGCTCTGTACGTAGCGAGCCAATCTATGCCGATAATTATGTCATTCTCATGCATATCTAAAACTAGCATGTCTGTAGGTAAAATCAAGCTACCAATCTCTATACCTACACCCCGGCATATAAACAAAATCAAAGACCCATTCCCCAGTGGTGAGTCCACGCATGTAACTGTACTCTCTGTCGTGTCTAATAACACTAAGGCCAGTGCAAAGTGAGTAGCTATAAAAAAGTGTGACGCTTTAGTATCAAATAGAACCGGACCCATAGTAGCATGGATAGGAAATGTACCCTCAATCGCAGGTGGCACCTGAGGTGGTGCGGCCTGGTGGACATTATAGACAAGCCCATACTACAATTGTCCCTACTAGGATGGCTTGTAGGGCTGGAATCTAAGCTGGCACTGGGAGGGCATTTGGAAAGAGTGGCCTCTGTGGCTCGTTACGGGCACCCTACTGCTATAGGGACATATCCCCCTCTGGTCAATCCTGATGCCTATGGCCATTCTTGCCCCATGCGAAACACCTGCCCTGAAGTTTCCTCCCCTCTGACGCTGCTGACCACGGCCCGGTTGGTCGTTACCACCCCGCCACAGGCCCTACTGAAAATGATATTGACCTTGATGGCCCTGCTGTTGAACCTTATATTGTCCATACTGACAGGACTGGACCTAATGGCCCTGTCTATAGCCCTCAAATCCCTTCTTGGAATCTCCTGATCAGAATCACTTGGCAGGGTCCCCCTGATGGGAACTCTGCTCACTGTGACGGGTTTGGCCTTGAGCTGTTGGAGCCCAACAAGTACTACTGCCCCTATCCAACCCTGCTGGCTAGACTCCCCTGCTCGTTTTCTCCCCTGCAGATGGAAGTAGTGATCCTAGTAGTATAACGAAGCGGCGTTGAGTACGTCACTGTAAGTATCCAATGATTGATTACCTATGAGGTGCAGACAAATCCTCTAGGCCAATCAATCTAGAAATAACAATATATTATTCTCCTTAGTGGGTGCCTCATTAGAAACTATAGTGAGAATTCTAGTGAACTCCTCCTCATACTCAGCAACGGTCATACTCTCCTACTTAATATTCAGTAACCTCCACCTCATCTAAGTATGCACGAAGAATGAGAAATACTTATGGTTAAACTGCGCCCAAAATGACTGAATCGATATGTTGACCCTCTCCTCCAAGGCGATGGTGGTCTCCTACCACTGTAAAGAGTCCCCCAATAGAATTAAGGAAGCCAGTAACTGTCTCTAAACATTAGTGCACTCATACATGTGAAAATGCCTCTAGATATCCTTCTTCCATTAGCTGGAGATCACATTGTGTGAACTACCCGAAAACTCCGGGGGATGTGCCTTCTGAAAGGCATCCCTGACCCGCTTCCATGCAGTGGGAAGTTGTGTTGGTACTCGCACTACAGCCTGAACCCGGGGTGGAGCCTGCTGCACCACCGCTAATGCGGCATTCACCGCCTAAGCAATAATGGTAGCTACTTCATTTGCATTCATCATTCCCTGAGCTGGAGCTGCTGGCTGCTCAGGCTTGGCATTCCTGTCTTGGGGTGAGCGTCACGGAGGTATCTGAAATGAGATGGAAGTTTATTAGTCTACAGTTATTATTAAGTATAAAATAGCTGAAGACGTAAGCGTAAATACAAGAATACAATAGTCCTAAAAATAGGGATCTAAATCAATGACGCTAAGCTGGAAGCCAAATAAGCCGTATAGATCCTAAAGGACACTAGAACCTGATGCTCTGATACCGCCTGTGACACCCTGCCTAATTAAATACCGGTTGATCAGTCATTTATTAAATTAAAATCAAGGTGAACTGTTGGTTCATTCTTAGCATCACTGTCGCAAAATAAATATTTCCAATTTAAACACCCTAAATAATTAAGTTAAGTGTCAAAACAATTTAAAGTCTTAATTTATTTAATTTCGTTGTAAAATTCTTCTTAAACATAGACAAATTTGAATAATACAAATGATAAAGATACCAATCATCCACGAACCATGGAAACTAGATAATCAAATACAAATAATTAACCACAACCCACAGATAATGTGAGAGACAAAATAATCCCAAATGAAAAATAGAGTACTGAAATGATAGAATTATGAAATCCCTATCAAGTATAAAATTGTCTGAAAATGGGTGACACGTGCCCTAACTAAAACAGCTAAACAGAAGTCTAAGGAACCAAAGAAGGAAGTGTCTACTGTAATGACCTGCAACTCCCACACAAGCTGCAGTACATCAATTCAAATGATTATACACCTGACGCCCCTGTAGCTGAGCACCTGTAATATATACATATATATGCAAGAGAGAGAAAATAACAGAAAACGGGTCTGAGCCCGAGTGTAAAACAGTTTTATAAATAGTTTAGCATAGTATTTAAAATGCTTACTGGCTAATATGACCACCATGTTAGTATGCAACACTCTCTTGAGAATTCTCACCTCTCATCTAGTGTGCAAGCCTACCATACTACTAAATGCCTCATAAGTCTATCTAACATATCTCCCAATGATTTTTTTTCGAGAAGTCACAAGGCTATGATATTTATATTAGGGATCAATCTCTTCATGATTACTTACATTACTTAATGTATCTCAGTATCGTTATAAAGTTCCCGAATACTTACTATAAAATTTTGGAGCATTTATTCAATCCTTAACTACTTATACGCACAGTAGAAAATTTCCATATATACGTATACATATTAATCACTCATATAACAGATATACTATCGTCACCCCACATAAAATATATGGTGTTGTCATACTCTGCTATCAAGTCCATGTATCACTCGTACTAAGGGAAATAATAGTTTGGAATAACTTTGGAAGAGTATTAACACAATACACACAAAAATGGAGGTGGGGCATAGTTCCAAGTCACTAAGAGGTGAGCACATACCCCTCACATCTCTTAGGACCATCTGAATATCATTCTCAAATAGCTTGTACAAAGGAATCCTATGTTCTACGGTATAAGTCCATATCCCCCATAAAGGTCCCATCGAGATAAGACTGTTCTGGTGCGTCAACCTCCGTGATAGCAAGTAGCGCGGGTATGATTATACACAACCATAATATAAATATATACACATGCACTCGATCATATATACAAATATTCTAATTTTCCAATTCGGTTCACCCACGATCCATAATAATATTTAAACCATACGAAACACAGTTTTACCAATTTTTTACGCTTAGGGAACTCATCTCAATTTATTCTCAATTTTATTCTTTTTGCAATTACTTCTCGTCCCTCGAAGTATTCTCTCTTCCTAAGGCTCAATTCATTAGGTACACCCTCTCTAACATACTGGTCTAAGTCATTCACGAATCTCCCAATTTGGTAGTTAACCGACGCACGATTTCCAATATGTGTCAAACCCCCGTTAACCCACTTTTGCATCCCATATAACATTTCCTTCAACGAAATCTAGTTAGACCCTACAGGTCCTTTTTATGGACCATTATTCTCTTTAAATGATAATTAAGGGTTCCTACCTATTTGATCTGAATTAAACAAAAAGAGGAAAACATGTAGTTCCCAGGAGGTGTCGATCGATCGACATTCTTGGGTCGATCGATCGATCAAGCAGTTCTTGCCCAGAAAACTGTTAATCCAACCTACGGGTTTCATCCAAGAAAATTCACCAAAACACCATTAATGATTACCAAACTCCCAAATAAGTATACTACTGATTAAATACACCTATATACATCATTTCCTACGTGAAGCATGTAGGAATTCATCAAAGGTATCGAATTAAATGGCTAATTCATCACAATCATCAAGAACCCTAGTTTTATTATAATTTCCAATCTTCTAATTATTTTTCTAGATTTCTCACTTCTAACCCATTACAATTCCGTGGTAATCCTTTACATATGTTGATATTTCCATAATATAATGATTTCCTCTAAAGCATGTGATTTAAATTCCCTAAATCATCAAATTCTTCCATAAAACATGTATTTAACAATCCTATTCTAACATGGGAGAAATATTAACAACAAAAGTAGCAAGATAGATACTCGCCTGGGATTCGAAGGTCTGATTCTCAGGTGTTGACAGGTATGGTTGTGTCCCTCGTTTCCCGATCTACGCGTTGGTGGTTAAAGATGGAAAAGGTGGTGTTAGTAGGGTGGTTCTCCCCTTTAGAGTCTTCTCCCTTATCCCTTCCTTAGTCTCTCTGCCACTCAAAAAATTCTAATCCTCGAAGACCCTAATCCCATCAGATATATCGCTTTAATTTTCGTCCATAATTAAGCCTTAAAAGGAAAATTACTAAACTTCCCTCTCGGGTTACCAGTTAGGCCAAAAAATGTCCCGATACCTAAACTAAACCCCCCGGGTACACTTTTCTGACTATCTCGAAATGACCATACGGGCGACTTATAATTTATTCACTTTATAATAATAATTTAGTCCCGACACGATAGAGGCGCGTCCCGACTTAATTTACATAATTGTCATGTTATTCACTCGTGACAATATTAATAAATTCAATCTCATATATTACTTTACTCATCCAGTAATATTCAACAAATTCCCAATAATTACTAACTCTCGTCACGCTAGTAAATATTTTTAAATAAAATTTTGAATTAATATTAAATTAATAACTCAATTAAATTTAATAAATACCTAATTTTAAAAGCCATAAAAATACGTGGTCTTCTAAACCCCCATCAGAACTCACTGAATAGGAATCATCACCCTCAGCTAAAATCCGTACAATCTGATCCTGATAAAATGCATCCGCTGCTTGGGCCTGGATCACCCTTGTAACAATCTCTGGTGTGACTATCATAACGGATATAAAGGAATGGCCTACTGCGTCCTAGTGTCCTAACTCTTTCCACTTCGCCTTCCATACTTTCTCTACCTCACCAACCATCCTACGACTTAAAGCATCAGAAACCACGTTAGCCTTCCTCGAATGGTACTACATCACAAACTGGTAGTCTTTCACAAACTCTAGACACATGTGCTAAAGCGTGTTCAACTCCCGCTAAGTGAACAAGTATTGAGGTGACTTGTGGTCCGTGAATAAGAGAAACTTCTCCCTCAATAAGTAATGCCTCCAAATTCGCAATGCAAACACGATCGTTTCTAGCTGCAGGTCATGGGTGGGGTAATTTCTTTCTTGAGGCTTAAGATTGCGGGAGGCATAAGTTATATCTTGCTCATCCTGCTGAAGTACTCCACCGAGTCCGTATAAAGAGGCATCATTATACACCAGGTACTCCAATACCGACCTGGGTAAAGAAAGAATTGTTGCCAAAGTCAAATTATCCTTTAGATCGTCAAAAACAAACTAACAAGATTCATCCCATACGTACGGTACCCCCTTGCGAGTCAGATTCGTCAATGGACCTGCTATCTTCGAAAAGCCTCGAATGAACCGCATGTTGTACGCAGATAACCCCAAGAAACTATGCACCTCTATCGATGTCGTGGGTTGTCCCCACTCCCTCACTGTCGACACTTTGCTCGGGTCAACTAATATCCCCAATTCCGACATAACGTGCCCGAAAAACTATACCTCCCATAACCAAAATACGTACTTCTCATACTTAGGATATAGATGATGCTCTCGTAGAGTCTGAATAACCTATCTCAACTGCTCGGCATGCTCTTCCTCAGTCTGTGAATAAATTAGGATGTCATCTATGAAGACGATGACAAACTGATCCAAAAACTCTCTGAACACTCGATTCATCAAGTCCATGAATACGACTGGAGTATTTTGTCATGCCAAATGGCATGACTTTGAACTCATAGGACCCATATCTCGTCAAGAAAGCAGTCGTCGATAATTCCTGCTCCGTAATCCATAGCTGATGGTTTCCAGATCTCAAATCTATTTTCGAAGAGAAGGCATCTCCCCTCAGTTGGTTGAACAAGTCATCGATTCGGGACAACGGATACTTATTCCGTATCGTGACCTTGTTTAAATCTCGATAAGCCACGCACAATCTCAATGAACTATCTCTATTTTTCAAAAATAACACTAGGGTTCAGGTCCTCCTATGAATGAAGCCCTAACCTAACAACTCCTCTATTTGATCCCGTAACTCCATCATCTCTGCTGGAGCCATACGATACGATGCTTGTTCTATCGGCCGAGTGACCGGCATCAAGTCTATGACAAAATCTATCTCTTTACTGGGAGGTAGGCCTGGTATATTCAGGAACACATTAGAAAACTCACGAACAACTAGAATCGAACCCAGGGGAATCATAATATCCTTAGAGGTATCTTCCTCTATGTAATACAAATGGGTGGAAGATCCTCCCATTGGATGAGGCATCGCTACCAAAAACATCTCCTAACCTGGGATGGCAAAGATATACTCCTACCTAAATAATATATCGTGGCTCTATACACAGCGAGCCAATCTGTGTTAATAATGGGGTCGTGCTAATTCATATCTAAAACTAGCATGTCTGCATGTAAAATCAAGCTACCAATCTCTATACCTACTCCCCTAAATATAAAGAAAATTAAGGACTTATTTCCCAGTGGTGAATCTCCGCATGTCAATGTACTCTCTATCGTGTCTAATAACCCCGTGGCCTGTGCGAAGGTAGTAGCTATAAAATAGTGTGACACCCCAATATAAAATAAAACACTCCCCATAGTTCCATGGATAGGAAATGTACCCCCAATCGCGGGTGGCGCCTGCGGTGCTACTGGCGGGTGGATGTTATAGACACGTCAATACTTTAATTATCCCTGCTAGACGGGGACTACTGGGATGGCTGGTAAATCTGGCATCGGAGGCGATACTAGGAGGGCGGCTGGAAAAAGTGGTCTCTACGGCTCCTGGCAGGCACCCTGCTGCTGTGGGGCCCTATCCCCTCTGGGAAATCCTGGCACCTATAGCCATTCTTGTTGTAACCAAAACACATTCCCCTGAAGTTCCCTCCCCTCTGTCTCTGTTGACCACCCCTCCATTGGCCCTACAGGCTCTGTTGATAGCTCTGTTGGCCCAGATGGCCCTAATGGCCCTGCTATTGGCGGTGTGGGACCTTTTGGCCATGCTGACTTGACTGGAACTGTTATCCCGGTCTAAATCCTTCAAATCCCTACCTAGAATCACCAAATCAAAATCTCTTAGAAGGGTCTCCCTGATAGGAACTCTGCTAATTGTGACGGGTCTGCCCTTAGGCTGCTGGTGCCCCACCAGTACTACTGCCCCTGGTCTGACGTTACTGGATGGACTCCTCTGCTCATTTGCTTCCCTGCTGATGGAAGTGGTGATCCTGGCAATGCAACAGAGCGGTGTGGAGTGCAATACTGAAAGTACCGAATGACAGATTACCTATGAGGTGTTGACGAATCCCTTAGGCTAATCCATCCAAAAACAGTAAAATCTTCTTCTCCTTAGTGGGTGCCTCATCCGTCACTATAGTGAGAAGTCTATTGAACTCCTCATCATACTCTACAATGGTCATACTCTCCTATTTAAGATCCGATAATCTATGCCTCATCTCAGTCTGCACAACAGATGGGATATACTTGGGGTCAAACCGCTCCCCAAATGACTGAATGTACATGCCCTCCCTCTCCTCTAAGGTGGTGGTGGACTCCCACCACTATAAAGTGTCCCCCACCAGCTTGAAGGATGCCAGTAACTACCTCTACACGTCAGTGCACTCATACATATGCAAATGCCTTTGGATGTCCTTCTTCCATTAGCTAGCGATGACAATATTGGAACCACCCAAGAACTTTGGGGGATGGGCCTTCTGAAAGGCATCCTTGACCCTCTACCATGCCGTGGGAAGCTGTACTGGCACTGGCACTACTACCTGAACCTGGGAAAAAGCCTGTTGCACCACCGCTAATGCGGGCATTCAGCACCTGAGCAACTACAATGGCTACTTCAGTTTCTTCATCATTCCCTGAGCCGGAGTTGCTGGCTGCTCGGGCTGGGCATTCCTGTATCAGGGTGCTCATCTCGGAGGAATCTAAAATGAGAAGGAAGTTTATTAGTCTATAGTTTTATTATGAGTATCAAATAGCTAAATATGTAAATCATACAGATAATAATGCAACAATCCTAAAAATAGGTATCTATATCAAGGACACTAAGCTAAAAGCGCTATAAGCCGTACAGATCCTAAAGGACGCTAGAACCTGATGATCTAATACCACCTGTAACACCCCGCCTAATTAAATATCGGGTGATCTGTCATTTATTAAATTAAAAATCAAGGTGAACAGTGTGGTTTATTCTTATCATCACTGTCGAAAATAATTTTTCATTTTAATCACCCTAAATAATTAAGCTAAGGGTCAAAACAATTTTAATGATTTAATTTATTCCGTTGTAAAAACCTTTTAAGCCTAAACTAAATTATGAATAACACAAATGATAAAGATACCAATCATGCAATAAAACATGCCAAATAGATTACTCAAATCCAAATAAATAACTGCAACCGTTGACAATGTGATAGATAAAGTAATCCCAAATGAAAACAGAATACTTAAATAATAGAAGTGTAGAAATCCGTATCAAGTCTAAACAATAGTCTGTAAATAGGAGACACATGCCCTAACAAAAAGAACTTAATAGAAATCTGAGGAGCCAAAGCCGGAAGCGTCTACTGCAATGAGTGGCAACTCCCACTCAAGATGCATCATGTCTAGTCAAATAAATCTACACGTGACACCCCTATAGCTATTCACCTATAATATATATACAAGAGAAGGAAAAATAACATGAAATGGGTCAGAGCCGTAAAACAGTTTTAAAATGGCTTAGCAAGTATTTAAAATTCTTACTGGCTAATATGACAACCATGTTAGTACACAACACTCTCTTGAGAATTCTCACATCTCCACTAGTGTGCACGCCTATCGTACTACTAAAATAACTCATAAGTCTAACACTATACTTCCCTCATAAGCTCTGATTCATAAGATCGTAAGTCTATGATTAAATTAAGATAACATCTTCTTAAAAGTTATTTAAGTCAATTATGTATTTCTCAATATTGCGGTGAAGTTTCAAACACTTCCTATAATTAGGAGCATTTATTCGATTTCTTATCTTCTTATACGCACAGTAGGAGAATTTCAAATATACGAATACATACATACATATATATATATATATATATATATATATATATATATATATATATATATATATATATATATATTAATAACTCATATATATATATATATATATTAATAACTCATATAATATATATACAAATTGGAAGCTACGAGATGGTGACACACGTGACAAAGAATATAAATATTTAACAAAAAATGGTGACACGCGTCTTAAAATTGGATTATCGCTTTAAATACTCACATTGCGTTACAAAAAAAGTTAAATGCATAATAATCCCATTTTAATACGCGAGTTTTCAATTAAATACAATTTTACACAAAAACTAATTGTCGGAGCTCGATGCCCATCAATGGCGGACACACGACCCGAACACTATTTAACTACTCAGCACACATGATTAAACTAATTAATAATTTAGACAAGAAATAAATAAATACACAAATTTTAATTAGGCATGAAATAAATAAGCATGGAAATTAAATTAATACAAATCTTGGAAATAAAAGGAAGAACAACTATATTAATTGGTTGGGATAATTAAAAGTGCACTTACAATCCACAAATTAGGAACACCGAATGTGGAGAAAGAAATGAGCTCCCAAAAACCCTAACCCTTACCTAAAACTATCTAAAAATTAATTTCCCTTACAAAAATAAACCAAAACTTCATTTTATACCAAGTGGGATAAAAGGAATAAAAAAAAAGAAAAAAAAAGATAAGTCTCCAACTAAGAAACAAAAGAAAAAGAAAAAAGAAAAAAAGAAAAACGAAATGGCAGCAAAAAATATCTCGAGTAAAAGGGAGAAACAGGGTACCGGTCGACTAGGGCCTCAGGCTGGTCGACCGCGCAGATGGGAGGAGCACACTGGTATCGACACAAGGCAGAAAATGATTTACCGATCGACTGCTTGAGCTGGATCGGTAGACCAGGGTTGACAGCCAAGACCCACAACACAGTAGCCACATGCAAGAACCTCCACGCAGCTATTGACAATAGCCGAAACCCACATAAAGCTCCGTGGGTGAAGAAAACCCATTTCCGTATGTGACATGGTGCCATATGCGTGTTGGGAAGACTCGTGGCTGCTGGTTTGGACAAATATCCATAAAAAATAATAAGCTCCACAACCTTCACCAAAAATTGCCAAAGCTATGAAAATACCAAAATGGGTACTCCAAAAACCCGAGCCAAATGACCCACAACATTGTCCGCACGTGACCCCAACTTTAATTTCGGACAAAAAGCACCAATTTTGGACGAACCTAAAATCTGAGCAAAAACCTGAGCTTGGCCAAAAATCGCCCATGGCTGAATTGGGTCTCCTGCAAATTGAAAGAGAAAAGGACATGGTTGTCATTAATTGAATTGTTAATATATTAATATAATAATATTAAATTAAATCCTTATAATTCTTCTCTGATTAAAGGTTCATCTTTCCTTCGTCGGACTCCAATTCTCACACTGTTCGCGTCCACGCGAAGCTTGGCCCAATGGATAAAACTTTCGTGAATACTTCAAGTAAAAATTCTGAAGTGTGAAATTATAAAAATTCCCCTGAACGTTCGAATCGCGACGAAACGCGTCCAAACTTCACACTAAGAACTATAATACCTATAACAGCTCAATTATACCTCAAATAACATGTTAACGCATAAAACGGAGGTTGTCTAATTAATGAGCATAATTAGACATTAAAGTACATGAGGGGGACAAAATGCCTAAGTTCGAGGGAATAAATGTGCAACATTCGATATGAATCAAGTCTCTAAAGAGACACATGTCTCCTGGAGACACTAAAAAATACCCCCGATACGGCTCCTCTAAAAAAACATTAAATTCCCATAAAAGTAATTATTTTTCTTTTGGAGTCCCCTCAAATCCCTAGAGCTTCTTTTTTCATACAAAACTCCTCGTTTTCCACCTAAACGGACACTTTTGTACAAGGGGGATAGTGTAGCGGGCTACCCACCTAACCTCTCCTAAGAAATAAGTTTAGGCACTACCGTGTCCAAAACATAAGTCAAAATATTGGGTAAGTGACCCCAAGCTAGCGAGGGGGTGCCCAGAAAGTGGACCTAAGTTAGTGAGGGGGTGCCATCTGAGAAACCCCGAAACAATTAACAAATATCATGCAAGAAAATCCAAGTAAATGAGTGGGTGCCAGGCAAGTGGATCCAAGCTAACGAGTGGGTGCCATGTGAGCAACCCTAAAATAGAATAAAATTACCATATAAGCAATCCCAATTGATCGAGGAGGTGCCATGACACTTGGTTCAAGTTAGCGAAGGTATACTAGATGAGAAACTCCAAAAATGGTTAGGAGGTTCTCTGTAAGCAGCTCCAATATAGCGACGGGGTGCTCTATGAGAAGACCTAAGCCTATGTTAGAAATAAGTTTACTTAGATAATATTTTTCTAACACGTTGTTATTTTTATACACAGGATTCCTTAGTAGGAAGCCTTAACGAAGCAAGAAGGACTCAAGGAGATGGCCAATTAGGATCCCTTGGGCATTTTTGTTTGGAGTATGAGAGGGAATTATTATTGGGCAAGCTAAGTACCGACCACTTCAGTACCTTAGGAAAGAGAAAATACAAAAAAGAGGTACCTAAGAGGTCAGTCACGCACTTACACAGTTCATTTTTAATAAAAAATTTGAGCAGTTAAGGCACTGCTCATAAACCCATTTTAAGTTATAACATTGGCGAGTGACCCTCAAGGCCACTCACAAGTTTTCTATTTTTTTTACCAAGTAACCATTTGATAATCTCACAAAATTGTACTTCTTGGAACTATGCCCAACATATTTACTTTTTGACTTTGGGTTGCACCATAGGTCGTCTATCAGAGTGGACAACGACAAATTGGAAATCATAGCGTGAACATGCCACATCAACCTTAGTATTTTGGTTGTACATAAATCACCTACGCAAGGTCAAATAAGAACATATTGTTGAAGCATTGTTATTCTGTATAAATACCAATGAAAAGTATTCGCTCCATGCTTTCTCCAAGTTACTTAAAATGATCGTCTCTTCACTCCCAAGAATCATCAATTTCAAGTGATCCCATCCCTTTTTTTCTTACAAAAAAACCCACGTCCAATTATTGTCTTGCTCAATTCGAAATCATAGAGTTGTAATTTTATCAAAAAAGTTATCTTTCAACCACTTGCTACTCTTGAAGCTTTGAACATATTGAAGTCATTTTCCATTGGAGTGGGCCATGCCTCACCCGATTCATTATATTCATATACCCCAGTATCACTACCCTTTTACAGTACGTTTTTATCTTTTTGAGCCTGAGCTTTTGGATATGAAGTGGTGCTTGTGGCTTACTAATTTGATCCTCTCGATACCTCATGTGGAGACATTTTCTTCCTTTGAATGCTTCGAATTATATATTGATTTTAGATCAAAATTGTTTTATATATCCCAAGCCTTAGTTTAGCAAAACAAATTTTTACAAAACCTAATCAAGATTCTATTTTAGTTTTATCAAATCTATTTTTTTAAGTTGTTGTAACTCCTAAACTTTGTTTCAAGTTTTAATATATTTATTTGTTAATCTAATTCCTATCAAAACTATTAAATATTTGAAACTGGAATTGGGTTAGTTTATTTTAGTTGGTGTGTAATGTTTTGCCATAATGTCCTCACTACGTTCTTAACTTTGCTTTTACACGAAAATGATATTCTTTAAATTTCTTCATCTCCATTGATTTTAAACTACTAAATAAGAACTTTAATTTGTCTAATGACTTAGGGTTTATAACCTTTATTGTTTTGATTAAACCAAAACTTATCTTAAAATAAATTTTGGTTCATCTTCACTGGTACTCTTGTTTTGAGTGTGAGGCTCTGAGTATATTGTTCTTAAGTTATCATTGACCTATTATGTTTAGTGAAATTCAGTAGTTGTGGAGTGTTAGCCTTGGTATTCAGTTTGTATAGGATAGTCTATCTCATTTACACATTTTATTCGTAATTTGTACTTGAAAATTTGTTTACTCGACTTGGTGATGTGTGTGGTCTTGGAATTAAGGGGCCCCGAGGTTTTTCAATTAGCTTATTTTCCCTTCAACTGACTTTTGCGTACTACTTCTCCCTGTCCCATTATAATTCAAAATTATTAAACCAACTATGTCTATAGGTATTCAATGTTTGAAACTTAAACAGTTTTTTACCAAAGAGTTAAAATAGTTTTTAATTAATCATGACACTTTTGTGTATTAAATAATTTCCATTATTACTATTAATTATTGGAGCGACAATCCAAGGGTCTATTGAATACCCATATAAATTGAACTACAAAAAAATACACATACGTGAAATCCTACAGGGCTGAGTTAGGATTTAACTTTCGAGATATGTTTGATTTGATCTCATGTTAGAAAAAATCACATGGGATGACAATTGATCAAGAACGTAGTCCCGATACACCTCACGATCTTCTACTGTATTCCTGATATGCACAGTCACGAGCAAAGTGCGGGCTCTATCTCCGTGATCACCTACTCTTCTCAATTTTTCTCTCTATTGTCTCTCTTTCTCACAAATACGAATTGGTGTATTTTGAGTATCAAAGAGTGATGGTTGGCTTAAGAAAAATGAGCTTTACATGCATATATATATGCTACAATAGAGACCCTAAGGAAAGATAAGAATGTGGCTCCTAATGGGCCTGAGAAAACCTAATCCTTTCTGAATCCTAATCGCAGTACCTTAATTATAATTAATCCCACAAAATAATTATAATTTAAACTCCACTCCTTAACTCAAAATTATATTTCGATCTCCTCCTTATTAATAACTTAATTCTTTGCATGTTAAGGTTACAGATACCAATTAATAAAATAAATTATTAATAATTATTTGATTAACCTCTTTAAGTCCTTGAGCAGTCCAACTTAACTTATTTGTAGTACGGGATTAATATAATGAACCTGAAGGGTTTGACACATACAAATCCTATAAGCATATCAAGGTGGTATCAATAGTTTTTATACTGAGACGTGAATTCCATCCATAAAAGACTTTCACCATACATTAATAACCATTACCCAATCTATCAATATTATTGATCCAATAATGAATCTCACCTAATAGGACAAAGCAATACATAACTAGTGCATGTGTCCGTCAATTATATCCAGATTAAGAGCCTTATGTAAACCTAATAATCACAAGGTTTACATTGTCTTATAAAATCACTATAAAGGCAATGAACTCAAGGTGGTCTCATTCGATACACAAAGTGTAATAGCACAATAAGTTGAAACTATATAGTTTCCCACAATAAAGATAGACCTACTAAAATGTTCTACAACACTACTGATGGTGTTTCTAGCTCCATATAAGACCGTGAATGATAAAAAGGAAAAAGTATAAAATAATGCAAACATTATGTCCATACATGATTCTGATTAAAAAAGGAAAAAAATGATTATATTTTAACAATAAATCCAGAACTAAAGGTATTATATAAAGCATGGTTTTTTTCTACTTTTCTAACACTAACAAGCTAGAGTTCTTTTATAAAGCATTAATTTATGAGATGAACCCGTTATACACACCCATTAACATGGACAGATATAGGAATTATAATTATGCGTTAATAAAAAACACTGGGGGTTCAAGAGTGAGAAACATCGAGATGAATTTTTGTGTGGAACTTTCAAATTTATAGAAAATATTTACCCCAATATTCAATAATCAAATAAGTACACAATCAATTTAAACAAACAAAATAACTTAAAATACATAACACTGAAATACTAGTTCTCTATTTCATTTCAATTCAATTGGTAACATTTCAATCTATTAATTAAATTTACAAATCAAGACATACTTGTCCATAATAAGTTAATTATTTCTAAAAAAAATAATTTCATGAATCTATTACGCCTTAGTCACTTAATCAACCAATCATAATATTCACAAATCACGATATACATAACCTTTAACATTTCAATCATTCAATTAACGTTAGCACTAAGATTTGAAACTTAGAATTAGCCTTAAAATTTTGACCAAAACTAAACCTACCATTAACTTTAATTTAATGTTTTGATAAGATTTCGTTGATCGAAATTTGAAATCCTAAAAAGGGAAAGGGAAATATATAAAAAAAAATTATAAGTAAATGCCATTAAAAACCCATCGCTAAGGGAGAGAACCCATATATAAGGAGTATACAAAGAAACTAACCTGCAGATGGAAAGAAGAAAAATTAAGCAAGAAAACAGACCCAGATTCCGAAAACACATGCTACCAAACAGATTGTTGCTCCTCGACAAACTCAAGAACCTCCAGACTCAAGACTTCCAAGCTCGCCTTGTACTAACTAAGAAGCGTGCTCAAAAACAGATATCGAAGTCTCAAAAGCGCAATCTCAATGACATCAAAACATCCTGAATTCCTCTCCTTCCATACCATCCAAAAAATACAATGAGGAACTAATCGCCATACACGTCTGACACCCGGCCACCCCCACGGGGGCTCCAACCCTCTAAGAGTGCCCTCACTAACCCGGACATAACCCAATAAGTCCTAGTAATGTCAAGGAAAATGTCCAACAAACCTCTCGACACCTTATAGTTAAAGAGAAGGTGATTGGTCTTATCCTCCTCCTCCTTACATAACCAACAACGACTATCCAGCTGATAACTTCTCTTCTGAAGCCCCTCGAGCGTCAGAATGGCATGTCTAGCCGTTGTCCACACAACGAATCTGACCTTCGGTGGCGCTTTCACCTTCCAAATATTCTTCCAAGGGAAGATGTCCATGAAGCCCCCGCTACCACTCAGAATCGTATCGTAGCCTCTGACTGAGAACACCCCTGACTCCCCACCCTTCTAGCACAAGCAGTCCTCCCTATCCGTCGGAAGGGAGGTCGAACTCAACCACTCAAAGAACAAATCCGCCTCCTAAAGCTCCCAATACCAAAGCGTTCTTATGAATTGCGGATACCACCTCACATCCTCCCTGCTAAGATCCATATGGTCCGCTACCAACCCATATTGGTTCCCTCCTAGATTGAAGATCAAAGGAAAGAGATCCTGAATAGACCCCTAATTGCCCCACATATCTTTCAGGAATCTTATCCTGTCTCCTCTACCCGAAGAGAAACTCGTGTGTCTGAAAAACTTTGTCCACTCCCTAGAAATATGCTTCCACAAACCCATGCCATGAGCTTTATTAAAAATAGCCAAGTTCTTAACGCCCCCCCCCCCCCCCCCCCAACAACCCAACCACCTTGATGGGCTTACACGCCTCTTCCCATCCTAAAAAACAATGCTTAAAGATAGCCTTCGTGCCTATCCATAAAAATCCCGCATAATTTTCTCCATCTTAAAACGAACAGCCCCGGGAAAGGACAAAATGGACTTGAAATATGTCGGCAAGCTAGACAACATACTCTTAATCAAAGTTAGTCTCCCCCATTTCGAAAGATATCCATTCTTCCAATCTTCCATCTTCCTATGCACTCTCTCCAAGATTGGGTCCCAAATATCTATGGACTTATACTTAGCTCCAAGATAAGTATTAGTGAAAGAACCCCCATTGCCACCCATGATTCTGACTAACTCCTCCACATATCCCTCTCCATCAACCGGGATCAACTCACACTTACTCGCATTGATCCTAAGACCCGACACCATCTCAAAACAAATAAGGAGGAACTTAAGTTCATGCACTTGCCTCCAATCTGCATCACAGAAAACAATCGCATCATCCACAATCAGAAGGTGAGAGATCGTAACAAAATTAGGACCCGTAGTCGCCAAAGAGAACCCCCTGATCCACCCCGCCTCGACCACCCTCACCATTATCCTATTAAACGCCTCCATGACCAAGATGAATAGGAAAATGGATAATGGGTCCCCCTGATGAAGACCGCAAGAACACAGAAAGAAACCCTCAGGCACCTAGTTAATCAGCACTGAGAACCTGGCCATCGAAACACACCTCTCGATCCACCGACACCACCTATTGTCGAATGCCATAAGCCTTAACAAGTAAAGAAGAAACTTTTAATTCACATGACCATACACCTTCCCAATGTCATGCTTACACGGAATACCAAGAGCCCCGCTCCTTAATCTAGAGTCCACATACTCATTGGCCACCAATACTGTATCAATAATCTGTCTACCTCCAACAAAAACATTTTAGTACTGAGAAATTAGTGGATCAATGACCTTTCTGAGCCTAATAGACAACACCTTGTCAAGAAGCTTGTAGATAATACCAATAAAGATAATGGGTCTGAAATCTATAATATCACAAGATCCCCCCTTCTTGGAGATCAAAGTGATGAAGGTCGCATTCAATCTAGGCAAAAAGTAGCCCCTGTCATGGAACTCGTCGAAGACTGCCATCACATTATTCTTTATAATGGCCCGATAATGCTGCAGGAAATCCATCGAGAAAGCGGCAGGCTCGGTTTCCTTATCCCCACTCATCAACATAAGAACCTTCACCACCTCCTCTTCAGTGACGATGCTCTTAATATCATCACCTCGAAAGTGGAAATACTCCTCAAGTCGTCACCATCAAGAGAGGGCCGCCACGCCTCATCTTCCCTAAATAGATCCTCACAAAACTAAGAAATGCCCCTTTCACCTCTCTATTCTCTTCCAATGCCACTCCACCCACTTTAATTTTCCCGATGTGATTACCGTGCCTATTAGAACTGGCAACAGAAAGGAAAAATTTGGTATTCGAACCCCCATCTCTCAACCACAACGCCCTGGACTTCTGCCTCCAACTAATCTCTTCCTGAATGAGCCTACGACTGATCTAACCCTTCTTTACCTCCCAAACCCTCTTCTCCTCCTTCGAGAGCCCGAATCTCCCTTCCTTTTCATCGAGACTCCTAATGTCCTCCATGTACCTAGTGGTAGTCATCCATAAGTTCCCAAACACCTCTCTATTCCACTATTTTATGTCCTCCTTAAGTAAGCCCATTTTTATGGCCAACAAAAAGATGGCATTCCCCTCCACTACATATCCTGCCCACCAACTCCAACTGTATCCACAAAATCAGATTCCTTGAGCCACATATTCTCAAACCTAAAAGGGGTACAACCCTCCCACACTCTAAAAGAATTGGATAATGGTCTGAGGTAACTCTAGGCAGGCAAGATTGGACTATCCTCGGAAATTACTCCTCCCACCCCTTTGAAATAATAAATCGATCGAGATGAGACATGGAAGGACAATCATGAAAACTGGACCACGAAAATAGCCCACCCTCTATTGGAAGTTCCGATAACTGTTGCGCTAAAACAATCCTATGTTAAGAAACCAAGACCATAAAACTCACTTCGGAATTTTACCAAACACTTGGTGTGCGGAAAACACACAAGACCTTGTTCCTAATGAAAAATAAGTGTGCAAACTCAAAACGAATCCAATCAACAATCAAAAAGTAGGATAACAAGAACACATAAGCAATCAAAGCAAAGAACGACAACAATATAACATGGTTCACCCAAACAAGGGTTACATCCACAATGGTAGGATTTCTTCTTTCTTTGATAAATGGAGGAACCACAAGGTTACACACTCACACTCTTTATCTCTCCGAGAAAGTCACTCACAAACCAAGCACAAGAACTAATCTTTAAACAAGAATCTCTCACTCACTTTTCTCTTTGAAAACTCACAAAATGTTCACTCTAAAGGTGAAAAACAACACTGCACAAAAAACAGAAAATAAGCTCCTATTTATAAATTTTCCTCAAAGTGGCAATTTTGTAAATATCGAGAAAAATTTGTTTTTCTCCCAAAATAGCCGTGAACCAACAGGAAGCCACCGGAGAGCCAAACCATAACATACATAAGGCACCTTACGGCACAAGAATACGGCGTTGAAGCCATCTCCTCTAACTCATCATCCGTAGAGGGACATTTCTTTGCACACAAAGAGAAATGTGAAGCTAAAGGGGTAGAAGTGGCCCTGGCATCAAACATGCCAAATTTCCCTATGACATGCGAAATCTAATTTTTCTGAGATAACCACAACTTGCCAAATTTTATATCTCATCTAATCTCCATACCAAGAATCTTGTGCGCCGCACCAAGATCCTTCATGTCAAACTCCCGGCTCAATTCCACCTTGAGCTCCGTTATTCGTGACATGTCCCGACACGCAATGAGCATGTCATCCACATAAAGCATTAACAAAACAAATGAACCATCATCAAGAACCTGAAAATATGCACAATGGTCATGATCACATCTCGTGTAACCAACCCGTAACATGAAGGTATCGAACCGTAGGTACCATTGTCGTGGCGACTGTTTACGCCCAGACAATGACTTCTTAAGCCGGCACACATGATCTTTCTTTCCCACTTCCTTGAACCCCTCCGGTTGCACCATGTAAATAAGCTTCTTCAAATAACCGTGAAGAAAAGACGTTTTCACATGCATTTGCTCCAATTCCATATCGAATTGAGCAACCATTTCCAATAACACCCGTATCGAAGTATGCCTCACCACCAGGGAGAAGATCGCATCATAGTCAATCCCCTCCTTTTCTAAAAACCCCTTCGCTACTAGTCTTGCCTTGTACTTCGGTTCTTCTATTTTGTTAATTGCCTCTTTCTTCCTTTACACCCACTTAGAGCCAACAATGTGTCGCCCCTTGGGTTTATGAAGCAACTCCCACACAAAGTTCTTTCGTAGGGCTTCAATATCTTCTGACATAGAACCCATCCAACTCGCCCTGACATCATAATTAATGGCATCTTTGTATGTCGTTGGATCACCCTCACTAGAAATGAGAGTGTAATTTACCTCTTCCCAACCAAGCCTAAATGGTGTCTTGATCTCCCTTTGCTCTCTGTCATGTGCTATGGATGGAACTTGCTCCACCAGTTGAGTGTCCTCCACCTCAACCGACTCCTCTCCCAAATCATCCTCATTCCGCTCCACCACAACCGTGTCATCACCCGATTGAGAATCACTTCAACCACTAGTAGATGCACTATCACTATCAGTGGTTGATGATCTCGAAAATACCAAAGGAATCTCGATGGTTCTAACACCACCGTCATCGGCAACTTCTAGGAACTCCTTGGCCTTCAACATGGACGTCTCGTCAAACCTCACATCCCGGCTAACAACTAGCTTCCTCCTAGACGGATCCCAAAGCTTGAACCCCTTTACCCCTTTTCCATATCCTAGGAAAATACACCGGTGAGTTCTCGGGTCATTTTTAGTCCTCTCGTCACTAGGAATGTGAGCGTACCCCGGACATTCGAACACCCTCAAAGTAGAATAGTCGACCTCGTGCCCCGACCATACTTCCTCCGGACACTTCATACCAACAGTCTAATTTGGTGACCGATTCACCAAATACACGGTGTGATCAATATCCGCTGCCCAAAATGATTTCGGTGACCTGGCATGAAACCTCGTGCACCTTTCCCTTTCCATAATGGTGCGGTTCATCCTCTCCGCCACCCCATTTTGTTGTGTAGTGTTCTTAATGGTAAAGTGCCTTGTGATGCCCGCATCTTTACAATACTTGAGAAACCCACCATCTCTATACTCATCCCTATTGTTTCTCCTTAAATACTTGATCTTCTTCCCCGTCTGATTCTCCACAATGGCTTTCCACTCCTTGAACTTCTGGAAAACCTCCTATTTTTCCTTCAAGTAGTAGACCCACACTTTTCGTGAATAATCATCTATGAAAGTCACAAAGTATCTAAAGCCGCCTATGGAAACAACATCTGAAGGCCCACACACGTCGGAATGAATATAGTCAAGAGTCCCTTTAATCTTGTTCGTAGATATAGTGAATTGCACTCTAGTTTGCTTCCCCATCACACAATAGTTGCAAAAAACGAGCTTGCATCCGTGCACCCCTTTCAACAACTTTCGCCGATGATGTTCTCCCATGCCCCGTTGGCTCATGTGACCAAGTCTCATGTGCCACAATTGTAGCTCGTCGATTTCAGGCTCCGTGGAGACTGCCGCTCCACCCATAACCGTATTTCCCTTCAATCTATAAGATTATTCGGTAACTTTGTGCCGTGAAAAATCACCATCGATCCCCTTTTGACCTTCAAAGCCCCACCCTCATCTTGAATCACACACCCCTTTGAATCGAGTGTGCCTAAGGAAATCAAGTTCTTTTTAAGTGCCGGAACGTGCCTCACTTTACTTAAGGTTCGAACAACCCCATCCCACATCTTTATGTGCACCGACCCGATTCCCACTACTTTGTATGTAGCATTGTTTCCCATGAGAATATCACCACCGGTATTGGATGTGTAATCCTCAAACCATTCCCGCTTCGGAAACAAGTGGTATGAACATCCGGAATCTAGAATCCAACCATCAACGTGATCGGTGAAAAAATAAGTAACAACCTCTTCGCCTTCCTCTAAAGTAGCAACACCGGCCACATCCTTTGTAGCGTCTCCTTTCTTATCATCTTTGTTCCACTCCGGACAATTTTGTTTAAAGTGATCCTTTTTATGGAACTTAAAACACTCAACCGTGCTAATGTCTCGATATTCAGACCTTTGGAAGGCCCGATTATTTGCACCTCGAGATTTCGACTTTCCTCTTCGTCCACCACCACCAAACTTAGCTACCAAGCCTTCACCTTGAGAAGATGAACTACCTCCACCTCTCCCATTTTTCTTCTTCGTGGCCACGTGATAAATGATGTCCTGCATTACATCATTGAACTTGAGAGCAGTTTTCCCAAACATAAGTGTGGTGACAAAGTGCTCATATGAATCGGGCAATGAAGCAAGCAACAATAACGATCGATCCTCCTCCCTAAATTGAACATCAATCCGGTTCAAATCGTTGATCAAAGCATTGAAGATATTTCTATGCTTCATCATATCACTGCCCTCCTTCATTTCTAACTTGAAGAGCATCTTCTTTAGAAACAATTTATTTGACAAAGACTTGCCCAAATAAATCTCCTCCAATTGATCCCGCATGCCCTTAGCCGTAGTTTCCGATATCACGTGATTGAGCACATCATCTGTGATATACATTTCAATTGAAGAAATCTCCCTTTGATCAATATCGCTCCATTCGGCTTCTGTCATATCCACCGGACGCTTCTCTATACCCGACAATGCTATAACCAACCATTGTTGAACAAGAACACCCCCATCCTTCTTTTACCCAAGCCAAAATTAATTTTCTCATCAAAAGGTTTTATCTCAAACTTCATTGAGCCTCCGGATCCATAACTAGGATCCCACTTCTTAGAGCCTCCTCTTGTAGAAGTTGATTCGAGAGTACGCGACACCTCCTCCACCATTTGGAACAAATTCTAGAACTTATGCCAATATCACTCAAATTGATTCAAGCCGAACCAAAATACTGAGCAAACCAAGCAACCAAACGTCTGATACCACTTGTTGCGCTAAAACAGTCCTATGTTAAGCACCTAAGACCATAAAACTCACTTCGAAATTTTACCAAACACTTGGTGTGTGGAAAACACCCAAGACCTTGTTCCTAGTGAAAACTAAGTGTGCAAACTCAAAACGATTCCAATCAACAATCAACAAGTAGGATAACAAGAACACACAAGCAATCAAAGCAAAGAAACGACAACAATATAACGTGGTTCACCCAAACAAGGGTTACATCCACAATGGTAGGATTTATTCTTTCTTTGATAAATGGAGGAACCACAAGGTTACACACTCACACTCTTTATCTCTCCAAGAAAGTCACTCACAAACCAAGCACAAGAACTAATCTTTAAATAAGAAGTTATCACTCACTTTTCTCTTTGAAAACTCACAAAATGTTCACTCTAAAGCTGAAAAACAGCACCGCAAAAAAAACAGAAAATAAGCTTCTATTTATAGATTTTCCTCAAAGTGGCAATTTTGTAAATATCGAGAAAAATCTGTTTTTCGCCCAAAACAGCCGTGAACCAACGGGAAGCCACCGTAGAGCCAAAATGCACCACAATAACTCCATCTTATCAATAAAATCCATGAAGTCTCTTATTTATCTATCAATTCTACCTCCACTACTTTTCTCTACTGCGAAGTGCACCACATTGAAATCCCCCCCCCCCCCCCCCCAAAAAAAAAATGGGGGCATCCCATACCATACTCAGTCCGGCCAACTCCTCCCATAACTCCCACCTACTAGAATCCTTCACTGTCCCGTAGATACCCAAAAAGCACCAGGTAAACCCATCCTCAAATTTTTGAACAAACAGGATAGGGACCATCGCCCGTGAGTTCCACAAAATCACCTCCATGATCGAAGCTCCCTCCGCATCTAAACTCACCCAATTAACCCCACGATCCCCCCCCCCCCCCCCCCCCCCCAGATGGATCTAAAGCAACAAAAATCAATATTACAAATTTTAGTCTCTTGTAAACACAAAATGTCAGGCTTCCACCAAGCCATGCCCCCCCCCCCCCCACCAACCGCCTCTTAGCACTATCGTTCAAACCCCCTAACGTTCCACGAAAAAATCCGTAATTTCATAGGACTATGACACTAAATTTACCCCACCCTCTCCATTTCTCACACCCTCCCCAAACCTTCCCCTCCTCCCAATTTTCTCAAATAGATCCTAAGCCTCCCTCTCTCACCCTATAAAGTCGACCCTCGAGTCATTTCTAACCGCTTCAAACATATCCTCCCTCCTTCCCACCGGGTCCTCTTCACAACCTCTTAACTCACTACCCCAATCACTCCCCTCTTAAGGCAAGATAAAAATGTCCACTCGAAATTTGGAGTTATCTAACACCTCAAAAGTCGAACTGCCACCCCCTCCAACCTTCAGAGTTGTCTCGTAAAGAGACGCACCCCTCACCACTCAAGCCAATAGTTTCACTAGCCACCACAACCATCTTACTATTTTTTACTGTCATCGCAATCAGACCCCTACCATAATTTTCCTCTGACTTGTGACCCAAAAGCGATACTTTTTTACCACGGCCTCTCTTATCCGCATCCTTGTCTTTTCTACCATTTTTTCGGAATTTCTAAAGGTCTTGATATTTTTTAGGCCTAACATAGCATTAGTGAGATAAACCTCTTTACTTCTTTTGACAGTAGTAGCCGAAGACTCAGGTTCCGCCCAAATTTTAGAGCCTCGTCTAATTCTATCCTCAAAAGGAACCTCTAACAAAACCCCCTCTCTACTCAAAGGCGCACACTTGCCCTCCACTAGACGCGCTAAGTTGTCTTTAGACTTAGTACTATATTTTAAAAACGGCTTGCTATTAATTCCAACAAACTTCTCATGCCCGCCAAACTTTCCTTCCACCCATCACGTATATATACATATATTATTAAATTGATAGCTACAAGAGGAGAGGGTTATTGAGGAGTGGGGAGTTTTGAAGAAAACCCATCCTATATATTGTCTGATCTTTCCACGTTATTGATGGCATGGTGTGTGTGTGTGTGTGTGTGTTATAAACGGGTTTAGGATATAGAAATATATATCTATCTGAAATTTGGGTTGCAGAGTTCCTGAGACAAGCAAACCGTGGTTAGATAGCGACTTTGAGAATCACCCATCATCACCCCTTCACGAGATTTTACTTTTTGCAACCCATTTGAAATGACACCTTTCTGTATTATCTAAGAATTTACTTCCACTTGTTCATTTTCAACCCAAACCGCTTAGTTGTATATAAAGCTTGGATTCTCTCTTCCACTTGTTTGTCTTGTCTTCTAGGGTTTTAAGAGTCGGTTACAAAAGTGACCAAAGAGCTCTAAAGACTCAAACAAAAGATCGAATAAGTTTGAGTACTGAGTGGGGTTTGTTATAAAAATTTTGTTTTTCTTTATTGGAGTCTTCTTCTCCTTCTCAGGCAATATGTTTACTACAGTCATGTCTAACTCAACCTCTTTGTAGGAAACAAGTGTTTCTTCTGGTACTACCGAAATAATAGGAGCTAAGGGCCCATCATTCACTAAGGACCCGTTTGGTTGCGTAAACTATTTAATTTTATAAATTGATCAATTTGAAATGAATAGATTGTCGATGTATTAATTTTAAATGGGTTTAAATCTAATTTGTGGTGTGTTTGAAAAAGAAAAATTGAGTTATTTCCTTTTGATATATGTATGTGTGTGTGTGTGTGTGCGTAGAGAGAGGGAGAGAGAAAGTAGTATGGTGAGAGTACTCTATGGGAGTGGTGCATTTAAGATTCATGTTGTAATTATAAATTGTGCAATTTCAATCTTTTGGTGAAATTAACTAATTTAAGTTTTTGTGAATCAACATGAATTGGTTCATTTTTGAATTTTTTCATTCTTGCAACCAAACACTAATAATAAGACAATTCATGAATGAGTTAATTTTAAATGGACTAATTTACAATTTTGGGGACAACCAAACAGGCCCTAAGTCAATCTCATAATGGCCCCAGACATATTGTGCTGAACAAGCTAGTGGACCCAACCTCTGACTCTCTAATGTCAACCTCCATACCAGGTACAGAAACTTCCATCCTGTCATCAGCCACACTATCTCTCGGGAAGAAACATCAGTCGGCTGGGCAACCAGTGTTGGCCCATCGCCGCTGCCACCTTATGCCCGATAACACCTCCTGATGTATTGAGTGGGGCATGATATTCAACAACCATAGGAACCATCCTAGCCTAAACCTTCACACCTACTGTAAGAGTGATACCACCTCTCTTCATGGAGCGACAAGATGACTGGAAAGGTTTCACACCCTCAGTATCACCACTGCCACCAAACTTACACTTAGGAGGTTTCTCGGCATACACAGGGAGATCAAAAATCCAACCACCCGCTTTGATGGCTATAGTCTCCGGTAGGATCTCACACCCACTAACGAGAATCCTAGCCCACCTTAACTCTAACCCCGCATGGGTGTCTTCATCTATGTTCAAGTAACCTCCACAACGATTACCTATCACCTGGAACACCTCCATACCCCAAAAATGAAGTGGCAACCCCTCTACTCTAATCCATCCTATCACACACACACACACACACACACACACACACACACACACACACACACACACACATATATATATATATAAAAATAATAAAGTAGCTTGGTTTTTGAAAATGTACACATTTATCACGGTGCGGATCGATGCCACCTCCTTACATATTTTAATGGTTAAGATCACATTTGTTTTTTTCCCCAAATTTATCGTTTATTTAATTGACCCCCCCCCCCCCTTTAGTCATCAAATATACCATTTAATTAAAAAAACGGGGGATTTTGGTAACACACTCCCATTACACACCCACCCACCCGCCCTCACTCTTTCTCGATATTAGACCACAAGTTTCACTCTCAAGATCTCATTTCACTCTCCCGATGTTGTAGAAGCATAGGTTCTTGCTGTTAGGTATCCTCTCTCTCTATCTCTCTCTATGGTTTACCTCTGCTAGGTTGTATTTTTTTGGGTTCCGATTGGGGTAAAAATGGAATGGGTCTTGGATGCATGGGTTGCTATGTCGTATTTTTTAGGTTCCGATTTGGGCAAAAATGGAATGGGTTTGGAATATATGAGTTTGGATGTCTGGGTTTTGTATGTAGTCACGAACCCCGTTAATTTTTGTATCTCAAGTTGTGATGTTGAGTCAACTGGGATCAGCAAGGCTCGACCGGACTAATTTCTTGGTTCAAACACGATCTTAATATTTTATAGAGCTCGATTTTGGTTGCAATTTCCAAACCACATGAGATGTTTAATTAGTTTCCAGATTGAAGGTCCCCTGTCTTGGATTTTCATTGTTGTATTTGCTATCATCCCTCTATATATATGGTTGTATTTGGATTTGTACGGACCAATCCAACACTCTGTTGGACTTTTACATACTCTAATATTTGAGGTGGTGTTATACACTTTTTTTGCAGGTCAAAAGAAAGGCTGTCTAGAGGAGTTTGAAGAAGTTTGAAATCAACACAATTCTAGGTTTGTTTTGGTTGTTTGGTCTTTGGTGTTTGATGTTTGGTTGTGGATTTTGATTAATTTTAAATTGTTTAACATTTTTTATTTCATTAATTTTAAATTGTCTAACACAATTCTAGGTTTGTTTTTTTCGTTTGGTGTTTGTTCTTGGGTGTTTGATGTTTACTGCAAAATATGGATTGTTCAGGGGGATATGTTACAAATTTCCACAAATGAAGGAAAGGAAGGAATCAGCTTTGAGCTAAAGCAGCAGTGTTGCTACCTGGAAATGACACTAAACTAGGGAAGGAATCTGGATTAGTTTGCTCTTCACCAGCGTTCTGAACAAACTCATCGGGGCACATGTGGGACCCATGGTAGGCACAAACGATCTGGATTTGATTCATCATTGTACCTGTAAGTAACACCAGATATCGTCCGACCACTTGGACCTGGACCCGTTTGGAAACCCACGGTAGATTCGGGTACAAAGCACATACCCAAAATTTTATATTTTATCTCCTAATCAAGTTATGCGGGTTTTGCTTCTAATGATTACTGTCCATTTTTATTTACATTTTGTTATAAATCTCGACTCTTAGCATGTTATTTGTAAATTAAATACTGGAAATGCATCTCTTTTAACATTTAATCTACTATTGGGAGGAATCTTTGGGTTATGAAAACACCAACAAGATCTTTAATGATTCTCTTCCAAAATCTGAAGTAAAATAGGGTTAATTTCATCAGGAGGAATGTTTGCTCTCACTTTTTTACATTTGACCTGTGTTTATTTACATTTGTTAATATTGAAGATTTCATCTTTTGGGCATTATTCAAGCTTCCGTATTTTCATAGTATCTGATTTCATCTCTCTTTCTCTATCTGTTGGTTTTTTTTCAATTGTAATATTGCACATGTTGGGTGAGTGTATTCTAAATAGAATATATTTAATGATGTGAGAATGTGGAAATGGACAAAAAATGTGTCATCATTAAAAAGCGATGATTATTAATGATCTATAGATCTGTATGCTTTTTTTTGGATAATTTGTAGATCGGAATTTGGAATTCGAAATTACGTTTGTGTTTCACACATATTTTATCATATGTTTTCGTTTGGTGTTAGATTCGAAATTACATTGCAAATTCATTTTGTTCACGTACCAAAAAGTTGTATGGCTATGTCTTAGGATTATTCCTGCTATTTAGTTTCATGTTTCTTCTTAGTGACTTATTGAAAATTTATATTGCAAATTCATTCTGTTCAGGTCCCTTAAAAATATTCATCAACTCAGGGGTAGCAGGGTATGGGTATGGGTTACGACTTGGGTAGCGCAGGGTATAGGTTACAACTTGGGTAGATGAACGGTATGGGTTACGGCTTGGGTAGCAGCCGGGTATGGGTTAGCAGCAGGGTATGTTCAGGTGACTTAAAAATAGTAGCAGGGTATGGGGTATGGGGTATGGCTTGGGTAGCAGCAGGGTAGTATAACTAGCTACCAGCACTGATTCGAGTAGTATAACTATGCAAGTGCCGCTGAGTGTCGTGGGATTCAAACCCAGTGAGTGTCTTAACTTATTATCATGTCATATGGCCTACTAATCATGCGTTGTAATTGAACTTTTATAGCCTTTTTTTCTTCCTTATTTTTCCTTTTCTTTACTTCTTTTATCTTCTTGATGATGCATTTACTTGATAAACAGAGCATTACTTATTTACTTGATAAATAGAGCATTACTTCTTTACTTCTTGATGATGCTCTAAATAGTAGGAATAATCCTTTAAGCTCATTTGTTTCTTAGACTTTAAGCTTATTTTTTTTTTCCAAATATCTTCTGTTATTGTAGGTGGATTGAGATAATGAACACGGATGTCTTATCCTGATTGTAGCGGGTCTATTTGGAAGTCGTGTATGTGGTCTATGATCTTATTAAGTCCTCATTTCTTTTCGTTCCTCTTTTGAAAACCCAAACAAGTATGTTTTTTCAGTTTGTTTTTAATTTTATGGTGTTACCTATTATGTGACAGGTATGAGAACACATACTTCGTCGCAAATGACTTAAAGCATCCAAGTTGTTGATTTCAAGCTGAGAATGAGTTATATCTCTAAGCAACCAAGCATCCAAGTTTTTTTACACATTTGCATTGTAAAAGAAATTTTATGACTTAAATTTATATATGGGCCAGAGAAGAATACTGATAATATATATTGTATTATATGCTATGCAGACTAGGAGAGTTAGAGGGATTGTCCATTTTGATGTGTATGTAGGTAGTGTATGTGTATGTGGGTAGCATATGTGTATGTGTATATGTAGGAGTGTATGTGTAGCAGAAGTATGTGTATGTGGCAATGTATGTGTATGTGTATCTGGTAGTGTAGGTGTAGCAGCAGTATATAGCAGCGGTATGTGTATGTGTAGCACTACATTTATTTATCATTCTTCATATCCTCAATTTGCTACCGATTATAACATTTGTCTATACTGCATTTCATAGTAAATTATCCATACTGCATTTGTCCGTACTGCAATTCATATGTCCGGACTAAATATTAGCTGATTATAACATTTGCTATGATCATAACATTTGCTATGAATTGCATAATCAAAGGTTATATCTATAAATTTCATATGTCCGGACTAAAGAGTAGCTAATTATAACATTTGCTATGATAATAACATTTTCTATGAATTGCATAATCAGAGGTTATATCTATGAATTTCATATGTCCGGACTAAAGAGTAGTGTGTAGTAGAGATTATAACTGATTATGAATTACTCTTTAGTATTACTCTTTATTGCATAATCAGAGGTAAGGCATTACATTTTTTGATCGTAGATGTAATGATTATGCATTACATTTTCTATGATCAGTTATAATTAGCTACTCTTTATAGTTGTAATGCATTACATTTGCTGATTATGGATTACTCTGACTATAGCTGATTATGCATTACTCTTTAGTAACTGATCATAACATTTGATATGATCATAACATTTGTTGATTATACAATTTGCTATAATTAGCTATAATCAGAGGTTATTACAGGTTTAGACATTGTGATACGGACTAAAGAGTAGCTATTTAGACAATGACAAATGCAGTACATAACTGCTGGTATATGTACTTGCTGATGAATTTTTATATGGGCCAGATAAGAATAGATATTTCAGGTTAATAAATTAATGCCATATTTAGAAACATTTACGTAACTGTTCATCTGAAATCGTTGGGGGCTTCAAGCTTTATGTGTAGCATAGTTTTTATTATTACGCATTCAGAGATATTTGTAAGTGTGAGGAGGTCTGAAAGAATAGCTAATCTACGTGTGAGAGGTGAATTTCTATTGACTGACCTAATAAAATCACATTACAATGAAGTCGAGAGAAGTATATAAAATTTATTTGGCACGTTAAGAGCTGGGACTGGTCGTTTGTTTCTAATATGAACTAATTTGGAAATTGCGGGCTTTCTTTTAGACGATTTTTGCAATCGTTTCATTCGAATTTATTTTCTTCTCATCTACAATGTTTTGAGTTAATCATGCCTATTTTTTTGTTGTTTAATTTCAGATTATGACAAATACGAGGAGAACGTGTCAATTATATGAATGTGACAAGCATGGCGTGGGCGATACAAGCGGCATGGTGTAATTGTGAGTGCCCTTGGAAATATGTTATCGTAATGAGATTGTTTATCGTCTTTATGTGCAATTTCGGCATTATGACCGGGTGTACTTGAAATTGTCTATTGTGATACGTGCTTTTTTAGTTGAATAGTTGGTGATATATGTGAGGTCCAGGATTGGACTATTATTATTATTGCTATGGTATTTTTTATTATCTAAACGGGGTGGTTAGTCATATAAACAAAAGAAACTCTGTCCAATTTTTGTAAAATATTCATATTATGAATGGAACTTGAGCAAAGTTTTGTTATACACTAAGTGCTCAATACTTTGTTAGTGCTCAACTACTCTTATGGAAACATTTGTACATTCATTCTTTATATTGTAAGTGATCATAACATTTGGTTTGGTTAGTATGCATATATTGGTATCACATTAAGGAATTTGTGGCAATTATTTTTATAATATTCTGTTCAAACTATTTTGTTAGGGAACGAAATATATACCGTACTTAGGAAAATTTGTCGTTCCTTCAGGCACGGGTATATATATATATATATATATATTAAGAGAGAGAGAGAGAGCTACACCTTCCTTTGGTCGACCGTTGAATCGGAGGAGGAGGAGCCGAGAGGAAGAGAGGTGAGCTTTGTTTTGTTTGCTAAAAACAAAACAATCATGACCCAAAATGACTTGTTGCTAAATCATTGATAAAAACTATTTATTTTCCTAAGTTTATAATGATAATTTGAACAGATGCATAGTTGTCCTAATATAACAAGGGCTATAAATATTGGTCATTTTATAAAAAATTAAATAGGGTTATGAGTTCCTCCACCCATGGCCAACACCACCCTCCATTAGCCCTCGTTATGTTCCTCTAGTTTTATGTGACAAGGCCAACACTCTAACTAATTTTTATTACCATTAAAACACAATATTATATAAGTTTTCTAATTAAACTTATGCCGAGTTTTTATTTCAAGTTTTAGTTTACACCCAAAATATTATATAAGTATAAATATCTATTTTTTTATAAAAAAAATATGTGGGGGCTACAACCCCCACTCAACCCTTAATGCCTTTGTACCTGTTCACACACACACAAACACACATATTTATAGCCATACAAGTAGATATATATGACTAAAAAGGGATAAACCATACCTTATTTGTTTTTTTCTTCACATGTTCGTGATTTAGTAGGGTAGAAGAAAGGGGTAGATTTATTTGTTTTCCTATTTGTGTGGATTAATGGAGGATATGAAATTTGTTTTAAAGAGAAACGAAACAGGTATATAAGAATATGGGATGGGAGGTTCAGTGGGTTTTCTTCTTTGTTTTTTTCAATTTTTTTGCTTAAACCGTGATAAAAATTGAGGAGGGCGGTTAACTCCTAGATATTTTTTCTTTTTCCCTTTTTTCTATTTTTACCCTAAAAAATTTAAACTTTGGAATTTACACTTTATACTCTTAATTTTTGTTTTTTAGTTTAACAACTAATGAAAATTATCATATTAAAATTTACATTAAATACATATGATATTTGACATGTGTAGAAAAAAATGTCTACTCAGTATTTAGTTTGGTTAAATTTTTTATTTCGACTTTGTTTTAATAAAACAAAAATGACCATTTTGATAATTAAATACTTCGACTTTAAATGTTTACTAAAAATAAAAATATAGGTTATTACAGTCTACCTACCTTGAAAATATTTCATCCTCGAAATTTCTATATTCCTAAAGTTTCAAATTCTCGTGGTACTTATCTCGTCTAAGGTATGTAATATATTCAAAATGATAATTTGTTAGATTCGAGTCTGTAGGCGCATCATGTAATTCAACAGTTTTACATGTGTAGTTCTTTCATGAGTTGCTGGTTATAAAACACCATCGTATAATGAATACTTGATGTAACTATGATTACTGAAATAGGGGTCTAGATAACTAATCATCATTTGTACAAGGTTTTCATGTGTCGTGTATCGTTATAAAGGTTTTTGTAAAGAGGTCCTATGTATACTCTGGGTGTTTGAAGTTTATTTCACATATTAATATTCTCATACTATTAAAAGGATGGTTTCAGTAAGAGGATACTATAGGTTTGAAACATTGATTGCGTAATAATGATATTTCACATTCATTTACATAATATGTAAGTAGAAGTATACGCCCGTTTGAGAAAGGTAGGTCGACAGTTTATGAAGGTTATGATGATTGAATTGTAATTCACAATTTCCAAAATATTTTGGATTCTTGTATAAAGAAATCTATTATATATCTAAAATTACCAAGTTTGCTAAAGGAAGTCCAATTCCTATTTTGTGGTATGGTAATTTATGCTTGTTCCTCCTATTAGCATTTCCATAGATAGTAGGCAATCTAGGGAACTACTAGAGTGTTTTACTATTGTTGTAAAGTCATATAGCTAGGAAAATATATTGATTGTTGTAGTTGATAACTCCGTGTAAAGGTTTATTTAATATTCACACACTGAGGAAAAAATGTATCTGGAGTCTTGATGCAAGATTTACTTAACTCTCCAAATACCATAATAATATATATGTAGGGTCTGTCGTTTATGAAGCCAATATCCTGTGTAGTTAAATAGTCTTGTTGGTTTTATGTTTTCTCAGATTGTTTTACTAAGGATCAAAATAGGTATGGCGTCTAATATTGTAGAATTCATCTCATGGAATCTACCATAGACATGCAAAGGTGAAAGGGATTTAATATAGTTTATACAATTGTGTGAAAGAGGATACTATCATCGATATCTTTTAATGGGATGGTACTACTATTTGGAGTATATTAAATCCAAATACTGACGTTTATAATACTAAGTGATAAGGTCTAGAACCTTCCTAGAAAATGGTTTGTGTATTCAAAGCAGGATAACGTGAGTTTATAATGATGTTCAATATAAATTTATTCTCTTTGAGTGGTTTGTACGTTCTAAAAAGCATATCCTTATTGATATAGTTTAGATTTCGATGCACACTGAATGGGTTCTTCACAGTTACAATCTTATTACAAATCTTAATACTGAGCTTTTGTAACAGGCAACTAGTTCATACATGAAAAAAGGGGAAAATTTGGTGAATCAATTTTTTATCATCTATACACAAAATTACATCCTTGGTACGTACGAGGTAGTTCACTAATAAAATCTATCGTGGTGTGATCAAATTTCTATTTCGGGATAGGAAGAGGTTGGAGAATTTCATCAGGTACATGCAATCTATCTCTAAATCGATGACCTTTTCCTAAAATATGAAAATTCGCGAGTCTTACTTTCGATTTATGGTCTCATCACAAGGGGATCTGGGAGCGATTGTTCTAATATTTCCTTTATAAAGTTTGAGTAAACAACAATTTTTCTTAATCTTTGGAAAAAATGGGTGTGACACCCTGCCTAATTAAACATCGGGTGATCAGGCCTTTATTAAATTAAAATAGGTTTCTCAAATGGTTCATTCTTAGCATCACTGTCGAAAACTTTTTAATTACTAATCACCTAAGTAAAATTAGACCGGTGCCAAATTTTTTCTTTCTTAAAATAGGTAAATCAATCATAAAAAAATAGTAAAACCAACCACCATGTACTAAAACCCAATCAACAAAGTATAAGTACAAAAGAATAAGAGTAATACCGAATAAACCATCGGCTAAAAGTACCAAACAACCATAGAACAAGAACAAACCTCTAATCTGAAAATAAACATCTGAGACTGATACCGGACCACAAGTCCATACATAGAATAGTGTGAAATCCTCTACTAGATCAGAATGAGAGATATCATCTAGTCAAAATCCTGTAAGCATCCACTTTGCTACAGCTTCGAGTCCCTGGAATGAAATCATCATACATGGCCTCCCTGTGGTTGGACACCTAAAAGGTTTTGAAAATATTTTATAGCAAGAGTTAGTACTCAAAACATTTTGAAAATATTTAGCAAGCGTTTATCACAATATAAAATGCGTTTATTGATTACACATGTTAGGTTCTCGTACACTCTCTTGAGTTTACTCACCCCTCATCTCTTGTGCAAACCTATCGTTCTACACTTAGCCTACCTAGCCATATCTTCCAAGCTATCTAGGACTAAGTAATCATCTGAACTTATCTATACTTAAGTTCCATTACCGCCCATACAGTACAGCCGTTTCACTAACATCTCGCGTATGTTAATTAATTCTCAGGTAACATTTCATCTATGTTATTTTTCAATACTTCTCATTTAGTTTCACTACTAAAATTAATACAATTATCACAATTGTTAACTTCCCGCTTGTGTAATTAAGTTTCACTACTTGAATTACTAAATAGATTTTCTCTATCTAAAGGTGCATTTTGAAATTAAGTTTCACTACTTAACTTACCAGTTCAGTATGTATCTTTAAATACATAATATATATATCAATCTACTAATACACAGAAGTAGAATATCATCAAGTATATATTTCACACACAATATATATACTAAATATCAGTCATTACTATTTTGCCCTTTTTATACAGGTAAAGGACTCTTGGTTCGGAATGATTCATCGACCCCAAGGTAAGAATTGGTTCGGAATGATACATCGACCCCATGTATTTATATACACAAATAAAGATCTCTTGGTTCGGAATGATTCATCGACCCCAAGTGAGAGTTGGTTCGGAATTATCCATCGACCCCAACTATTTTAAAAAAATATATATATACACATATTCTAGTTCCGGACTCTTTCACCGCGACACCAGTTCAAGGTTTGGTTCGACATTTCTCATCGACCCCAAACATATAATAACTTTATGTTAGTTCGGAATGTCTCATCGACCCTAACATAATTAATTTAGGTATCAATCTCTCGACCTAAAAGATCACATAATTCAGTAGGTACATGCCCAGCCTATTAATTATATGCGTACATAATATTTAAATCTCATATATTAGCCGTACAACATTCGCTTTACGATTTATCTCATTAATCGCATTTATTTGAGTATTCACATAACTTTAAGGGTCCTAGTTACCCCTTACATATAATTTCAGTAGTTATTGCTTACCCTACTGGTCTATTACTTAAATTGAATTTACTTCGCCCTGTAACTCAATTTCCGAAGTCCCCGATACTCTACTAAATCGGATTATTCTCCTCGGTCCGTAATCCAAGCCCTACACCCAATGGCCTTATCGGACCTCAACAATATACCTATTGGTCTTATTCTCACTCACATATAAGTATATTATATACCCTAGGATACTCATTCATTCCCGAAAATCAACGAAGACTTAAATACGAAAAATTCGGGACACAGCTTGCGTCGATCGATCGACTGCTGGGTTCGATCGATCGACATAGTCGATCGATCGATAGTTCGAGATCGATCGATTGATCGAACAGGGACAGACGCAGTTCGTCTTCTTCGTTAATATTTTCCTCCATTAACAAATCTTCAAACTCCTTTATAGTCCACCAAACTTCGACCCAATGATCCTAATATGTTTTCACGTATTTGAGGACAATTTATAATGTGTCAAATACATCAAAAACTCCAATTCCTTTAAAGAAATAGTGAATTAAACCTAGAATTTCTTGAAACCCTAGTTATGGTGTTCTTCCCATATTTTCATTCAAAATCCAGATTTTTTTCCGAAAATCATCAAGTCTAATCTGAATATTAATCCTCTACATAAATTAAATCATTCTACATGCGATTCCTATCCCAACATGTATAAATATCATCCTTCTCCAATCAAGATATTGATATAAACAATACTATTCAAAAACCCTACACATGGGTATTATAACTTTATAATTTTTGCAATAAACAACTTGCCTTATGATCAGTAGGGTTTGATTTCGTGGTTGTTGTTGATGATTGATGATCTTTATCCTTCAATCCTTCTTCCCCAACAAGTTGATAGTCAAAATCTCCTTTGAATCCTTCCCAATTCTTCCTTTTGCCTTGAGAATGGTTTCTCTCTTATCTCTAATGGCTATGGTGTGTTTTCATGGGTTTTCTAAACCTAACCCCTCTATCATACGACTGATATAAAGCTCTCAATTTCGTAGGTCTCCATACCCTCTTATGTTAAAAGACCAAAAAGCCCCCAAACGATCTCGGTTTAGTCCAAAATTACCCCGGGACTCAACTAGTACCCCCGGGTATACTATTTTGACTAATTTGACCCTTCCGGACTCATCTGTGACCTCTAAATTATTATTTGAGTCACTTAAAAAATATTAGTCGTTCTCACCCAACACGGTCTACACGCGTTAAGTAACTATTTACCACTCGCACTAAGTAAATATAATGAGGCAATATAAACCGGTATCTATCTCTCGATTCATATTCCATAATTACAATTTTAAATAAATCTCTTTAAATTAATACTCTTACGTAATTTAAATTAAGCCGTATTTTCTCATTTAATTCTCCAATCTAATTAAATAGAATATTTGGAATATTCAGAAATACGGGGTATTACATACTCCCCCCCCCCCCCCCCCCCACCCCATAAAGGAATTTCGTCCTCGAAATTAGGATAAGGCTGGTATTAAGACTAAGGATCTTAAACATCATTGCATCCTCTAATACCCAAAATCAAATCATATCATCCTAACGGTCGCCCCAAGTACATGTCTTGCTTCATTATAAACTCATATTACATGTTACCCATGCCGCCTATATCAAAATTAAGTCTCACTTAATTCACCCTCTTGATGTATAACTCTCTATATATAGCATCCATGTGTCTACTATCACTCTTGAGTAGAATATTATAATGTATATATTTCGCACACAATATATACTATAAGGAAATTGGTCCGAAAAAAATCATTGGCCCCAATAATCCTATCATTTACATTGGTCCGGAAATCCCTCGACCCTAAGGTAAATGTAACGCATATGTTGGTTCAGACCTTCCGTCGATACCAATATTTATCATCGGTTTGGTTCGGAAACATCATTGACCCCAAATCGATCCCTCATGTATTGGTCTGGAACATCATCGGCCCCAATACAGAATTTAAGCACACTTATCATCGCACATAAGTAGAAAAAAAAATCAATAGGTATATATTTTACACATAACATATACTATAGACACTTATTTTATAATCACCCCCCTTTTGTAACACTTTTGGAGTTATTGGCTCAGAATCCCTCCTCGATCACCAATGGTGATTAATTATATTGTCTCAGAATCACATCTCGAGCACCAATGTATGTATGTATATCTCATCGCACATGAGTAGACAGTTTGTGATCCATATATTACACATTTCATATACCCTAAAATGTCATACTCCAATAGAATGTACTCATATCATGCGTTAAGGACTAAAAGTTCGAAATGTCTCCTCGAACCACCACTTAAAGTACACATGTCCTCGAACCACCACTCAAAGTACACATATGTTCATAATAGGTGTCCAAGAACCTAAACTTTATGTACAGATCATATAGGCACTCACACTACCTATAAATATGCTCATATAGGTATACATTCAACCTATGAATTTATTAGTGGGCTTCTCCAAAATTCCACTATCGTAAGGGCGTATTATCCTCCTTTCTCACTAACATTGAGTCGTAGGCAACACAACATACTAAAAATAATACTTAATCTTTATTCCTCCATGACCATCTCTCACAGGGTGGAATTTTAGGATTTTCTCCTGATTCACAGTCATGTAGAGTGGCACCGTGCACTCTCCCTTTTCAACTACATACTAATCCATCCCGGTCACCCCATTTCGCTACCCCAACGAAATGTTGGCTTAATTATGATGTTCACAACCCATCAATAATTTATAAGACTGTCTCCACATTCCATCATTGGAAATGTAGGTTCATTACCACATTCCAGTTGCTTATTTCGAGTCCATCTCGTTCTATTAATTAGAGGTGTGTTTGGAGACAATCTCACTATGTCTCCCCTCAACATCGCTTCCCACTATCAACATTTTAGTAACGCGTATGTCACTCTCAACACTCAGTTGAGTAACAACTTGTATCATTTCTTAACAACAGTTAGGCCTCCCAATTCAAGAGATAACTTTTGAACGGCTTCCCACCGACTTTCATCCCATAGGGTGTGCCGGATCTCTCAGCACATATAATCTTCGATCATCGTCTATCTCCCATGACGTTTAACCCATTTCATCGATACGACTTGTCTCCTAATGTCCCCTCCGGTGTACAAAATAATTTTCCGCACCCCTCTATCTCGGATGTCTAAGTAATCCAATTGATTAGGACGCCCATACACCCTTTTCTCCATATACATTTGCAAAAACATTACAAGCGTCGTACCCGTAACATGTTTTTCCTCTAATCTATCCTTGTGTACATGTCGTGACTACGATATTGCGGGTATTCTCCATCCCCTATAGACAAAAATCAAATCCTTGCCCATAAAGTCCCACTTATCCCTTCGTGGGGATTTAGGCCTTTCGTTGTTCCACCACAACACTACCGGCTTCACTGATGCCCTAGCATCTATCAACGTCTCTTCTCCTGACGTGCATAAAAATTCAGTCATATTCCCTTTCGCAACTGAACTTAAACAAGGGACTTCTCCCCATGTATTCTTACTGAGCATTATCGGAACAACACATAGTCGAGATGCCCAAATTCGATTCCTCGACAATATGTGCAACCATACTCCAATATTTCTAAAGGAGTCAAGTGGCACCGCACTTATACTATCACTAAGTCCTTAGCACTAATTACAACGGCGAGCTCGATCTCTCTGCTCTGCGGTCATAGTACATACTTTGACTCACATCATTTAGGTTCCCCCACACCGAAATCAATTACTATGAGATGTTCATAATCTCCGAAGACTCTCACATATTGATGAATAATGACAACTCGACCCTTTTTCAGGTGAGGCATCATCATATACCCCATTCACTCGAAGCTAAGACCCATATACTTCCTTGTCCACAACTCTATTGGTTCATATGGTTTTCAGACATAACACGCTTGTCCTCTCCGGAATGCAAAACTTAACGGAGTTATTATTTCCTCAAATAACTGCAAACTAAAATAAAACGCGTGACCCTACAACCACACTAGACATCTTTTCAAAAATTCCCTGACTCTAGGTCGCACCGATCGGTTTGGGTACCCCTCCTCTCGGACTTGGTAGGCTCGATCCTGAACACTATCATCCTGGTCCCCTTAGTTCTGCTTGAAAAAGCTGTTAATTTCCTTTCCTTTTTAGATAAATGCGGAAGCGTTAGGAAGATGATGGTTCAATAAAATATATCAAGTAATGTATTCACTTAAACCGATTCATTAATCAAAGCAAGTCCTAGAATTTGCCTAAGTCATAATTATCAATTATCCAAAGTTAGGCGAAACCAATTTTAGCAAATGACTTGAATAAACCAAATTTTACCCAATATTTAATTTAGTCCCAAATTAAATGAGTGTGATAAATTAAACCGAATTTTATCTTGACTTATGCTACGCATGCGTTCTAAATAAATTATGCAAGATAAAATAAACCAATCACACTACGCCGCGATGTACGAGGAAAAACCCAAGACGAGAAACAACCTCGGACGGCCCTAGCCACAAGTCCACTAGATATGGAATTACAATTACAAGACAGATAGACTTACAACGACTGACTCGATCCCTCTCAAGCCTCGACGCTTCTTCTTGTAGACACCTCTTCCTAGCGGACAACCTCGGAACTCCACCGCGGTCCCGGAATCCACCGATGGGGCTTTCTATGGTCACCGTCACCCGAGCAAGGAGCCTTTCTCCAAGTGGGTAGAGTCGCAACAAAAAGTCTTCTTCTTTGATGGATGTAGAAGCAAACCAAAACTTCTCTTCTTGAATTTGGTCGAGATAAACCGGTGACAAACTCCAAGCAATTTGATATGTATATATGAACTTGGATAAACTCAATTGGGTCTAAACTAGAGTGTGAAGGATTTTCTCTTTGAAAAATAACACTCAAAACATGAACAATTTCCTAACCATTTTTGCTCTTCAAACACTCTCTAAGAGATGGAAATATTTTGGAAATGTTGGTTTGGAAAATGTCATTCCCGCACCTAATAAAGTCTGAAAAAGTTGGTTAAAAACCAAGTGGGGAACTGGGTGAAAAACTGCCAAAAAAACTGCCAAAAACTGTTCCCGCCTGTCAGCTCGTTCGAACGACATTTCGTTCGAACGAAGTCTCGTTCGAACGAGACTTCTAACGACGCTCAATTATGCACTCGTTAGAAGCTCGTTGGAAATCTCGTTAGAACGACAATCTCGTTCGAACGACATTTCTAACGACGGACCAGTATGCCTTAGTGGGAACTCGTTGGCTGGTTCGTTCGAACGATATCTGGTTCGAACGAAAAAACTTGTTCGAACGACATATCTAACGAACGACCAAAAAGATTGAAAAATTCGATTTTGGTCCAGAAAACTTTATGAACTTATTTTAAAGTTTTATATAATGTCTTTCTTAAAACAAAACGCAGGTTTTGTAAAACCTAACACCCAATAAACTTTGTCCCAAACTCCTATATAAATATAATTGTATTCATACCTTGGGAGCATCGAACCATAGTTGATGACGTAGAAACGAGGCACGCAAACCGGAACATTTGATGAAGCTTTATACTCTTTGCCGCTACGTCTTCAACACACACTTCATAGGCTTGAGAGTATTACAATAACATACTATCCTATGAATAAATGTTTTTTGTCCGGAATTGAGCCAAAACTATATATGGACTCAATTGGAAATTTGTGTCCTTACAATGCTGACCAAGAGGAACGCACTATGGGACTTAACAACCCCGACTTAGAATCAAATCATTAAATCCCCTAGTGGGTTTCCACTTATGGCTTTCACCAGCCCCATTACATTCAGTCTTACTCTTTGACTAAATCCTTAAACTCCCTAAACTCCGCCCACCTAGGAGCATTTACCTTAACCTTGTAGGAAGTTCCATATTGTCTTCATATACATAAGGCGTCCAAGAAGAGTTTTACCAAAATTGCGAATTATAACTCGAGAGTCCATTCTCTCAAGGGCTCTTTTTCCCTTATACCTATCTCATCGGTACAAGTTCACTTCAATGGATAAATTTATCTCTCATGATTGGCATCTATCGGGCTTTCACGTGAGGGGTTCAGATATTCCCATTCACTTCGCTTCTTAATCATCATTGGAGAACTTTGCGGTTAAACTATACGTAAGGTTCCTCTATTTATATATACAGACCCTCGGTCCGAATGTAGTGACTGGTATCCCCGCCACGTTGCCTCAAAAATTCACTCAAATTTTTCACTTCTGAGTATTTCTACTCCATCCTTAATGCCAAAACCTCTGGACATATTACTTCCATTCGTTAACATGCACAGTCGCCGTTTTATCACATTTTTACGGCTCGTTCTCTTCAAAATTTCTTCAGACCTACTCCCACTATCACTGCATTGTGCGGTCTAGATTAGCATCCCTCCTTGCCGTCGCGATACTTGGAAAATGCCTGCTATGCCTCAAGAACCCTTGCAGCATCTACTTCCATTACCCAGTAGGAGTGACCTCAACAACGGTCATCTCTCCTATGATTACCATATTTGAACACTCCTGGATTCATGCTGAGCTCCTCCCTCCTGCAGTCCTTCCAACGCCAATGCTGGTTCTACCTCCATGTTCGACGTACCATGCCCAATCGAACTCGTATATACATAACTACATCTACTAAATAGCAGGAGAACGTAAACTAAGTACGTAGAGGAGTACAACAATCCTAAGATAGAGCTCTATATCAATCAAACGATACGCTGAAAATGTAGTAAGCCGTACAGATCCTATGGACACTAGAACCTGATGCTCTGATACCATCTGTGATACCTTGCCTAATTAAACATCGGGTGATCTGGCTTTTATTAAATTAAAACAGGTTTCTCAAATGGTTCATTCTTAGCATCACTGTTGAAAAAATTTTAATTACTAATCACCTAAGTAAAATTAGACCGGTGCCAAATTTTATCTTTCTTAAAACAGGTAAATCAACCATAAAAAAAATAGTAAAACAACCACCATGTACTAAAACCCAATCAACAAAGTATATGTACGAAAGAATAAGAGTAATACCGAATAAACCATCGGCAAAAGTACCAAACAACCATAGAACAAGAACAAACATCTAATCTGAAACTAAACATCTGAGACTGATACCGAACCACAAGTCCATACATAGAATAGTGTGAGATCCTATACTAGATCTGAATGAGAGATATCGTCTAGTCAAAATCCTGTAAGCATCCACTGTGCTACAGCTTCGAGTCCCTGGAATGAAATCATCATACATGGCGTCCCTGTGGCTGGACACCTAAAAGGTTTTGAAAATATTTTATAGCAAAGGTTAGTACTCAAAACATTTTGAAAATATTTAGCAAGCATTTATCACAATATAAAATGCGGTTATTGATTACACATGTTAGGTTCTCATACACTCTCTTGAGTTTACTCACCCCTAATCTCTTGTTCACACATAACGTTCTACACTTAGCCTACCTAGCCATATCTTCCAAGATATCTAGGACTAAGTAATCATCTCAACTTATCTATACTTAAGTTCCATTACCATTCATACAGTACAACCGTTTCACTAACATCTCGCGTATGTTAATTAATTCTCAGGTAACATTTCATCTATGTTATTTTTCAATACTTCTCATTTAGTTTCACTACTAAAATTACTACAATTCTCACAATTGTTAACTTCCCGCTTGTGTAATTAAGTTTCACTACTTTAATTACTAAATATATTTTCTTTATCTAAAGGTGCATGTCGAAATTAAGTTTCACTACTTAACTTACCAGTTCAGTATGTATCTTTAAATACATAATATATATCAATCTACTAATACACAGAAGTAGAATATCATCAAGTATATATTTCACACACAATATATATACTAAATATCAGTCATTACTATTTTGCCATTTTTATACACGTAAAGGACTCTTGGTTCGGAATGATTCATCGACCCCAAGGTAAGAATTGGTTCGGACTGATACATCGACCCCAATTATTAATATACACAAATAAAGATCTCTTGGTTCGGAATGATTCATCGACCCCAAGTGAGAGTTGGTTTGGAATTATCCATCCACCCCAACTATTTTAAAAATATATATATATACACATATTCTGGTTCGGGACTCTTTCATCGCGACACCAGTTCAAGGTTTGGTTCGGCATTTCTCATCGACCCCAAACATATAATAACTTTATGTTAGTTCGGAATGTCTCATCGACCCTAACATAATTAATTTAGGTATCAATCTCTCAACCTAAAAGATCACATAATTCAGTAGGTACACGCCCAACCTATTAATTATATACGTACGTAATATTTAAATCTCATATATTAGCCGTACAACATTCGCTTTACGATTTATCTCATTAATCGCATTTATTCGAGTATTCACATAACTCTAAGGGTCCTAGTTACCCCTTACATGTAATTTCAGTAGTTAATGCTTACCCTACTGGTCTACTACTTAAATAGAATTTACTTCGCCCCGTAACTCAATTTTCGAAGTCCCCGATACTCTACTAAATCGAATTATTCTCCTCGGTCCGTAATCCAAGCCCTACACCCCATGGCCTTATTGGACCTCAACAATATACCTATTGGTCTTATTCTCACTCCCATATAAGTATCTTATAAACCCTAGGATACTCATTCATTCCCGAAAATCAACAAAGAATTAAACACGAAAAATTTGGGAAACAGCTTGCGTCGATCGATCGACTGCTGGGTTCGATCGATCGACATAGTCGATCGATCGATTGATCGAACAGGGACAGACGCAGTTCGTCTTCTTCGTTAATATTTTCCTCCATTAACAAATATTCAAACTCCATTATAGTCCACCAAACTTCGACCCAATGATCCTAATATCCTTTCACGTATATGAGGACAATTTCTAACGTGTCAAATACATCAAAAACTCCAATTCCTTTAAATAAATAGTGAATTAAACCTAGAATTTCTTGAAACCCTAGTTATGGTGGTCTTCCCATATTTTCATTCAAAATCCACATTTTATTCCCAAAATCATCAAGTCTAATCTGAATATTAATCCTCTACATAAGTTAAATTATTCTACATTCGATTCCCATCCCAACATGTATAAATATCATCCTTCTCCAATCAAGATATTGATATAAAAAAGACTATTCAAAAATCCTACACATGGGTATTATAACTTTATAATTTTTGCAATAAACAACTTGCCTTATGATCAGTAGGGTCTGATTTCGTGGTTGTTGTTGATGATTGATGATCTTCATCCTTCAATCCTTCTTCCCCAACACGTTGATAGTGAAAATCTCCTTTGAATCCTTCCCAATTCTTCCTTTTGGCTTGAGCATGGTCTTTCTCTTATCTCTAATGGCTATGGTGTGTTTTCATGGGTTTTCTAACCCTAACCCCTCTATCATACGGCTGATATAAAGCTCTTAATTTCGTAGGTCTCCATACCCTCTTATGTTAAAAGATAAAAACGCCCCCGAACGGTCTCGGTTTAGTCCCAAATTACCCTGGGACTCAACTAGTACCCCCGGGTATACTATTTTGACTAATTTGACCCTTCCGGACTCATCTGTGACCTCTAAATTATTATTTGAGTCACTTAAAAAATATTACTCGTTCTCACCCCAACACGGTCTACAAGCGTTAAGTAACTATTTACCACTCGCACTAAGTAAATATAATCAGGCAATATAAACCGGTATCTATCTCTCGATTAATATTCCATAATTACAATTTTAAATAAAACTCTTTAAATTACTACTCTTGCGTAATTTAAATTAAGCCGTATTTTCTCATTTAAGTCTCCAATCTAATTAAATAGAATATTTGGAATATTCAGAAATACGGGGTATTACAATGGGATTGGTGTAAGATCATATTGCTCTATGGTATAAGCAATATCATAACAAATCATGTCGTTAAGTCTTTTGATAGGTTTACGGCTTACACTGTTGGTTACAATGATTCATTTTCTCGGGATGGTTATCTAACTTGAATCTGTAATCCCTAAACTTTCATTCAACGTCTCGGGCTCAAATTCAAGTTCTTTGGGTGCGAAGATGTATCTCAACTTTGGTAATTTGAATTGACATTTGTATTTCTTACCGTATAACAGAGGACTTAGGGTTTTCTATATTTATGCAGAAAATGGCATAAAGGATAAATAGGTACTAACTAGTTATTTAAGACTTGTAATAGGTTTAATATAAATAATTGGTATGGGGTTTGAGTCGATAGTTGCTTTGTTCGACCTTTGAATGGTTACAATATATTCTTAGAACTCTAGAGGGTTATAGGGGTACTCTATTTTGAAGACGTTTATTGGGAGATAATGTAAATATACTTACAATGGAATTTTGAAATTAATAGACTGTTGAATTAAAATATTCCTTATTGGGTATAAGAACATTCACTAGAGGATCTTGCATATTTTGAAAGCGAATGAACTACATAGAATCAAGAAGACACTAATGCTAGGAAGTAACCAAAATCTACGTTTTCGAGGGATGTTTAATTGCAAGAGGTAAGTTGTCACTGTGGTCATAAAGTTGACATCTTTTGGGTTTGGAATAAATTGGAGTATCTAGAACGTATGGAACATATAATGAATATTAGATAATTCTGCGGGTAATTCGAACTAATAAGCCATAGGGCTAATACATTTGATAATATTGAATGGTCCCATGTGTCATGGGATGTCTTGATCATTTCTCTAGTTTGTTGTATCTTCTTAGTAGTTTCTTGGTTTATTTGATAAGGAAAGAACGAGTACTGTGAGCCTAAGGGTTTCAAATATGGGACGGTATGGTATAAAGGTCATGTTGATTAAGATTAACAAATATTTATTTAGGATAAGAATTTCGACAAAATCAAGTAATTATAACAATAATTCATCTGAAGTAGTATCAATTAATAAATATGATGATGTTACTCGATTTAAAAATATCGGGTTTACAAGGTTAAGATTGCGGATGGTTTCTAAAATAATTAACCCATAATTATCTATTTTATAGGCTTAGGGTTAATAGCAATACAAATAACAAATTAATCCAAAACCTTTAAATAGAAAGAAAGAGTGTCAAGCCAAAACTCCAAAGAGAGGCATTCATATCATAAATGAAACTAGACGCTCAATATTCTGAGTCCTACAAGCAAATAATACTTCCATGGGTATAACGGTAGTTTATTTCCAAGTTATATTGAATATTATATAAGAACACATTTAATGGAATTAGGTTAAATCAAATTCATTGTTTCCAAATCAATATAGGATTTTCGATTGAATCCAGAGTAACATATTCGAACTACACAAAGGATTTTATAAAGTTTATGGGCTATCATATAATGAGATGAGCATTTCGTGAAGTAATACCGAATTAGTCACACCCACTATGGGTGAAATATTATGTTGCTTATCAACTTTTCTTATCTGGGTTTCAGATTGGGGTTTTGTTGGGAAAATGGTTTGTAAGGGAACACATTAATGGTATCGCGGTCATGCAAAGGGTTTAGGTAATGTTTCATATTGTCACAACTATTTATTTTATTAATGGATAAGAAATTATGTTTCACTACGGAACTCGTAATCTTTTTTTCGGGACATTAAATTTTTCAATGATATCCTGAATCACGGTGATTTCAAAAAATAATTAATAGGGGTTATAAGGAATATGGTAAGGGTTAATTAAATGAAATTCATAGCTATGATGGTCTAAATCTTGGAAAAAATTGTAGTTGTAGAATAGAATTTAGTAAGTAATGTCATTACGTTCTAAAGAGTAGAATAGTTAAATTAATATTTCTGATGCTTCCACTTTTTCTTTAAAGAAATTACTAATGCTCATCAAGGAATTCTTTTATAATCTATCTTATCTTATCCTATTTAGGTACCATTTATTCACTAGGCTATAACATCTCAACATCTCATGACTTTTAATAAGCCATCATGTCTCAACATCTCTTGGATGTTAATAAGCCATAACATCTCAACATCTCTTGGCTATTAATGAGCCAGAACATCTCAATATCTCTTGACATTTAATGAGAAACAACATCCCATATCCATAATCAACTAAGTAAGTACAACATATCATATTCATAATCAACTCAACAGGTACACATATCATATCCATAATCAACTCGGTAAGCACAACATATCATATCCATAATCAACTCAGTATGTACAACATATCATAGCCACAATCAACTCAGTAAGCACATCATGTCCTATCCATAATCAACTCGGTAAGTACAACATATCATATCATATCCATAATCAACTCAGTAATCACAACATATCATATTCATAATCAACTCGGTAAGTACAACATATCATATCCATAACCAACTCAGTAAATACAACATACCATATCTATAATCAACTCAGTAAATACACATATCATATGCATAATCAACTCGCTAAATACAACATATCATATCTATAATCATCTCGGTAAGTAGAACATATCATATCCATAATTAACTTAGTAAGTACAACATACGATATCCCTAATGAAATCAGTAAGCACAACATATCATATACATAATCAACTCGGTAGGTACAAAATATCATATCTATAATTAATTCACTAAGTACAGATATCATATCCATAATCAACTCACTAAGTACAACATATCATATTTATAATCAACTTGGTAATTACAACATATCGTATCCATAATCAACACAGTAAGTATAACATATCATATCCCAAATCAGCTCAGTAAGCACAACATATCATATCCATAATTTACTCGATAAGTACAACATATCACATCCTTAATCAACTCAGTAAGTACAATATATCATATCTATAATCAACTCATTAAGTACACATATCATATCTATAATCAACTTTGTAAGTACAACATATCATATCTATAATCAACTCGGTAAGTAAAACGTATCATATCCATAATAAACACAGTAAGTACAATGTATAATATATGTAATCAACCCAATAAGAACACTGAACTTGGCAACTTAGTGGGATTTTTCTTTTCATTTGTCTGATAATTGTTCAAAGGGTTCTCCTTCCCTTCCTATCATAAGAATATTAATAGTCCTTCCCTTCCTATCATTAGTATTATCATAAGAATATTAATAGTCCAAAAAAACTTAAATGTGATCCAATTCATAAGCATCATGTGATCCAATTCAAACCATTCATCATAAATGAAGTCACGTCAACATTCATGTGAAGATATTAAACATATTGAAATCATTGCATAACTTATAATCAAGCCTTTCAATTCAATCATGTAATTTACTAAATCATATCCAATATATATATATATATATATATATATATATATGTATATATATATATATATAAAGAAGATATGGAAATATAGTTGTTGATGTAAAAAACTAGATTTGACCTAACTCTTTAATCACAGATAAAATTAAACAAGACAAAATATTTTTAAAGTGGTTCAGCCTTGAAAGAATGGCCTACGTCCACTGTTTGTGTTATTGCTGACTGTTTGCAGAATTCTCGATAATGGGTTTACCAAGAAATTCCGAGTCCCCTGCTAATGAGGAGGTTACAATGTATTTATAGCCTTGAGGCGGTACCAATGAAAGGATTATGCACTGTTATCTACTAGACATATACATCTGTATGATAATAAATGGCATTTAATGCACAGTCATCTCTCTTAAATATTCGGATATGAATACTCTATACGAGATGCAGCTCGGACCGCCTAAACTGCTCGGTCCGCGTAAGTAGCTCGGTATACATGAGTTTCTCGGTACAATGAAACTTCCTCAGAGAACACTTCTTTCTCGGAGCGCCACGGTTGGTCGGGGAGGTTGAGTTACTCGGAGTCAAGGTGTTATTCAAAAATGTTTACAGGTGCCATATAGATTGACACGTGTCTTCACATAATTGGTCCACGTCAGCAGACTAAATTTGGTATCAACAGAAGCCCCCAATGTTTCACAGTTCGAGGTTGAGGAGGAGTATGGAACATTCATCTCGAAATATAGCAGGATTAAATAGTCATCCTGAATTTTAGGAGTATTTTTCTTGTATTTATTTCTTCTTTGAATTCATAGAATCTGACTTCATGAATATTTTGAATTTTTCTAACCGCTTCAGTTTTTGTGCCCCTTTTTCTTCTTGTTTTTCATTTCTCGAGATAAAGTATTTAAGCGCTACAGAAAATCCTATCGTCTTTTACTTTTTCAAATCTGTATCTTTGAAATTCCATTTCTCTATCTTGTGCGTTTGTTTCTTCCAGCGTTCGTTGTCTACTGATTTAACCTTTTCCTATAAGATTTTCTTCCTTCTCTTTTATTTTCTTCGTTCATCATGGTTTACCTTGTTGAGTCGCTTGATAAATTTCTCTCTGGTTTTTCTATTCCTTTATGGGTCATATTGGAAGAACTTTTTGAACCTTCAAACTATTTTTCTTTGACTGAGGGACATTGGTTACCCAGTCTCTTCGTGGCCGAATGTGGTTTTTCTTTTCCTCCCAATCCCCTGTGTTTGGAATTATGTCAATACTTTGACGTTGTACCTGCAAAAATAGCGCCCAATACTTGGAGAATAGTTAATGGAGTACATAGGTTAAATCAAATTCATGGAACCCGTTTAGGAATCCCAGAAATTATGTTTTGTTATAGATGGGTCGCCAGTGATGGTACTTTCTATTTAAAAACTAGGTTTTTAAATAGGGCTTTAGTTGTCAATCTCCCGGATGCCAATAGGGATTATTTCGAGCATGGGGTTGTCATAAAAAATTGGTAACACGCTCCATTAAATGGAGATCCTGTATATCAGGGTCCCAGGTGTCCAACCTATGGCAATGGAATAGGTTGTTTTTGTTTTTTGAAATCTTGTTTTCTTTTTATTTGATAAAATGTATCACTAATATTTAATTTTTTTTTATTTGCAGTTGACAACAAGGGAAAGTCTACCAAAGAAAATAATGTCAATTTTAGACACTTCAAGCTTATCTGGAGTTTGCACCAAACCTTTGCAGACTAACATATCAGATCAACCTCGTACTTGTTGCAGTACAAGAGATACACTTTATCTTTTACTGCTCGTCGAGTGGTAGGTGACGTTTACCCAATACCAGCTTCTGAAGGTTCCTCCCCTGAATGAAATATTCCTCTGAGTGACAGAATGAAGAGAAGAAGAGCTCCTGCCTTCTTTGATAAGTCTACCTCTACTGCTGGAGAGGCAGATAAAAATAAGCCAAATTTCCTAGAACAAGGGATGAGAAATATTGATGCATCCCCTCCTGCTGCTGCTGAGCAGATTGTCGAGAAGCCCCCTGTGGCTCCGAGAAAGGTTGTAGCTATTTTTCCTCCAAGAGAGGTTATCGTTATATTACCGACCAAGACGACATCCTTGGTTGAGAATGTGCCTATTCCTACGAGGAAGTTGAAGAAATGTTTCTCGGGTTAATCGGCTGAATCTATCTCTCAACCTTTAACTGCTGGAAGTGGTATTCCCACTTTTGTTGCTCCGAGCTCTGCCATGAGCTCGATGAAGTCTTGGATTATCCCCGAGATCCAAGGTATTAAAAACAGTCTTTCTCGGGATAGGGTTACCACCTTGGCAGCTTAATATATTGCCTCAGTAAGTCTTACTAATCTAAACTTTCATTTTTCAATGTTATATCCGTGCACTGACTTATAATTATTTTCTTTTTCCAGCTGGTAACATATTTCAATACCATTCTGAAGAAAGATGAGGCTATCAAAGCTTCAAGCTCCTCATGATGTATAAAGGAAGCTTTTAATGGATTGACTTAGTCCTTAAAGGACTCTCATCAGAAATATGAAGAAGATAAGGGGGTTTGGGAGAAACAACTTAAGTCTATCGAGCAAGAAAAATACCAAGTTGTGGAGGCCTCCTAAGAGTTGGAGAGGAAAATGAAAGAATATGAGAAGAAAAATAATGAGCTTGAGGAAAAGCTCAAGAAGACTGAAGAGATTGAAAACAAGCTTAAGAAAGCTGAAGAGGAAATTGTTAGACTTCGTGACGTTGATCGTCAGAGGCAAGAGATAGAAGGAAAAATGAAAGCTGTCGAGGAACTTCATACTGAGAAGATTTCCTCAAAAAAGGCAAAGATAAAAACTGCGGTTAAAAAGTCCTTCAGCTCCGACTTGGACAAGGGATGGAACAAAGGTCTAGCTTCCATATCTTCCGAGATGGAGTTTGCTAGTGTTAAATACTTCAGAGATGGATGGGTTGAAGCTTTGTAGGAGCTAAAGGTCTCTAAGAGTTCTGAACTTTTTCAGCGCCATGTTCATGGTCCTCCTCCCTCTCCTGGAGAAGAAGAAGAAGAGGAAGAAGAAGAAGAAGAAGATGCCTCTGAAGAGTCTTCAATCGTAATTGGGGATTAGGTCCCTAGTGTTAAACTTCGCTACGAGCAGCCCCAACCCTCCAGTACCTCAGTCGAGCACCTTCAATCAACCAATACCTTTGCCGAATAACTGCCAATATCTTCTGATCAACCTTCCATGCCCCCCGAGCAACCTACTTCTTCGTCCAAGCCTCCCGAGGAAGTCTTAGAAAGCAAGGAGAAGGTGTAGAGTTGTTCGGACCTTTCTCTTTATTTTATCTTTGTTAAATATAATTTTCGGCTATGTACCTCTCTTTATGATGTAATAAAATTCAAAATTTTGGTTGTGCATCTTAACTCCCTTTTTCTTGCTCTGCTCTTATTATCGATCCATTTTATTCTTCTTGCTCTGTTTGCATTCTTATTGATTCTTTCTTTCTCTTCTTTTTGCTAGTTTATGGCCAGGATGGAACTGTTATCATCTCATGATACAAAACTAATGAAGAAATGTAATGATTACTTCACAACTGGTCATGCAGACCTAAACGAGGCTCTAATTTTTGACATTCTTAGTCCAAATTCTTCTGAATAAGAAGTTGAAGCATATCAGTATTTGAAATTCCTGCTCGACCATGATGTTGCCAATAATGTGGCATATTACGAGATGATTGAAGATCTCCAGGGTACCATCGAGGAACTCCGGTAGCAATACAAGGAGTCTTCTGCCCTTTTACATGAGGGGTATGAGAAAAAATATCAGCAGTTAAATGCTGACAATGGATATGATAAGTTCATCGCTGAATACGAAAGAAAAGAGAAAACTATGAAACTTGAGGTAGAAGAGCACATGAAGATTTCTCAACTATTGGTGCAGGAGAATAATGTTTTGCAAGAAGAGATATCCCAATTAAAATCGGCAGCGTCTTCCTCGGGAGACATTGTCCCTGTTAATGATGAAGGTTTCTCTTTTTTGGAGGTGGAGAATGCCAACTTGAGAGATGAATTGGAAACTTTAAAGAGGACTGGACCCTCTACTTCTGCTCGCAATCGAGCAAGAGCTTCTCGGGGACGAGCAAAGGCTGCTCGGATTACAATTGAAGAACAAATAACTCAATCATCCTTGGAAAATCAGGCTTTCTAATTGATGGCGAAGAATCAGGCCTTAGTAGAGATCTCCAAGAATAATTTGAACCCTGAAGAGAAACTTTCTACACAAAGCTCTGCCTTGGAAAATAAAACAAATCTGGTGAAGAATCTTCACGACCATCTAGATAGGTTGACTTACCAGTTCCATAAACATCTCAGAGAGTTTTGCATGGCTGGATACAATGAAGCTCTTTATCATCTTGACGATCGGATCCAGCAATCAAATAATGAGGGTTATAAGCAAGGATGAATGAATGCAGTGGGTGTGATACAGTTGGAGCAGGGTCACTATCAATGGGATTATTATAACCCTGGATTGCTCGAGTTGCATGTGCCTCCTTTCAATCTTGACATGAGTTGGATTCCTTCTTGGGCAATTCCCTAATGCTTAATCTATAAATATCTTGGTGACTACAATCTTCATTCAAATTTTGAGATATCTCGGCCAGAGCACCTGCTTGGTCATCCTTCTGTGACAAATATTCGAATGTTGAAAGACATAAACTTTATAAATTCCCCCTACGCCTTAGATGATCCTCCTGCTGGAGTGGAACCTGTTTCAAAGGCAGAGGGAAACAAAACCTATAGAATAGGACTTTATGTAATGACTTGTACTTTTCACCACTAATGTAATTCTATTTAATTTGAATGAAAAATTTTGCCATTTCATTTTTCTTCTAAGCAATTTGTATAATATCTTAGCTTGTTGGATGGTAAATATGTTTATCCTGATTTATTATGATTTATCATTTTTTGATCTTTATGTGATAAAACATCCTTTATCCCATGATCCTGTTTAATTTCAACAACTGGAGATGATTGCAATTGGCTTACCGACCAGTCGGAGTTGGTCAATTTTTAATTCTCGACCAACCATAGTTGGTGGATTTTCTTTATCAACCAACCGTAGTTGGGGGATTTTATTTATCGACCAACCGTAGTTGGTGGACCGACCAACCGTAGTTGGTGGGATTTCATTTACTGACCAACTGTAGTTAGTGGACCGACCAACAGTAGTTGGTGGGATTTTATTTACCGACCAACCGTAGTTGGTGGACTGACCAACCGTAGTTGGTGGGATTTTATTTACCGACCAACCGTAGTTAGTGGACCGACCAACCGTAGTTGGTGGAATTTTGTTTACTGACTAACCGTAGTTGGTGGACCGACCAACTGTAGTTGGGGGATTTTATTTACCGACCAACCGTAGTTAATGGGATTTTATTTACCGACCAACCATAGTTAGTGGACCGACCAACCATAGTTGGTGTGATTTTATTTACCGACCAACCGTAGTTGGTGGACCGACCAACCGTAGTTGATGGGATTTCATTTATCGACCAACCGTAGTTGGTGGGATTTAGGTTCTGCACTTGATGCGTAGTGTGTAGCACTAATACTCCGAAAAAATTTCATCAAAAGGAGAGAATTGGATATAAATTTCAACACTTTATTCATACTGAAGAATATTGCATTACATAGGGATTGAACTACTGATAATTTTTGCGCAGATGCTCTGCGTTCCATGCATTCTTAAACTCCTCTCCTTCTAAGGTTTCAATCCTATACGTCCCTGGTCGAACAACTTCTATTACTCTGTAGGGTCCATTCCAGTTAGCTTCCAGTTTGTTGTGTTTTTGAATTACTTTCTTTAGCACATAGTCTCCTTCCTTCAAATCACACTTTTTTACCCTCTTGTTGTAAAACAAAGTTGTTCGTTGTTGGTATGAAGCATTTCTGATTGCTGCTTCTTTTCTAACTTCCTCGAGCATACACAAGTCTAATCTTCTCATCAATTCATTGATAGAAGAATTAAAATTCAGCACTCTGTGTGTGGGGAGGCCCAACTCGACAGGTATAACAGCTTCACTTCCAAATACTAGCATGTATGGAGATTCTCCTGTTACTGCTCGTGGTGTAATACGATAAGCCCACGGCACAGAATATAGCTCGTTGATCCCATTTGCCTTTGCATCATCCAGTCTTTTCTTCAAACCATTCAGCAGCGTTCTGTTTGTCACCTCAGTTTGTACATTGCTCTAGGGATGGCCTGGTGCTGAGTGGGTCTTTAATATGTTTGACTGATGACAATATGCAGCGAACTCCTCGTTATCGAATTGAGTTCCATGGTCGGTGATGAATGCATGAGGAAGACCATATCTACAAATGATATTCTTCCATATAAATTGATACACCTTGTCATATGTCATGTCAATAAGGGGCTCAGCTTCCACCCACTTAGTAAAGTAATCCACCACAACTACGAGATGTTTAAATCTTCCCCTGGTCGTTGGAAGTGGTCCGACCAAGTCAATTCTCCACATGGAAAATGGCCAAGGGGAAGTGATGGTTGTTAATAAAGCTTGGGGAGTTCTTCGGATAGAACAGAAGCGTTGACTTTTGTCACTTTTTTTGGCATAGGCTATGCAATCAGCCCTTATTATCGGCCAATAGTATCCTTGCATCATTATCCTTTGCAAAAGCGTCCGACCTGCTACATGGGCTCTATAAGACCTCTCATGGACCTCTTAAATCAAGTCTTTCACCTCGGAGGGATGCACACATCTCTGTAAACCAGTTATAATTCCTCGTCTATATAGAATACCATTAGTCAATACATAACGAGCAGCTTTAAACTTTAGTTTCTTGCCTGTGAGTTTAACAGTTGATAAAACCCCTTCTTCAATATATGCCCTGATAGGATCCATCTAAGATGGTCCTAAATCAAGGGTAATAAAGTTCATCATCAGATCTTCGTCGATGCTCCTGGTAGCCAAAATTTCTATTGGGATTGTTCTTCGTAGCTCGGTGCATGTGGCTGAGGCTAACCGAGCTAAAGCATCTGCTCTTGCATTCTCCAATTTTGGTGTTCTAATTAATTGCACAGCGTTTAAGCTCAATACAATATCCATTGCTTTCGCATAATACTTGATCATCAATTCTCCCTTTCTTGCGTACACTCCCAAAATTTGATTTATGATCAACTGTGAGTCACTGAATACAATGACCTGCTCTGTCACCGTGGTTTTTTCTAAACTAAAACATGAAATCATAGCTTCATATTCAGTATCATTATTAGATGCTTTGAATTGAAAGCGTAGAGCATACTCCACATTGATTTCATCTGAGCTGTTTAAAACAATTCCTGCTCCACTACCCGTAGTGCAAGAAGAGGCATCTACATATAAATTCCACACAGGTACCTCATTATCAAACTCTTGGTCAGACAGAGTTCCTTGGTGGAATATTTGATGCTTCCTCTTATTTTCCTCTAGCAATTCTTGCTTCTTGTCGACCAACATCTTTTGCTCGTCGACCAACTTCTCTTGCTCGTCAACAGATTTAAGTTGGTCGGGGTTTAAGTTTCATGATCATGTAGCATCCACAGATTTGTCAGCATTCAGCTTTTGCTCCTCGGAGGTGTCAGGATAAGTGAATTTTGCGATGAAATTTTCTACTGCTTGCCCTTTAAGTGGCGATCTAGGCTCATAAATTATGTCATATTCACCCAGTTCTACTGCCCAGGACATCAATCTCCCTGATTTCTCTTATTTATGAAGGGCTTGCCTCAATGACATATCGGCATACACAACTATGGTATGAGCTTGTAAGTATGGCCTCATTCTTCTACTCGCTTTGATCAACGCTAGTGCCAACTTTCCCAGTCTTGGATATCTGACTTTTGCTCCTCGAAAGGCCTTGCTAGTGTAATAAATTGGTTTTTGCACTCCATCCTCCATTCTTATCAATGCCGAGCTAACTGCATTCTCCGAAACTTCCATATACAAGTACAATCTTTCTCCCATCACTGGCCTAGATAACAGTGGAGGTGCTCCCAGGTATTTCTTCAACTCTTGAAAGGCCTTCTTGCATTCATCATTCTATTTAAATGTTTTTTGGAGTGTTTTGAAGGATGGGAGGCATCTATCAGTTGCTCGTGATACAAATCTATTAAGTGCTGCAACTCGCCCTATGAGACTTTACACTTCCTTTTTCTTCGTTGGAGATCGTAGTTTCAATAGATCCTTGATCTTTTTCAGGGTTTGCTTCAATACCTCGTTGGTTGACAATATACCCGAGGAACATACCTTCGCGCACTTCGAATATGCATTTGGTAAGGTTCAACTTCATTTGATATTTATCTAGTTGATCAAAGGTCTGGACTAAGTCAATTAGATGATCAACAACTTTCTTGCTCTTCGTCAGCATATCATCAACATAAACTTCCATGTTGTAACTAATTTGCTCTGCAAACACCTTGTTCACCAGTCGCTGATATGTTGCACCTGCATTTTTCAATCCAAAAGGCATAACATTATAACAATAAGTTCTCCTAGGGGTAATAAAAGAGGTACTCTCCCTGTCCTCAGGCTTCATCTTAATCTGATTGTAGCCAGAATAAGCATCCATGAAACTCAAAAGTTCGTGTCCCGAGGTAGCATCCATCAGCTGATCAATTCGGGGCAAAGGAAAATGATCCTTTGGACATGCTTTATTAAGGTCGGTGAAGTCTACACACATCCTCCACTTGTTATTCTCTTTCTTCACCATCACTACATTTGCTAACCAGTCAGGGTATTTGACATCCTCAATGAAAGAGGCGTTTTGTAGCTTCTCTACTTCCTCCTGTATACCTTCATTTTTCTCAGGGCTAAATACTCTTCGTCGCTGCTTTACTGGCTTGATTTCCTTGTTCACATTGAGCTCGTAACACAAAAAATTTAGATCTATTCCAGGCATGTCTTCATGACTCCACGCGAAGGTCTGCTTTCTTTGCCTAAGGAATGCTATTAATTCATATTTTATCGATACATCCAAGGATGCACCAATTTGAGTTGTTCATTTCGGGTGCTCGTCGTCCAGAATGCCATTTTCAGTGGCATCCACCACCTGGCCTTTTACGAGCTGTGACTCGTCTCTAGGATCTAATGTTTCATTTCTGCACCTTCATCCACTTGATAGGTAGTTATCTTTTTTTTAGATTCCTCCAGTTCTTCCTGCTCAATAGACGAATAGTAGCATTCTTGAGCTACGTTTTGGTCACCCTTCACAATTCCTACTTCAAAGTTGGTTGGAAATTTTAGGCATTGATGTACAGTAGATGGGACTACTTCGAACTTCTTCAATCCTACCCTTACCATGATGATATTGTAAGTTGATTGAACATTCTTATCCATCACAAAAAAGCGTACTCTTTCTGTTCGACAAGCAGGCCATGTACCGATGAACATATCCAACTTGATCGTCCCAAGTGGAAAAACTTTCTTGCCAATAAAACTAAGGAGGGGCTGATGATATGGTTCCAATTGGGATAGCTTTAGGTTCAAACTATCAAAACATGAGTAGAACATAATATCTGCCGAGCTGCCATTATCCACCAATACTCGCGAAATCACTACTTCCTTCATCCTCATTTTGATCACCAATGGGTCATCATGAGGATATAGCACACCTGCGAAGTCATTTTTAGAGAAACCGATGACCAGTTTATCTTTGTTCACCTTCCTCGGGCGATCATGTTCAGCTAGATTTATCCGTTGAATATACAAATAAGCTTGAGTCTCATTGAGGTAAGCCTTTCTTTCTGCATCAAGGTCTCCTCCTCCTGCATCTCCACAAGTAATAACATTGCAATCAAATAATCCAAAACGGATAGAAAATACCTCACGTTCTGGTTGTTTTGGCCTTTTGGGGAGATCGGGGTCGTCTTGATCATCATCCAGGTCTTCTTCATGGTTTCTCTTCTTATCTTCTTTTACTCAATGAGGAGATACAAACCTCTGCCTTGATCGGTCGTTGCGCTTTCCACCATTTCGGCGATCCACATATTTGTTCAATTTTCTCCGCCTGATGAGCTCTTTAATTTCATTCTGGAGAGCTATGCAGTTTTTGGTCCTATGACCATGATCCTTATGGAACTCGCAATATTTGGACTTTTCCCTCTTGTCAGGATCCGTCTTAATTTTTTCAGGCCATTTTAACTCCTCGCTGTTCTTGATCTCTTCCAGAACGTGGTTTATATCTACCTTCAAAGGAGTATAATTTCTAAATTTCCTCATATGTTCTAATGCTTGTTTTGCTCTTGACTGCTAGTTACCACCATTGTTCTTTTATTCTTTTTCTTCTCAATTTTATCACCCTCATTCTTGGTCTCTTTGGTGTCCAAATGTTTCTTCGTAGCCATAGCTTCCTCGGCGTTCATAATTTTGGCTGCTTTTTCCATTAGCTCTGCCATGGTTGTAGACAAATCTTTGTCTAGAGTGTAATACAATTTATTTGGCAGTAATCCACTCATTAGAGCAGTGATTACTATCTTCTCCTCGTAGTCAATAACTTCGAGCTTTTCATTATTGAAACGAGTAATATAAGCCTTGGTACTCTCACCTGTCTTCTGTCTAACGATCAATAAGTGTGCTACTCGTTTAACTGGTTTTTCTCCAAGATAGCAACTTCCAATAAAGAGCTCGTCCAGTTGAAAGAAGGTTAAAATCTTCCTCCGAGGAAGATTATTGTACCATATTTGAGCAGATCCGGTAAGAGTTCCCGAGAATGCCCTGCATCTAATCTCTTCTGGCACGACATAGATATCGGTAGCAGCTTGGTATTGTTCTATATGAAGGACAGTGTCAGTTTTTCCATCATATTTAGGAGTCACAACAGGTGCTTTGAACTTTGATGGTGTGGGAAAATCCACAATTGCTTGGATAAAATGTGTCCCTTGGACAAAAGTTCTTTATAGAGGATTTTTGGCCTTAGCCATTTCCCCTAGTCTATCCTCCAACATCTGAATAGAGCCTTTCCATGCATCATTTCCCTTCTCGAGCCTGTTGGTTCAAGCAACTGATCGTGTTGAATTTTCTTCTTGGGATCTTTCACAACGAGCAATTGGTCGAGATATGACAGAACCTTCCTTTAAAGCAGAAGATCATTGAGAGTTCCTAGACACCATCCTAGGGGGACTTCTATTACTCCTAGGACCCAATCGATCAAAGGGAGAGACTCTACTCAATTTTTCAAGAGCACTGGTCCTTTCTGGAGATAGAGTGATGTTTTATTGAGTGTCTATAGCTCGTACTGAGGAAGTCCTTCCAGGATAAAAGAAGGATCATTAGATCTCTCAGTATGATATGAATTGGTGCATTTAGAATGAGATTCTTTAGGGAGTAACGTCCGTCTAGTTTGTGAAGAAGGCAATCGGGTATTTCTCTGAATGCTTTATTGTCCTGACTGGGTTGGCGCTCCACCCTAGATAGTTTGCATGAGTTGTTGCATGGTTTCTTACATGGCAGTCTGGCCTTGAGCCAAATTATCCATTATACCAGCCAGATCTTGGATATTTGGGGGAGTAGATGGATTTGGAGAAATTCCAGCGTTTCGATTAGTGGATTCTGGATGATCTGCCATTGATGATGAATGATTTGGGTGAAAAACAAAAATTACAGTCACTTCCCACAGACGGCGCCAATATGTTGATGTAAAAAACTAGATTTGACCTAATTCTTTAATCACAGATAAAATTAAATAAGACAAAAGATTTTTAAAGTGGTTCAGCCTTGAAAGAATGGCCTACATCCACTGTTTGTGTTATTGCTGACTGTTTGCAGAATTCTCGATAATGGGTTTACCAAGAAATTATGAGTCCCCTACTAATGAGGAGGTTACAATGTATTTATATCCTTGAGGAGGTACCAATGAAAGGATTATGCGTTGTTATCTAGTAGACATATACATCTGTATGATAATAAATGGCACTTAATGCACAGTCGTCTCTCTTAATTATCCGGATATGAATACTTTGTACGAGATGCAGCTCGGACCACCTAAATTGCTCGTTCCGCCTAAGTAGCTCGGTATACATGAGTTCCTCGATACAATGAAACTTCCTCGGAGAACACTTCTTTCTCGGAGCGCCACAGTTGGTCGGGGAGGTTGAGTTCCTCTCAGTCAAGGTGTTGTTCAAAAATATTTGCGGGTGCCATATAGATTAACACGTGTCTTCACATAATTGGTCCACGTCAGTAGACAAAATTTGGTATCAACAATAGTTAAAAACATAACCAATTCATACTTAGCTTACTTATTCTCATTTTATTTTTTGATACTCTAAGTTTCCATTTACTTGTCTAAACATACTTTAAGTCCTTCTTAGGAATTTAATACTTAGCATATTGTGTTTCTAGTCCAAAAGATGGCACATCATTTCAAGGTTCTTAAAGCAAGATATGCCCATTTCTTTACAAAATAACAAATCTTCCATATAGCCTCTTTTATCTTTCAGTTAACTTCCAAGAATTTTCATAATTTTTATACATCATAACTTTTTATGATTTCAACACACATATTGAATAATATAAAATTAAAGTTTCATAATTTTTAGATTTCATTTGCTATGTCAAAAGCTTTATCAAACTCATGGAATATACAAGAGGATTATGCATATGGAAACTATGTACTAACTTACAACCATAACCATAGTCTAACCACAAGAAGTTTAATTCTAATTTTTGAATATTCTATGCATATGTAAGTATAGCTTCTTATCCAACTGAAATTTCTCAGTTCCAGTAAGTATGCAATAACACAAGGGTTCTAAACAAGAGAATATAAAGGATTTACGGCTTCAACTTCTTCATTTCAATCAATAATACTAAAAAAATATCAACATTTATGGATAGAATTACCTAAGGGACTTTTACATAATTTTCTATGGATTTTTCTCCAAATTCTCCTCGCACTTCTCTTCCCATGCTTCACGATTCTCTATCTTTAAGATAAACTCTCTCATGGATGAATTTTGAAGAATAAGGAGTTAATTCTAAGGTGTTTAATTCGGCTAAATTAGTCTCCCCTTTCGAGCATTAAAAAGGTAACACATGGTGTGTTAATAATATAAAATATCGTTTAAAGGATGAATAAATTTTCCCTTGTTTCGTAATTTTCTTATAACTTCCTTCTCGAACATTGGTTTAACACACCATTTATTGTGTTACAAACCTAACTCATATATCTTCAACTATCTAGTTTTTACCTCAAGTTAATCGTTATATTATAATCGTCAAAACTAGTCTCCAACATGAACATTCCTACCGAAAACTTCAAAATTTTATGTTTGTAGCCAATTCAATATTTCATGATTTTTGAAGGTAGGATTATACTAAACATAATAACCTAACATTATATATTTATACACATTATTAATATCCTAATTATATTCGGGTTTTCAAAACTCCCCCCTGTTAGAAAATTTCGTTCCCGAAATTGACATACATTGGTTGTTCAAATCAATCAAATACGGATAATGCATTTTCATGTTATACTCACCTTCCCATGTAGATTCTTCAATGGAATGCCTTCCCCATAGGTTTTTGATGTTCCACTTGCACTTGTTGACATAGAAGGCATCTAACAACAAAATCAGCTATTTCCTTCTTCATATTATTCCACCAATAATGTTCATTCAAATCCATATACATTTTAGCACTACTAGGATGCATAGTTTAAATGGAATTATGAGCGTCACCTAAAATTTACACTTTCAATCCATTCACATTAGGCACACATAATCATTTCTTATAGAATAAAGTTCCATCATTACCAATCCAAAAATCATCAGACTTACCAACCATATTAAAAACAACTTCCGTACGTAAACAATCTGTAGATGCATGATACATAGATAACCAATCCATTCCTATAATTATGTCAAAATAAAATATATCAAATGGTATTAAGTCTATAGTTGTATCTTTAACCCTCATAGTCAAAATACAATCACGAAAAACATATTCAGCTACAACCATATCCCCCATAGGCATATAAATACATAAACCCATATCTAAACGAGTACATTGTCTATTCATATATATAGCAAAATCATAGGACACAAAATAATGTGCAGAACCGAGATTAACCAAAATATAAGCACTCCTATTACTAACAGAAAGTGTACCTATCACCACGCTCGGATTAACTTGAGCCTCTTTCACCATAAAGACTCGTCCACCTAGTCTGGAACAAGTGGCTTGTCCCATGCCCCAGGTTCCATCTATAATAACAGACTTATAGTAACCAACACAAACAGTTTATAATAATAAATTATTGGTTAGTACATAAACAATTCAATAATATCAAATCAAACCAATAACTACCATCTAACCGTCACACACGTCCATAATTTATAACCAATATGCTCTGATACCACTAATTGTCACTCCCCAAACCCATTTCCATAGTAATAATTTATTTCATAATAATTAAATCATAATCTTCATCCAACTGAAATATAGTTTATTTCTTAATTCTCATGTATGATGTATACAATGAACATAATTTTGTTCTTTGTATCATACCGTAATTAACATCAGAGTCATAATTAAGTGAACCTACAATACTATGATTAACTAGTACCATTATAAAATTAAACTAATCTATCTCAATGTATTCAATGTATGAGTGTATTAAAATCATCAATGTGACAATAACAAAATTCCCATATTTAAACCCCAACTCTCTCTAATGGAAGAACTCTCAAAATGACGGATCATATGGTGTCCAAGCTGGCAGCATGCAAACCTGAAAAAATGTAAACATATAAAACCATCAGTTTAAAAACTCAGTGAATGTACTACATCTCTATATAGTAAAAGTAATATGTTAGCATCTTAATTATATCAACATATCTATCTTTGTGCCAATTTTGTCCATACACATATCCAGAGTTTAATAAAAACTAAAAATCTCACTCGTAGAAAATAAACATAACCATAGGTTTTAATGACCCAACATCTCTTGAATTGCAAAGCATCCCAAAATATATTGACTTTTATAAAGACATAACATCTCAACATCTCTTGAGTTTTAATAAGCAATAACATCACAACATCTCTTGGATTTTAATAAGCCATAACATCTCAACATCTCCTGGCTATTAATAAGCCATAACATCTCACTATCTCTTGGTTGTTAGTAAGTTATAACATCTCAACATCTCTAGGTTATTAATAAGACATAGCATCTCAACATCTCCTCGCTCTTAATAAACCATAATATCTCGACATCTCTTGGATGTTAATAAGACATAACAACTCAAAAACTCTAGACTTTTAATAAGCCATAACATCTCATTTAATACGTACATCATATCCATAATCAACTACGTAAGTACAACATATCATATCCATAATCAACTCAATAAGTACATATATCATATCCATAATCAACTCAGTAAGTACAACGTATCACGTGCATAATCAACTCAGTAAGCACAACATATCATATCCATGGTCAACTATGTAAGTACAACATATCATATCTATGATCAACTCAGTAAGCACAACATATCATATCCAAAATCAACTCGATAAGTACAACATATCATATCCATAGTCAACTCAATAAGCACAACATATCATATCCATAATCAACTCGGAAAGTACAACATATCATATCCATAATAAACTCAGTAAGTACAACATATCATAGCTACAATCAAATGAGTAAGTACACATATCATATCCATGTGACACCCCATTTAATTCAATACCGGTCAATCAGTCCTTTATTAAATTAATACAATATTTTCATTTGGTTCATTCTTAGCATCACTATCGAAAATCATATTAATTACTAACTACCTAATTAATTAATTAAAGTGGTGCTAAATTTTATCTTTCATTAAACAAGTAAATATACATGTGGAACCAATACTAATAAATCCATAACTCCATCACTAGCTCTGAACATAATATTGAATAAATAATAAAATAACTGGCCGAATAAACCATCGGCTTTAAATCAAAATCCTACACAATAGTTTGACGAATAAATAAATACTCAAAAACTGAATCTGGATATAAATGGGCAACACGCCCTAAATGGAATTGTACTGAAATGAATCTCTAATCTAGGAATGAAAGAAAGATGCGTCTAATCCAATCTCCTGCATGAATCCACATATGTCACCGTTGCGTATCCCTGGAACAAAATCTCAAGTCTGGCGTCCCTCTGGCTAGACACCTAAAAAAAATTTAAGAAAAGAAAATATTTTGCAAACGGGTCAGAGCCCAATTATTTAAAAATGGTGAGCAAGCATTTTATTGCAATAATTGAAATTCTTAGTATATAGTGTTCATAATTGATTTCGCGGTCGAACTCTCTTGAAGACAACCTCGCCCCTCTTCTATAGTGCGCACCTATCGCATTTATTTTATGAAATTTGGTCATTACTCGATTCAATTAGACACGGTATCTACCTACACTAGCTCGATAACCACCCTATTATATTCCAACCAAACTATCATAATTAGTATACTACATATAACCCTTGTCTATATGAATATACTAAATGTCACATCAATACTATCAATAAGTAGTCCCAAATCATCTAAATTTATATACACATATCTCTCACTACGCATATATATAAATATATCGAATCCTCATTGCTTGATCTTATTTGATGCATCCCTCGTACATGCTATTGGGTGGTAGGCACATCTCGTGTCACCTCTGGTCACCGGGTCGGAGTCTCGCAACCAATCCCCAATCGTAAAAAAATAATGGAGGCGGTTATTAATATATAGGGCTTAGGATTTCAATGCACCTTCCTGAAAGAGCAGCGTGACATCCCCCTCTCATCACGGTAGGATCCACCCACGCAATATAACTTGGAGCACAATCCGAGCTCCACTGGAATCGTCAGGGTGGGACCGTCCACTATGCGCAACCTCCTAATATCATCCTCGAGTAACAAAACAATACACACAAATGTGAATTCAACGCACATGCATGCATTTATATATATAGTTCACACCTTTATATATATATATATATATATATATATATATATATATATATATATATATATATATATATATATATATATATATATGTGTGTGTGTGTGTGTGTGTGTGTGTGTGTGTGTGTGTGTGTGTGTGTGTGTGTACCTACAATTTATATTGAGAACTTCTGAGCCCGTTTATATTAAATACGCTCCAATACTAAATAGCTACACCCTCAATTTATTATTAACTATAGGATTATGTATTTCACCTCTTATATACTCAGTTAGGATCATATTAGTGTCACATGGGTTCCTAACAAGTTTGGTGTCAATTCAATGAATTTCATTACTCATATAACTTCAAGGGTATTTTAGACTTTTCATAATTTATGTCTAAATATCATAGCGTACTCCATTAAACTAGTTACATGTGCCCACAAACGGCACGACAATCCGAGTCCGAATGCAAAACTCATCCAAATTTAATGTTTCCAAAAAATAAAATAAAATAAATATATATATATACTAGCCGTCTCTCACTTCCATGTGCGCCCAGCCAAAATTGACCCCTAGTCGACCACTCCCCCAGACCTGATAAACCACGCTACTACCAAAGTGCCTTTTATGTTATTTTCCCAAATCAAAACTCTTCTCCAACCTATTCGAATCATTACCAACTCATTTTCCATGATTATATCATCAATTCTCATTATCATTCTCAGGGATTTACTTGATCAAAATAAGTTTACACGTTGCATTATTAATTTTAAATCTTAATTAATAATTTCCAATAATTATAGATTTACTTTATAAATTTCTTCGTCATCTACAACCTCTAGAAAACCCAAAATTTTACAAATCTCAACAGTTTTACTTCCTCAAAATTCCTCTATTCCTTCATCATCTTTAATCCCTAGAAACCCAGAAATTTACACGTCTCCAATTGGTAAATTTTCAAGAATCATCAGATTCACATGGGTTTAGATTTCATTTCCTTCAACATCGAGTTTGCAATATTGGTACACAATGATTTTCTAATTTCCACATTTGTCACCACAAATTCAATTATTAGAACTATTAACTACAACTCATATAAAATGAGAAAATACTTGCCTCGGTGGAATAAATCCGACGATCTCTTCTCGAAAAACTTGCCCGGAATGGTCTTTTCTTCCCTCTTTCCTTCTTCTTCTTCTTCTTCTTCTTCTTCTTCTTCTTCTTCTTCTTTTCCTCCTCTCACAAACTTTTGTTTTTAGGAATGAATAACGGTTGCCCAACTCTCTTAAACCTAGGTTAAATTTCTCTAATCTCGTAACTAAGCCTATGGGCCAAATTAAAAAGTCTTAAATACCCCATATAGGCTCGGTTATGTCTAAAAAGGTCCCATGACCCAATTACTACCACCCCGGTACACCATTTTAACTATTTCGATCTAATCGGACTCAACCGTGACCCCAAAATTGCCATCTGAGTCATTCTAGAAAAAAAAATTAAATTTTGACGTCATAATAGGACACATAATTTTTTTATAAATAATCCAAATTAATTAAAAAAATAATAATTCGCCAAATCAAATAAATTTCTCCCAATTTATAAAATTCTATTTCACTAAAATAAATAAATTCCATGTCCTCAAAATTATGGGGTGTTACATACTTCCCCCCTTAGAAAGGAATTTCGTCCTCGAAATTAAGTTAAGTATAATACTCCATGTCTCGAATATTTCCCTAATCGCATACCCTTAAGATCTCTACTCGTATCTATACCCTTTCAAATCGCGAATTAAATTAAAGTTAATTTAATCACTCAGGGTGCCCATACACCATGTACCTGTTCTTATCTGCACAAATGTTAACCAACTCTAGTAGCCTCAATTTTTAACATAATTATCATCTATCAGATATAACTGCATAAATAAATAATAACTAAGGTACTAACTCATGTCCCAAATGACCAAACATATCCCCACTTCCAACGTTGTGTTAAGTTTCATGCGTGGGACGTCTCGCAAAACGATATTCAAACAAGGAACCCCGCTCATACACTACTACCTAACATTGTCGGTCGCCGAGATCCATTAGGTCCTCAGTCCATAGCGCGTACCCCTAAATCCCCATCTCTTGGAATAAAAGTATACTGATCCACTATCACGCTACAAAATACAACATGTATCACAACGCTCTTACTATCACAAGTTTCTTAGAGAAAATAAATCACGAGTTATATCTCTCCGCTCGGTAATAAGCCAATCTATCGTGAATCACATTAACAAACATCCATACTCATCGGGATAAAATAACAACACAAACATATTATCATAAGTCCAACATGCAACACACTATAACATATATACACATATATATAGGCTATACCCTATTTTAGGTGATACCTAGTAAAAAATAAATTATTCCCTCAAACGACAAATATGAAGTCCTACTATAACAATCTACCATATTCTAATAACTCTCGAAAGTAGTACGTCCGCTTAGTGTACACACACGCTCTTTCCTAGCCGACACCAAAGAACCCCGCTACCCCACGATAGTTAATTACATATATACTTAATAAAGCTATTACGACCAATGCACCCATTAAATTTGACTCCCCGCGAATTCTAGTGATCATAATATTATTCGGGACTCCCCCATATTATAAAAATTTCCCCCATACTCATAGGATAATAAAAATATTTTACCTCTGTACTCTAACTACTTTGCGTAGCCAATAGGTCCCTGATCGAATTCCTGTCTTCCGAATTGGCCCATGAACTGATGTAGTGGTTGTACATCCAGAACCTCCTCCTATAGTTATCCCCCGCCTCTCTCGGGACAATCTCTCCTCCTATGGCCCGTCTCTCCACAAAAAAACATTTAGCAGTAAATCCTCCCTGCCCCTGATCCTTTCCTAGATAGCCTCCCCTGCCATTTCCTTATCCCTGGCAGCCCTAAGGAACGAAATGCTAATGCTGCTGATGAGGGCCCTATTGACCCTGCTTGAACCTAACACCCTCAAATCGATATCTCCTTGACCTAAACCATTTATCCTGGTTCCCTTGCTTTATATCCCTTTCCTACTATTATTGTGCTCCATTGGCACCATTCTCAACTACCTTTCTAGTCTCATTGGACCCACTCATTATATTTCTCTTCTTCATATGGAAACATTGATCTTGGCAATAAAGTAGAGTTTCATTGACAACCTCTGCATATGTCACTAACGCCAGATCACCCAACAAATGTTATCGTATTTTCTTGACAAGTCTATCCATGAATTTATGCATTCTCTTCATTTTTGTGCTTACTTCATCTTTAATGAAATTTTCTAACCGAGTGAACTCTTCTTCGTATTCTACCACGGTCTTATATCCTGGAGAAACATTGAGAAACTACCATCGCATCTCTGTTTGAATGGCGAACGAAAAATATTTACGGTCAAACCGCTCCTAGAATTCCTTAATGCTCATCATATTTCTTTCCAATATGGTGGTCACGGACTCCCACCACTTCAAAGCTGCGCCATCTAGCTTGAAGGTCGCCAAGAAATATTTTTGACTGTTGTTGCACTCAGTCATACGCAGGTGGAGTTTCATGACTCTCTTCCACGGACTGGCCACTATCACATCTGAATTACCCTGAAATTCTAGTGGGTGACCCTTCTGGAATGGTTCTCTTTCTCTCTACCAATTGGGCGGCCCCAGGTGGGCCTAAATGTCGAGTGCCACTAACGGCTATGGTTAATTCTGAGGAAAATGTTATGAGATTGAGTTCATGGACGCATTAACTGCCTGTGCCACGATCTCGACCACCTGTACAGTCGTTATCATCCCTAATCGTGGCTATGACTACGGAACTACCATCTATGGATGTATCTCTCTCTCCTCACCTCCCACTGCTTCTTTAGCCGGCCGTCTTCTCTTAGGCGACCTCTAAAAATTTTAAAAATGATCATATTAGTTCACAGTTCGTACATCTATAATAGCGAAAAAACGTAAATGCACATACGTAAAAGAATACAATAATCCTATTATAAGGCTCTACATCAAAGAACGCTAACCTGAAACGTAATAAGCCGTACAGATCCTTAGGACACTAGAACCTAATGCCCTCATACCATTTATGACACCCCGCTTAATTAAATACCTATTAATTAGTCCTTTTTTAAATTAATACATGATTTCCATTTGGTTAATTCTTAGCATCACTATTGAAAATCATATTAATTACCAACCACCTAATTATTTAATTAAATGGGTGCCAAATTTTGTCTTTCATTAAACAGGTAAATATACACGTGGGACCAAAATTAATAAATCCATACACACCATCACTCAGTCTGACGTAATGCTGAATAAATAAAAAAATTACTGGACGAATAAACCATTGTCTATAAATCAAAATCCCACACAATAATCCAACGAATAAATAAATACTCCAAAATTGAATTATACTGAAATGAATCTCATATCTAGGAATGAAGGAAATATGTGTCTAATCCAATCTCCTACATGCATCCACATATAACGCACTTGCGTATCCTTGGAATAAAATCTCAAGTCTGGTGTCCGTGTGGCTAGACACGTAAAAAGATTTTTAATAAAAGAAAATATTTTGCAAAACGGGACAGATAATTATTTAAAAATATTTATCAAGCATTTTATTTCAGTAAATGAAATGCGTAGTATATAGTGTTCATAATTGATTTCACTATCGCACCCTCTTGAACACAGCCTCAGCCATCTTCTATAGTGCACACCTATCACATTTATTTTATCCTATCTAGTCATTACTCGGTTAAACTAGGCATAGTATCTACCTACACTAGCCCGATAACCACCCCATTATAAGTCAACCACATTATCATAATTAGTATAATACATATAACCCTTGTCTATATGAATATACTAAATGTCACATCAATACGGTCAATAAATAGTCATAAATCATCTTAATATATATACACATATCTCTCAACGCATATATATAAATACATCACATCCTCATAGCTTGGTCCTATTAGATGCATCCCTCATACAAGCTATCGGGTGCTAGGCACATCTCGTGTCATCTCTGGTCACTGGCTCAGAATCTCACCACCGATCCCAAATCATAAACAAATAATGGAGGCGGTTATAAATACATAGGCCTTAAGATTTCAATGAACTTTCCTCATAGACATGTGTGACATCCCCCTCTCATCATGGTAGGAAGCACCCGAGCACTATCACCTGGAGCACAATCCAAACCCCGCTGGAAACGCCAGGGTGGGCCGCCCACTATGCGCAACCTCCTAGATAGTATCATCGAGTAACAAATAAATACACACAAATTAGCATTCAACTCACATGCATATATATATATATATATATATATATATATATATATATATATATATATATATATATATATATATATATATATATATATATATATATATATATTAGTTAGATATATATATAGAGAGAGAGAGAGAACTTGCGAGCCCGTTCACATTAAATATGCTCCAATACTAAATAGCAACACCTCGCGATTTATTATTAATTATAGGATTATGTATTTCACCTCCTATATACTCAGTTAGGATTATATTACTCTCACATATGCTCCCAATAAGTTTAGTGTAAATTCAGTGATGTTTTCTCACTTATACAACTTCAACGGTATTTTAGACGATTCACAATTTAAGTTTAAATTATTTAATTACTATGACAACCTACTCCATTAAACTAGCTACGTGTGGAAGAAAACAGAACATTAATCCGAGCTAGGATGTAAAAGTTATCCCAATTTAAAATTTCAATATATATATATATATATATATATATACAGAGAGAGAGAGAGAGAGACACACACACACACACAACCCACCTCTCACTGTCATGCGCGCCCAACCAAAATCGACACCCGATTGACCGGCCCTGGGACCCCGGTCAATTGGTCCCCCCAGACCTAGTAAACCACGTCACTGCTAAAGTGCGTTTTATGTTATTTTCCAAATGAAAACTCTTCTCCAATCTATTCCAATCACTACCAACACATTTCCCATGATTATATCATCAATTCTCATTATCATTCTCAGGGATTTACTTGATCAAAATAAGTTTACATGTTGCATTATTAATTTCAAATCTTAATTAATAATTTCCAACAATTTTAGATATCACTACTTAATAAATTTCTTCATCATCTACAACCGCTAGAAAACCCAAAATTTTTCAAGTCTCAACAATTTTATGTTCTCAAAATTTGCTCTATTACTTCATCATCTTCAATCGCTAGAAACCCAAAAATTTACAACTCTCCAATATGTACATTTTCAAGATTTATCTTATTCACATGGGTTTAGATGTAATTTCCTTCAACATCGAATTTGCAATATTTATACACAATGATTTTATAATTTCAACATTTGTCACCACAAATTAAATTATTAGCACTATTAACTACAACTCACATAAAGCAAGAAAATACAAGCCACGGTGGAATAAACCCGATGATCTCTTCTCGAAAAACATTCCTAAAATGGTCTTTTCTTCCCTCTTTCCTTCTTCTTCTTTCTCCTTTCTCTCCTCTCTCAAATTTTTGTGTTTAGGAATGAACAACGGTTGCCCAACTCTCGTAAACCCTAAGTTAAATTTCCCTAATCCCGTAATTCATCCTATGGGCCAAATTAAAATGGCTTAATTACCCCCGTATACACTCGGTTATGTCTAAAAAGGCCATTGGGACCCAATTACCACCCCCGGGTATACTATCATGACTATTTCAACCTCTCCGGACTTCACCATGACCTCAAAATTTCCACCCGAGTCATTCTAGAAAAATTTTCAATTTCGACCTCAATACACGACACGTGAAAAATTTACAAATAATTCGAATTAATTAAAAAAAATTAAATTCTCCAAAATCAAATAAATTTCTCCCAATTTAAAAAAATTTATTACACAAAAATAATTAAATTCCATGTCGTGAAAATTATGGGGTGTTACAATCTATAATCAACTTAGTAACTACAACATATCATATCTATAATCAACTCGGTAAGTACAACATATCATATCGATAATCAACTTTGTGAGGAGAACATATCATATCCATAATCAACTCAGTAAGCACAACATATCATATCCATAGTCAACTCGGTAAGCACAACATATTATATCTATAATCAAAATCAGTAAGTACACATATCATATTCATATCCAACTCAGTAAGTAGAACATATCATATCTATAATTAACTTGGTAAGTACAACATATCATATCAATAATCAACTCAATAAGCACAACATATTATATCCATAATCAACTGAGTAAGCACAATATATCACATCCATAATCAACTCGATAAGTAAAACATATCATATCCATAAACAACTCAGTAAGTACAACATGTCATATCTATAATCAACTCTGTAAGTAAACATATCATATCCATAATCAAATCATTAAGTACAACATATCACATACATAATCAATTCGGAAAGTACAACATATCATATACATAATCAATATAGTATGTACAACATATCATATATATACTCAAGTCTATAATGACACATATCATATCCATAATCAACTCAGTAAGTAAAATATATCATATCGATAATCAATTAGTTAGCACACTCACCTTGGCAACTTATTTATCTTTTTCTTTGTAGTTGTCTGGCACTTTTTCAATGGGTTCTCCTTCCCTTCCTATCATTCTTACAATGTCAGTATCATCATAATAATATTAATAGTCCAAAAAAATAACTTAAATGTAACCCAATTAATAAGCATCATTTGATCTCATTCAAACAATTCATTGTAAATGAAATCGCATCCACATTCATGTCATGATAATTTACATATCCAAGTCACAATCAACCATTTCAATTCAATCATGTAATGTACTCGCCCATAGTTAATCAATATCGTCAGCGTATATAAAATAAGGAGTAAAGGTGTTTTTACTGTTCAATAAACATGTAAGATATTTAATGGTTTCGATTTAGGCCACTTCACCAAAAAAATAAAGGTTTCGTATCATTTACACCTCTTGAGAGCACATGGCTCGAGGACTTTTACACAATTAACACAAGGCGAGAGAGAGAGAGAGAGAGAGAGAGAGAGAGAGAGAGAGAGTTATGACATCTCTGTCTCCCCATCACTCATTTTATCTCCCCTATCTCCTCTCTCCATATAGCTTTGAACGCACAGGTATTTCACCCAGATCTGAAATATCACCACCATCTTCGTCCACAATGCTTTCTGTTATCTCCATCAATGCTTGATGACATTGCCATCAACGTGTGTTGATGTCACCATAATAGAGCCATCAGCCACCATCAATGCTTGAGATAAGTGTTTTTAATGATTTCGTAAGTTATATTTTTATACATGATTCCCAAGATCTTTGAACAATATGATATTGACATCAATAGACATGTGAAAAGATTAATTTTTATTTACCTCCTTTCGACACCATGGATTCAATCCCACTGTTGAACATCGCCATTGAGTGTCGCCGGTGTGATTGCCTTAGCAATCCTTTAATGGAGAATTTGGTTTCTCTTTCCTAGCCTATAAACCTTTAGGTATGTGTTTTTCATTGATTTTTTGGATGCCTTTTTTATGGAGGAAAGGCATCTATTTATAGTTGGAGAGAGGGCCAGAATTACAAAGTTCAATTAATCTAAACTGTCCATCAAGGTATAGATTAAGTCGAATTTGAACTCCTTTTTATTCTTTATTTTGTGTGGAATACGAACCATTTGCACAGGATATAACATATATTCTTTATTAAAAACGGATTAATAAAGACCACATTTCGGAGAAGGAAATAAACCAAAGGTTAATTTAATAATTTCCTTACAGTCTCCCACTTGATTGTTAGGTTAATCCATAAATGTTTTTAATTTAGAATCAGAAGTCGCACATGATATGCTAAATCCTTCAATCATTAGTTTTCATATGTTCCCTTGTTAGTCCAATAGGCAATGGGAGTCATGGCGGTCTCATATCATTATACAACATGATCCCTTCCATGTACTACATCTTCTTAACTAGGCCATAATTAGGAGTTTACTTAATGGTCCCATAATGTCTTGAGAAAGATAATTTTCTGTTTTTATTCATCCAATAATAATATGTGTACACAATGGAAAAAGAATATAATAGATGTAGACGTTTTAATAAGAGCTTAACAAATGTCAAATACATGCATAATAATTTTCCTATGTGTTTAATGACAACTTTTCCTCTTATAACATCTTGTTTCAGTGAGAGATATTTAAGATCCATGTGTTTGTATCCCTTAGATATCCTATCATGCTTGGAGAAAAATATTAATATGTCATCAACATATAGTACCAATAATATGAACTTACGCCCACTGCTCTTGAGGTATATGCATGGATCAACAATGTTTTGTTTGAAATCGAAGTTCGTAATGATTTCATCAAACTTTAGATACGATTGACTCAAATCTTGCTTCAGTCCATATATTGACCTTTAATTATGAAAACTATTGATTGACACATATAGACTTTCTCTTGTAAGTCTCCATTGAGAAAGGCTTTAAAACTTTAATTAACACATAGCAAGATTTGAATATTTTACGACATTAAAATAAGATGCTCATGTGGATAGTCCTCACATATTTTAATTTAATACCATTAACGGTCGTAATATTCAACATGCATAATTGAGTGGTGTATCTATCTAATTTTAATTAGGTATATGTGGATATCCTTGTTTTACACATGTACAAGAACTCCTTAATTCTTTATCCAACATATGATTATAGTATACATGTGGGAAACTGTGACAACCCGCTCACCAAAATAAGGGATGGCCAGCCCGATACTTCAATTATAATGGAAATCATAGATGGGCCATTCTCAGCATCACAATAATATAGTATGTATACGGGATAACCATCAAATAATTTAGAAAAATGGGTTGCCAAAAATTTTATTTTATATGTTAAAGAAAGAATTTAAACAACCCAATTTGAAAAGAAAGTGGAAACCCCAAAAGAACTTATATTACATCCGCATAAAGTATACAATAAGGAGACATAATATGTTATTGGTCAACAGTCACTACAACGTAATACAACAGTTTAATTTAGTTAAATACTACATTACATTAGACAATTACAAAAGCTTGGGCCACACGCCTGAATAAAATAACCCGATCGTAATTAGAGTACAAAAATGAAGGCATCTACAACAAACTATCCCGTAATATCCGTAAAGTATCACGGCTCCCCGAAAACACTGAAATATGAAAGTCAATATGGGCATCCTTGCGGCGGAGCTCCTGAGCGGATACGAGATACATGCACAACAAGAAATACGAACGGGTCAGGACCCAGTTTTATATGATCAACAGATGAATAAAGAGTATGATAGTTATGAATAGTAAATCATGATTGATAAAGATAAGAATCTTCCTACACAATTCAATGCATAAACTAAGGAAATTTAAATAATCATAAGTTTTATTCAGTTATGCAAGAGAATATGAATGAATAACATTAATTAAAAGCCTGCATCATTTACTATGTTCGATTTCATTGTTCAATTTCTCATTATGAAACATAATCACAATTATATGCTCTTTATAGCATTTCATAAATCAAGTCCAATTTGAATAAGAATAGTTATATTCATATACATATAACGATTCTAAGACCGCCCGTCCGGGTTTCCCCAATGTGCGCACCCCTAAATGACTATCATCTTCCAGGGCCTATCAACTAAGACAACCTCGGCACCTACAACGCAAGACGTCAGGAAGTGGCTATATGCCTGCGAGTGAGTCATAACCACACCTGGAATTACGTCACTAGCGCAGAATAAACATATAATAAACGCTCATATGGCCGAGGACTATATTCACCCCGCATTCACTAGCCAGGGGACTTCACCTCACGCGCGAACTTCCCTTATGATAGCATTTATAGAGGTGTGTTGAAGTAAATTATCATTTACCACTTTCATTTTCCATTTTACATATGTATGTTTCATTTTGTCCGAAACCATAATCATTTTCATTTTTGTAAATACATCATATTTTATCCGGAGCCATACGTAATTCATATCATCATTATGACCTCAAAGAATGAGTAAACTCTCAATTAATTCTCCAAAAATTTTAGGGTTTTATAATAAACCACCAAGACTATCATACCTCGAATGAGCCTTTAAAGTCTCCAAATATGACCTTACCACTCCTAGACTCCTAATAATTAACTAAGGGAAAGGAATTCCCTAACATCAATTTGTACACCCTCGGAATAAGCCCCATCTAATGCATTTATAATCTAGGATAGTGAATATATCATTCTAGGACTCTAGGACACTAAGTTTACTTCATACAAGAAGGTTCCTAATTCCTAAGCCTAAAAGAAAAGGGTAAAAATTGAGTTGGAAAAAAACTCAAAACAGCCTGATTTCTAATCGATTCGCCCTAAGTAGCGAATCAATTCGCCCAAAAGTGAATCGATTAGGGTGACAAATCCAACTTTCTGTTTTAGCCGAATTGATACGGCCTTAACCCAAATCGATTCAGGTTTCCAGACCTATAGGATGACCACTTAGCGAATTGATTCGCCCCTGCGATTTTGCCAAGAAAGGGGCTAGGAGTTATGAACCCTAATTTCCCCCAAATCCCATTTCTTCTCCAACCAACATCATTAATCCAACCCATCAAATAATAAATGCATCTCACTACTATCATTTACACCAATAAACACATAAATCAACTTCTTCTAAGGGTTTAAAACCTACAAATCCCTCAAAATCCAAATTTTGATAAACCATAACACTACACAACAATAAATATAATTTATTCACCTTAAACCATATATTAGCAAGTAGAAAACTTGCCTTGAGGTAGAAATCTCAGATTTCATTATAGTAGCAACAATCCCAATTCTTTAATCTTCAATCTCTTTCCCTTTCTCCTCTTTTCTCCTCAATTCTCTTCTTCTCTCTAACTCTCTTGGTTTTAGTAAATACACTTAAGAGAATAAAATGAATTGTAAGACTAAATTGTGGCTTTAGTCTAAAATCCCAACTTAAATGGTTAATACTACATTAAAATGACTCATAACTACGCATTTATGTTAAAACTAGTCAAAAGTGTCCGAAATCCAAAAATACAATATGTCACTTATTTTGACTATCTCGCACATTTTGGGACTAAATCCTCCCTCCAAATTAGCATCCGAAAATTTTATAAATCATTTTAAGTTTCGATTTCATTTAAACCATAAATGTCATTTTAAAGCATATGACACTATAAAACGCAACATGGTGATATTTACATACACATATAGTAAATATGCAACAATCTAGTAAATATTAACTTTCAACTCATTCAATTAATAAGTACTCCATTATCCACCATTTTATATAATTACTTCACACGGTAAATTACTATAAAATAAGTTCTCAAAAGTGAGGGTTGTTACATACTCCCCCCTTATGAGGGAATTTTGCCCTCAAAATTCAGGCATACCTTGTATAAAGAGATGCTGATATTTTTTCTGCATATCGTCCTCACGTTCTCATGTTGATTACTTAGCGTTATGATGACCCCATTGAACTAGCACCAAAGGTACCACTCGTGATCTCAATCTACGCTCTTCGTGCTCTAAGATTGCAACCGGTTGTTCTTCATACGAAATATCGGGTTGCAAATCGATATCGTCCAAAGGAATATGCCAAAGGGCTCCTTGACACCTCTTATACTTTTTCAAAGAGGAAACATGGAACACATTATGGAGTTTTTTAAGTGTTTCGGTAAGGCAAGTTGATACTCCACTGGACTTACCTTGGCGATAACGGGAAAAGGTCCAACATAATGCGGCGCAAGCTTCCCTTTCTTCCCAAAACGCTTTTTACCTTTCATTGGTGATAATCGTACCAAGACTTGATCCCCAACTTCCAACTCTATATGCCTTCTATTCGCATCGGCGTAAATCTTTTGACAACCTTGAGCTATTCGAATGAGATTCCGGATGAGTTCAATCTTGGAAGAAGTACCTTGGATCATTTCAGGTCCAAGAAACTTATTATCCCCCACCTCCAACCAATAAGTGGGCGATCTACAAGGCCTTCCATAAAGTACTTCATAGGGTGACATCCCAATAGTAAATTGGTATGAATTATTATAAGCAAACTCGACCAAAGGGGGATATTATTTCCAACCACCCTTGAAATCAAGCACACACATTCGGAGCATATCTTCCAACATTTGGTTGACTCTTTCTGTCTGCCATCTGTTTGAGGGTGATAAGAAGTACTCAACTTCAATTTGGTTCCCATAGCCTCTTAGAAACTTCGCCAAAAGTGGGAAACAAAAATCTTGTCTCTGTTGGAGACTATATTTATTGGCATCCCGTGGAGTCTGACAACCTCCGTAATAAATAGCTGGGCATAACGAGCAATGTTGTAATTGGTTCGTACCGATAGGAAATGTGTCAACTTAGTCAAACGATCAACGATAACCCAAATAGAATCGTGACCACTTTGCGACATTAGCAAGCCCGTGATGAAATACATCAATATACTCTCCCACTTACACACCGAAATTTCCAACGGTTGCAACAAACCCGTCGGTTGCTGATGATCTACCTTGACCAATTGACAAGTAGCACATTGGGATACGAACTTAGAAATATCCTGCTTTATTCCTGCCCACCAATACTGATGACGCATGTATTGGTACATCTTGTCCCCACCAGGATGCAGTAAAAACTTAGACCCATGAGATTCTGTCATCACAGCCTATCTTAAATCCCCTTCGTCCGGGATGATGAGTCTTCCATGGAAACGTAATCCACCCTCCTAACTTATTGAGTAGGATTCAGTTCCCTCGATTAACAATTGGCGAATACGGTCCTGACAACCCTTGTCCCTTCCTTGGGCTTCTACAACCCTTGCCACAATAGTAGGTGTAACTGTCAACACCGACATAAATGCCCTAGCAACTGCGTCCTCCTGACTAAGCTCCTTCCATTTGGCTTTCCATACCTCCGCTAACTCCCCCTTGGGCCTTCTACTCAAAGCATTCGCCACCACATTCTCCTTGCCAGGGTGATAGTGGATGTCAAATTGATAGTTTTCACAAACTCTAACCATCGGCGTTATCGCATATTTAAATCTTTCGGTGAAAATAAATATTGCAATGATTTATGGTAAGTGAAAAGACTAAATTTCTCCCCTAGGAGATAATGCCTCCAAATATTCAAGGCAAAGACAACTGTGGTAAGTTCCAAATCATGCACCGGATAATTCTTTATATGGGGCTTTAGCTTGTGAGAAGCAAAAGAAATTGCCCGCTGCTCTTATTGAAGTACACCTCCCAATCCTTGTAGAGATGCATCGATGAAGACCTAATATTCCAATCCTGGCCTTGGTAATGCAAGGACTGGAGCAGAAGTCAACCTGTCCTTGAGCTCGTCAAAAGCGGACTGACAAGAATTATCCCAAACAAACCTCACCCCTTTCCTAGTTAAATTTATCAAAGGACTAGCAATTTTGGATAAAACATTGATAAACTGACAGAAATAACTCGCCACCTAGAAAACTACGAATCTCGGTAGGTGTCGTGGGCTGACCCCACTCCTTCACCGTAACAACATTGCTTGGGTCTACCAAAATACCTTGGGCTGTCACAAAGTGACCCAAAAACTTCACTTCCCGCAACCAAAAACCGTACTTCTCAAATTTGGCATACAATTGGTGATCCTTCAACCTTTGCAGGACCAACCGCAAATGAGTAGCATGGTCAGATTCTGTCTGAGAATAGACTAGAATATCATTAATGAACACGATGACAAACTGATCCAAGAAGTCCCAAAATACCCTATTCATGAGGTCCATAAACACGACGGGGGCATTGCTTAGTCCAAAGGGCATAACCAAAAATTCATAGGACCCATATCTAGTTAAGAAAGAGGTTTTGGACATATCTAGTTAAGAAAGAGGTTTTGTGACACCCCGTCCTTAAGTCTATTTTAGAGAAGTATGACGCTCCCCTAAGTTGATCAAACAAATCATCAATTTGAGGTAATGGGTACTTGTTTCGGATGGTGACTTTATTCAACTCTCTATAGTCAACACATAACCGGAGAGAACCGTCCCTTTTCATCATAAATAACACCGGAGCGCCCCACGACAATGTACTTCGCCTAATAAACCTTTGCTCTAGCAAGTTCTGAATTTGATCCCTTAACTCCCTCATTTCAACAGGAGCCATACGATACGGAGCTCTCGCAATCGGTCTCGTTCCTGACGCTAAATCAATTACAAACTCAATCTCCCTACTCGAACGCAAACTAGGTATTTCTCAAAAAACATCTTGGAAATCTCTAACAACCTGAATAGAATCTAAGGAAACAACTACATCCTGAGAAGTCTCTTCCGCAATACAATACAAGTAAGTGATAGAACCTCCTTCTAAACGAAGCATAGCCACTAAAAACATTTCTTGGCCCGGAATGGCAAAAATTCTACTCTTCCCATAGCAATTAACTATCGCATGATACTTCAGTAGCCAATCCATACCCAGGATTACATCATACCCGACCATATCCAGGATGAGCAAATCGGCCTTAAAACACAAATTACTAAGATTTATTCCTATTTGTTTACAAATAAGGAAAATAAGCGAACCATAACCCATAGAAGACTCAACACTAGTGAAAGTACTCTCCGTAGATTTAAATAAATCTGTAGACTGAGCAAAGCTTCTAGAAATAAACGAGTGAGTCGCACCCATATTAAACAATACACGACCCATATGCCCTTGAATGAGAAACTTATCCTCAATGGCTAGCGGCGCTGGCAGGGTCAGAGGAAGCATCCTATATGTGGTCAACATGACCATACTGTAGTTTTCCCTGTTGTAGAGGGACAACCGGATTAGGTACTTGTGGCGGTAACTGAGCCTGTGGTTGCTGTGGAATCCTAGGAAGTTGTCCCCCAATCAAGTGAGGACATGATCTCTTGAAATGGCCCAACTCTCCACATTAAAAGCATCGATTTGTCACATTCTCCTAATTTTGGCCTCGGTTATTTCAAAATTGTCCGAAGCCTTAGCCCAGATGGCCTCTACCCCCATTACCACCCCAATCGGCCTGTTGTTGTTGCCGGGAACCTTGACAATGCCTATTGTTATTTCCACCAACATTAAACCCACCAAAACATTGTTGTTTAGACAAGTCCCCCTGCTGGGGGTCCCTTTCTTTTTGTTTATTTCCTGAGGATTGGGACGAAGGAAATGCTCCTCCTCTTATCCCATTGCCTCCGGGTTTCCCAGCTTGCCCCAAAACTTAAGCCTTCTTACTACCTTGAACATACAACCGATGTTCCTGATAATGGAGTAACGCCGCATTTATCACATCTCCAAAAGTCTGCAAGGCTGGATTACCCAGCAAATGTTATCGTATCCTCCAGTGCAAACCTTCAATAAATTTGGATATCCTCCTCTCCTCCGGATCACCTCGTCCGGAACAAAACTTGCTAGCTGAGCGAACTCCTCTTCATACTTCGCAACTGATCTGTCACCTTGCACCACATCCTGAAGCTTCATTCTCATTTCCCTTTGAACTGCAGGAGGGAAGTACTTTCGATCAAACAGAACCCAAAAATCATTGATGGTCATACCATCCCTCTGCTTTGGCGTAGTCATAGACTCCCACCAATGTAATATAGCTCCAACTAATTTAAAGGTAGTAATGATTTGTTTTATTTCCTCACTACACTCCACCATTCGCAGATGGCGTTGCATATCCTTTTTCCACTGATTAGCTACTATGACATCCGAACCTCCTTGAAATTTTGGGGGATGGCCCTTTAAAAAGGATTCCCTAACTCTCTCCCACAGAGAAGGTCCAGTAGGAGCTTATACATCCTGAGCTCATTGTTGTTGATCTTGTGGAAATTACTGAACCACGGTGGTCATAGTAGCATTGACTGCTTGGGCAATGATGTTTTCTACATTATCAGCATTTATAGTTCCCTGTTGCGGCGGGGGAGGACCTACATCCTCTTCTACAACTTTATTCCTTCTACCGGGGCGACCACTCTTAGGCGGCATATGAGATGAAGAAACAATAGAATTAGAGTACTATACAAAACAATCTATCTTGTAGAAGATCACAAACATAGGAAACAAAGCAGTCCTAACATTAAGCTCTATATCAAAGAACGCAACGGTAGAACGTGACAAGTCCACATAGATCTTAAAGACCCTAGAACCTGATGCTCTGATAACATCTGTGACAACTCGCTCACTAAAATAAGGGGTGGCCATCTCGATACTTCAATAATAATAGGAATCATAGATGGACCATTCTCAGCATCACAATAATATAGTAAGTATACAGGATAACAATCCAATAATTCAAAAAAGGGGGTTGCCAAAAATTTTATTTTAAAAGTTGAAGAAAGAATTTAAACAACCCAATTTGGAAAGAAAAAGGAAACCCCAAAAGAACTTATATTACATCCACATCAAGTATACAATAAGGATACAGAATATGTTGGTCAACAGTCACTACAACGTAATACAACAGTTTAATTTAGTTACATACTACATTACATTAGACAATGAAAAAATCTTGGGCCACACGCCCGAATAAAATAACCCAATCGTAACTAGAGTACAAAAATGAAGGCGTCTACAAAAAACTATCATGTAATATCCGCAAAGTATCAAGGCTCCCCAAAAACACCGGAATAGGAAAGTCAGTACGGGCGTCCTTGCAGCGGAGCACCTGAGCGGATACAAGATACATGCACAATAAGAAATATGAATGGGTCAGGGCCCGATTTTATATGATCACCAGATGAATAAAGAGTATGACAGTTATGAACAGTAAATCATGATTTATAAACATAAGAATCTACCTACACAATTCAACGCATAAACTAAGGCAATTTAAATAATCATAAGTTTTATTTAGTTATGCAAGAGAATATGAATGAATAACATTAATTAAAAGCCTCCATCATTTACTCTGTTCCATTTCATTGTTCCATTTCTCATTATGAAACATAATCACAATTATATGCTCTTTATGGCATTTCATAAATCAAGTACAACTTGAATAAGAATAGTTATATTCATATACATATAACGATTCTAATACCGCCCGTCCGGGTTTCCCTATTGTGCGTGCCCCTAAATGACTATCATCTTCCAGGGCCTATCAACCAAGACAACCTGGGAACCTACAACACAAGACATCGGGAAGCGGCCATATGCCAGCGTGTGCGTCATAACCACAACCGAAATTACCTCACTAGCGCAAAATTAACATATAATAAACGATCATATGGCCGAGGACTATATTCACCCTGCATTCACTAGCCAGGGGACTTCACCTCACGCGTGAACTTCCCTTATGATAGCATTTAGAGAGGTGTGTTTAAGTAAATTATCATTTACCAGTTTACATAAGTATGTTTCATTTTGTCCGAAACCATAATCATTTACATTTTTGTAAATACATCATATTTTATCTGGAGCCATACGTAATTCATATCATTATTACGACCTCAAAGAATGAGTAAACTCTCAATTTATTCTCCAAATATTTTAGGGTTTTATAATAAACCACCAAGACTATCATACCTCGACTGGGCCTCTAAAGTCTCCAAATATGACCTTACCACTCCTAGACTCCTAATAATTAACTAAGGGAAAGGAATGCCCTAACATCAATTTGTACACCCCCGGAATAAGCCTCTTCTAATGCATTTCCCATCTAGGATAGTGACTGATGATGCTAAGATTTAGCACCACCGGATAAGTGATAGTGAGATCAAACAGTAGCAGCCATGGCAGTCATAGAGATATATAAGTGTATAAGTATGTAGAAGGGGATGAGTATAAGAGGAACTAAGACAATGATGTGTAGTGGTTCAGCCAATTTGGCCTACATCCACTGTGAGTGTGTGATCCACTAAGTATGGGCACTAATGGCCTTGCATACAATGCACATAAGCCTCTCTCTCTCTACTGTGTCTACAAGCAGAGTTTTATCTAGGGTTGCAGTCAATTGATCGATCCCCTATAGGGTTGTAGGTGACAAGTATATATAGGTCTTGGGGGGTGTAATGTACCACCCAAGTATGCATGGTGGATGTGAATCATGATCTAGCCAATCACTTGTTGACACCTGTAGATGCCAAATGATGACATAATATTCCCTCACGTTAGGGTGTGATTTTGTTATAACGGTCTCCCCTGTGCCATGTGAGCCTCACGCGCACTGTTCCACGCGTCTCCCAAACCACGCACTGTGATGATGTCACCCTCGGCCTATGGGCCGAAGCCGAGGGCAAAGTTCCTTTCAGTAGTGAGTCTGTCCCAATTCTGGCCTCGTAATGTCGTACCCTCGGAGGTTCGTCCGGAGCCTGATGAAGGGTCGGCCCCTCGGAGTGTCGTCCGGAGCCTGATGAAGGGTCGGCCCCCTGAGGGGTCGTCTGGAGCCTGGTGAAGGGTCGGCCCCCCTGAGGGGTCGTCTGGAGCCTGGTGAAGGGTCGGCCCCCCTGAGGGGTCATCTGGAGCCTGGTGAAGGGTCGGCCCCTGAGGGGTCATCCGTTTGGAGGTAACCTTCAGCCAGGCCAAGGATATAAACGGGTATATCAATCACCCCCCAGCCCTTAGCCATAGGTGCTATTGAGATGGCTGAGAGATAGTGTTGTAATTGAGATGCATGTATGATCAGTTAGGTGAGTGACACCTGGGCAGATACTCATTGTTGTTCCAGTTTCCAAGGCATGGCGGCTGCATACTTTGCTTGGGGCTTTACGCCCTAATGATGCCTTCCTCGTGGGTTGTGTCCTGCCTTGGTCAATGGGCCCACTCATTACTAAGGTATTTAAGAGATTTTTGAACTCTCTCTCTCTTCTTCTTCTTCTTCTTCGCGCCCAAGCTTTCTCTTTCTAGCTTCCAGCCTTCTCGTCATTCCTGCAATCTCTACATTTCGAGTTTGGCATCTTTGCTATTTCTTTCTCGGGTAATCTTTCTGCCCTAGCGTCCTCTTTAATTTCATTACTTTTTTTTGCTTTTTGGTTTTAGGCCTGTAGGGCTTTATTTGGGTCGTTTTATAACTTTTCCGGCGATCGGTTGTTGAGTGTTCTTGAGTGTTCTTGAGTGAAAACCATAAATTCCCTTTTTAATTCAAAAGTCTAATTTGGTCAACTACAAACTTGTTTGTAGTTAAGTTCCCCAAATTCCTCTAACTGTAGGGTCTTCCCTTTTAATGCTTAGGAGGCTTTATAGTTTAGCATCTGAATTCCCATCCTTTAGAGAGAAGCTCTTTGTAGAGATCAGACGAATAGAGGAAGAGGAAGAGAAAAGACGACGGGCCGACCCTAATTAGGTACGACCCATAATTCCCATTCCTCTTGCCATAATAAAACAATTTGAACCGTCTGAGTCTTGTGGGTCATCCCATCGTCCAGCCGAGTGTTATTCAAGTGAGATGGACGAGAGAGCCTCCTCGCCAACTGGCGCTGGACCTTCCAGTAGGAGAGAGACATCTGACCTAAGCCCAGGCCAAGAGGCGGAGGGCATGGTCCCCTCTGAGGCTGTCCCTGTGACAACCCTATCTCCACATGCCTTTCAGATGGCCTTTCCCCAGGGGCCTCTGGAAGATAATGAGGCTGAGGGAGAGGGGACTGAGGACGAGGGCGATGATACAGATGACCAGATTGATACCTCCCATGCCTCATCCTATATCTCCTCTGTCAGGGATGGCGACCTTTTGATATGGAGGCATGCCTATGGAGTGTCCCCCAATATAACTATGAGGGTTCCCTCAGAGTCTGAGAGGGTTTTTGATTGTGAAGAGGGAGAGGTTGCAGTTTCTGAACAGATGTTCAAGATTGGGGTCAGATTCCCTCTGCATCCTGCTATCGTAGATATCCTGTCAGCCCTTGGTGTTTCCCCCTCTGAACTTCCTCCCAATTCCTAGAGGACAATACTAGGTTATATCTCCCTGTGGAAGAATTCTTTCACTGATGAGCCCTCGGCTGACGTATTCTTGGCCTGCTACAATATCACCTTCTCGTCCAAACAGCCTGGTTACTATCATCTAGGGGCGAGGAGGTCTGAGAAAAAACTTCTCCACATGGCACAAAACTCCAACCATAATTGGAAGAAGAGATTCTTCTCTATCTCTGGGGAGTGGGAGTTCACCACCGAGGCTCAACTTGTAGCCGATGGTCTGAGGGTCCCCAGAAGATGGTCTAACCCTTCGATGAAGGCTAGGTCAGACCTCAGAATTAGCCTGGATGAGAAGGACATCGTTGAGTATCTGAGAGGGCGAGGGAGAGAGGGTGAACTTCCAAAATTTGAAGACCTGATGACCCCTCGGTTCCTCAAGGAAGCTGGTCTAAAGGTCGGCCCCCTTACAGAACTATGTGAGTTGTACTTTTCTTTACTTATTCCAAGTGTTTCCTTTTTATCTCTGCATTTTTCTCATGTGTCGTCCTCTTTCCAGGTCGTCCTGCAGGTATATCAGACTATCTTTGGGAAATGACTGCTCCCAACTTATTATCAGGCTTGGCCAGGAAGAAAGGAAAGGAGCCTCAGCAGGCTCCGAGGAAGACGAAGGTCACTGGGCCGACGGTTGTTGAGCCGACCGTCGATAGCCACAAAAGAAAGGAGCTTGAGATTCCTGTTGACCCTCGGCTGGCTTCTCGGACGAGTCTAGCAAGACTGAGACCTAAGGCTTTGAAGCATGGCTAAAACATCACATCTGCAGAGCTACCCCCATCTACCAAGATCCCCGGCACCTCACATCCGTGCACCTTGGTAGTGATGACGAGAGGGTCATCATGTGGGGCTAAGAGGCCTTTGAAGTCCATTATCGAGAATCCCACTATCAGAGTGTCCATATCAACCTTCTTCCTCTTTTCTGACTTGACCTCCAGAGAGGTTGAGTGTACCGTCTTCGTCACTACCTTGGCCTCAGGCACATGCACCTTCCTGTCGGTGACCTCAGACCCTCCTCCTGCTAGACCCCCGGAGATCATTCCCACTCCGAACGAGATCATATTAAGCCTCTTGATAGGGCCGTGGTCATCTCTCGACGGGAGGTCAGGGTCGTCCTCATCATCATAAGGGTCATCCCCTCTTTTTTGAGGACCTTCTCTACATGCATCGCCTCACTTCTTTCTGGGGTCGTCCCCTCGGCCCCTCTTGAAGGAACCTTTGTCCACGTACTTTCTGAGCTTCCCTTCTTTCAGCATCTTCTCAATCTCATCTTTCAGAGCAAAGAATTTGTCTGTTACGTGGCCGTGATATTGGTGAAATTCACACCACAGGTTCTTATTCCTCTTGCTGGGGGCTGCCCTTAGCTTCTCAGGCCACTTTAGGGACCGATCACTCTTTATCTCATTGAGAATTTGTTCACAGCTGACCGTTAGAGGGGTGTAACCAGCGAACTTGTCATCCGTGGACCTCTTCTTCCCCTTTTTGTTGTTCTTAAGGTATTTACCCCCACTAGCACTTTCTTTTTCGTCTTCATATTTTGCGGCCATTGCCTCTTCGGCGTTCATCACCTTCCCTGTTGTCGACAGCAATTCAGCCATCGTCCTCAGAGGGTCTTCGGTAAGCTTCCATAACAGTTTCCCCTTTTGGAGTCCTCCAATCAGGGCTGTCATAGCTATGCTCTCCTCATAGTCTTCCACCTCGAGCTTCTCTTTATTGAATCTGGCTATGTAGTCCCTCAGACTCTCATTCTTCCCCTGCTTAACATTGAGCAAGTGGGTGGTCTTCTTCTGTGGCCTCACCCCAAAGCAAAAGTTGTGGATGAACAGGTCTGCCAGCTGCTTAAAGTTTTCAATGGAATTTTTTGGAAGAGACGTGTACCAGACGTGTACCAGAGAAGGCACGACACCTCATCTCATCTGAGATAGAGTATATGTCTGCTGCTGACTAATACATGTCCAAGTGGTGGATGGGGTTTGTGCTTCCGTCATATCTTGGGGTGACCACAGGTGGCTTGAACTTTGATGGCGTGGGGAAGTTGACTATCTTTGCCACAAAGGGTGAGCCTATGGTGTATCCCCTCTGAAGGGGGCCCCGGATCTTCAGTATATCACCGATCTTATCCTCTAGTCGCTAGATTGAGTCATTCCAGGGCCTCACAGGGTCGGCTTGGCCGATGTTATCCCCTGCCTCCTCTCTGAGGTGGACGGAGGGTTCTGCTGCGACAGGCCTGTGTCAGTTGTTTACTTCCCTTTGGCCGTCATCTCGTCATTGGGGTCAGCTATCTGCTGCTTCCCTCCTGGACCTCGCAGCACTTCTTGACCTAGATAATTTTTCCCACAGGTTATTTACTGGGCCCAGCCTCTCAAAGGCTGACCCCCTACTCAAGCGATCAAAAGCAGAGCCTCTCGGGCGATCATCAAGGTTTGGTCTCTCGCACTTTCCTCTACTATCCTGGAGAGGTCGTACAGTATTATTAGAGACCTCATACGGTTCCCAGCATTCTATTGGGGCCTCCTCTCCCTCCAGATCATCATACCTGTCCTCAGGGCAAGGGTTTCCTTGCCTCCCCAGGCGTAGACGCCGGGGGTCAGCAACATCCCTACGCCGCTGAGGTGGTGGCAGGTCTTTGCGTGGTGCCTGGGGTGGTCCCCTGGCCTCATGCTGTCCTGGAGCTGCTGCCGGAGTAATCATCTCAGGTGAAACCCCTGGGGGTCTTAGTATGTTCTGGCTTAGAGCTGTGAACTGCTCCTGCATCATCCGCTGGCTTGCTGCCAGAGACTTTAAGGCTACCGCCACGTTAGCCATCTCGTTCCCACGGACGACACCAAACTGATGATGCTAAGATTTAGCACCACCGGATAAGTGATAGTGAGCTCAAACAGTAGCAGCCATGGCAGCCATAGAGATGTATAAGTGTATAAGTATGTAGAAGGGGATGAGTATAAGAGGAAATAAGACAATAATGTATAGTGGTTTAGCCAATTTGGCCTACATCCACTGTGAGTGTGTGATCCACTAAGTATGGGCACTAATGGCCTTGGATACAATGCACATAAGCCTCTCTCTCTCTCTGCTGTGTGTACAAGCAGAGTTTTAGCTAGGGTTACAGTCAATTGATCGATCCCCTGTAGGGTTGTAGGTGACAAGTATATATAGGTCTCTGGGGGTGTAATGTACCCCCCAAGTATGCATGGTGCATGTGAATCATGATCTAGCCAATCCCCTGTTGACACCTATAGATGCCAAATGATGACATAATATTCCCTCACGTGAGGGTGTGATTTTGTTATAACGGTCTCCCCGGTGCCATGTGAGCCTCACGCGCACTGTTCCACGCGTCTCCCAAACCACACGCTATAATGATGTCACCCTCGGCCTATGGGCCAAGGCCGAGGGTAAAGTTCCTTTCAGTAGTGAGTTTGGCCCAATTCTGGCCTCGTACTGTCGTACCCTCGGAGGGTCGTTCGGAGCCTGATGAAGGGTCGGCCCCTCGGAGGGTCATCCGGAGCCTGATGAAGGGTTGGCCCCCTAAGGGGTCGTCTGGAGCCTGGCCAAGGGTCGGCCCCCTGAGGAGTCGTCTGGAGCCTGGTGAAGGGTCGGCCCCCCTGAGGGGTCATCTGGAGCCTGGTGAAGGGTCATCCCCCCTAAGGGGTCGTCTGGAGCCTAGTGAAGGGATACGAAGTTTACTTCATACAAGAAGGTTCCTAAGTCTTGAGACTAAAAGAAAATGGTAAAAATTGAGTTGGAAAAATAACTCAAAACAGCCTGATTTCGAATCGATTCGCCCCAAGCAGCGAATCGATTCGGGTGACAAATCCAACTTTTTGCTTCAGCCGAATCGATTTGGCCTTAACCCTAATCAATTCGGGTTTGCAGACCTGTAGGATGACCCCTTAGCGAATCGATTCGCCCTAGGTCCGAATCGATTCCCCCCTGCGATTTTGCCAAGAAAGGGGCTATGAGTTATGAACCCTAATTTCCCCCAAATCCCATTTCTTCTCCAACCAACATCATTAATCCAACCCATCAAATAATAAATGCATCTCACTACTATCATTTACACCAATAAACACATAAATCAACTTCTAAGGGTTTAAAACCTATAAATCCCTCAAAATCCCAATTTTGATAAACCATAACAACTATACAACAATCAATACAATTACTTCATCTTAAACCATATATTAGCAAGTAGAAAACTTTCCTTGAGGTAGAAATCTCAGATTTCCTTGTAGTAGCAACAATCCCAATTCTTTAATCTTCATTCTCTTTCTTTTTCTCCTCTTTTCGCCTCAATTCTCTTATTCTCTCTAACTCTCTAGGTTTAGTAAATACACTAAAGAGAATAAAATGAATTGTAAGACTAAATCGTGGATTTAGTCTAAACTCCCAACTTTAATGGTTAATACCACATTAAAATGACTCATTACGATGCATTTATGTTAAAAACCGGTCAAAAGTGCTCGAAATCCAAAAATACAATATGGCATTTATTTTTACTATCTCGCACATTTCGGGACTAACTACGCCTTCTAAATTGGCATCCGGAAATTTTATAAATTATATGACACTATAAAACGCAGCATGATGATATTTACATACACATATAGTAAATATGCAACAATCTAGTAAATATTAACTTTCAACTCATTCAATTAATATTTACTCCATTATCCACCATTTTATATATTTACTTCACACAGTAAATTAATATAAAATAAGTTCTCAAAAGCGAGGGTTGTTACAACAACTAATTGATATGTGTTAAATAAACAGATTTAAGCATTATAATGGTAATAAATGGCTAATTTGGAACTTATAAGAATTTCTTAATTGTTTATTCAACATATGATTATAGTATACATGTGGACAACTAATTGATATATGTTAAATAAACTAATCTAAACATTATAATGTTAATAAATGACTAATTTGGAATGTGTAATAATAAGTATCACTCTGATGATACCTAACTTTAACAATGCAATTGCATTCATTTAATATATTAATATGAATACTTATGCATATTTTATCATTAAATTCCAAAAGACATAAAATTATATAATTATAAATTTCTTGAATAGCAAAAGGTGTACATTCTAGAATTTCATAAGTCTAGAATCCCAAAACCTTAGAATTTTAAAAAATCATTGATTATAGTATACCTGTGAGTAACTAATTGATATATGTTAAATAAACAGATTCAAATTTTGAGAATTTAAAAAGACATAATTTTTAGAATTCCAAAAGATTATAAAATTTTGAAAATTGCAAAAATTGCATAATTTAAAGAATTCTAAAAGGCATGGTAGCATGAATTCCAAAAGTCATGGTAGCACGAATTCCAAAAGTCATAATAAATGGAATTCTAATAGACATAATAGCATGAATTTTAATAGTCATAATAGTAAGAATTCAAATAGACATAATTCTGAAAGACATAATAGCATGAATTCTAATAGATATAATTCTATTAGACGTGAATTCTAATAGACATAATTATAAAAGACATGAATTCTAATAGACATAATGCTAAAAGACATTAAATAGTATACATGAATTCTAAAATACGGCAATTAGAATTCTAATAAACATAATGCTAAAAGATTCATTAATGTTAACAGTCATAAGAATTCTAAGAGTCATGAATACTAAAAGTCATAATAACTCTAAGAGACATGAATACTAAAAGTCATAAGAATTCAAAGAGACATAATTCTAGGAAGTGGCGAATTCGTAATTTTTAATATATATATATAATGATTTATACCATAAAATATGGAAAAATAATTTATTTTTTCCAAAATGGAAAATTTTGAGTTATCACTACAATAACATAAATAATCTTTTTAGGACCACTCTCTAATTTGTGGAATTGTAAAATCAAATTTTAAACGAAAGTTATAAGCGTTGACATTATTATCAAAAATGGCAAAAACACATTTTTGAAGGTCTAAACGGCGTCAAAACGCAAAACTGGGGTGGGGGCCATTAAAAGTAATTGGTTTTGTTTATTTAAAGTAATGTGAAAAGAGACAAATTCTCCCTGAAATGATTGCTAAGGCGATCACACCAGCAATACTCAACGCCGACATTCAACAATGGGATTGAATCCATGGGGTTGAAAGGAGGTAAATAAAAATTACTCTTTTCACATGTCTATTGATGTGAATATCATATTGTTCAAAGATCTTGGAAATCATGTATAAAAATATAAAAACTTCATCAAAAAATTTCGAAACTAACATGGTCGACTAGAAATGTCGAAATAAACAAAACCCATTATTTAAATTGGGCCCCACCCCAGTTTTGCGTTTTGACGCCGTTTAGACCTTCAAAAATGCATTTTTGCCATTTATGGTAATAATGTTGACGCTTATAACTCTCGTCTAAATATATGTTTTTTGTGGATGTGTTTTTGATGAAGGAAAGGCATCTATTTATAGGTGGAGAGAGGGACAGAATTCCAAAGTTCAATTAATCTAAACCGTCCATCAAGGTATAGATTAAGTGAATTTTTAACTCCTTTTTATTCTTTATTTCGTGTGGAATATGAACCATTTATACAGGATATAACGTATATTCTTTATTAAAATGGATTAATAAAGACCACATTTTGGGGAAGGAAATAAACCAAAGGTTAATTTAATAATTTTCTTACAGTCTCCCACTTGATCGTTAGGTTAATCCATAAATGTTTTTATTTTAGAATCATAAGGCGTGCATGATATGCTAAATTACTAATAGTCATAATAATTCTAAGAGTCATGAATTATACATAATTCCCAAGATATTTGAACAATATGATAATCACGTCAATAGACATGTGAAAAGAGTAATTTTTATTTACCTCCTTTTGACGCCATGGATTCAATCCCCCTGGTGAACGTCGTCGTTGAGTGTCGCCGGTGTGATCGCCTTAGCAATCCTCTATGGGAGAATTTGGTGTCTCTCTCCTTGACTATAAACCTTTAGGTATGTGTTTTTCATTGATATCTTGGATGCCTTTTTTATGGAGGAAATGCATCTATTTATAGGTGGACAGAGGGATAGAATTCCAAAGGTCAATTAATCTAAATCGTCCATCAAGGTATAGATTAAGTGGAATTTTAACTCCTTTTTATTCTTTATTTTGTGTGGAATACGAACCATTTATACAGGATATAACATATATTCTTTATTAAAAACGTATTAATAAAGACCACATTTCGGGGAAGGAAATAAACCAAAGGTTAATTTAATAATTTCCTTACAGGTTTTGTACATTATATTCCGTTTTCTTATGCCTTTGAACCTAACGACACTGTTAGTTCCTTTAGATGCTTCATGGCTGAGCTAAAAGTTACTATTGAAGCTTTGGTACCAAACGACACTGTTAATTCAGATCCACTTTGCTGAAAGTATTAAATCTGCAGTACTTATATTACCTATCTTTTGGACTTTTTTGTATTCTTTTTTTGTTGTGGGTTCAAATTTTTAGGCATTTGTGGCTTTAATTTTCCATGTCCAGATCCGCTTTTAGAAAATGTTGTTTTTTGTTTGTTGTGAAGAGTTGAAAATATGGTATTTTTAAATGTTTTTTTTTTCCAGATCTATCCATTTTACAAGATAGGGAAACAATGGCTACAAGGCAGCAGGACAGAGAGGAGAAGGCCAGGCAAGGTGAAACTGTTATACCTTGAGGAACCGGAGGTAAAAACATCCAAGACTAGGAAAAGTTTGCGTAAGGTACTCATATTATTTTCTATACCTTTGAACTCTATATATATATTAATTTGACATTGGCACAATTTTATTAAATTATTTTGAATGAATTAAAGCAATAAAGGTACCTAACTTTCTAAGAAGTTTAGGTGTCTATATATATCCTCTGTTCTATACATGTTAGAATTGTGATATTACATTTTCTTGATTGTTGATAATGGCAACAATGTTGACACAAAGAGATGGACCCAGGTGTTTGAGCAAATGCACAAGAGGTTGAATCAACTAAGATTTACACAAGTACACAAATTATAAGTGTATTGTTTAGATCCAAAAATGTACAAACTGAACTTTTCATCTCAATATAGGAAAGTTACCACACTCTCTCTCTCTCTAAAGATTTAATATTTTATCTTTAGGATCTTAGATTTGGTATGTAAGTATTGATTTTTCCTTTGGGTTCTTAGATTTTGTCCTTGGAGGAGAAGAAGGTATCTTATAATATTCACCTCATTAATTTCATGAACAAACCCCTATGGTGATTTTATTTTAATTTTTCATTTCAAAGCCCTTTTTCATGTGTTTTCTGTTTCAAATGTGGGATATATTCTTGAATGATGTCATGAAGTGATCATTTTTTAAGGTAAATACCATCAATCTATAATTTTTTTATTAATGATTCTTATTTTTTAAATGTTTATTCCATTTTTCAAATTTTAGATTTATTATTTTCCATTTTTTTACCTTCATTCACTTCTTGGATTGTTTTAGTCATTTGAATATTGTATTTGAATTATTGAAGTATATTGAATTCCTTTATTCATATTTGTTTCACCATTCACATATTAGGGGATATAGTGTTTACAAACTTCATTAATTTGTTTTGTTTTCTATTTGTATTTGCAGGTGTTTCCATGTTAGACCGAATTTTTGTCCATGTTTTCTCAATGTAAGGTATTTCCATGTTAGAAAGGAACCTTAATTATTGAACCCGCCTTAATTTTGTTTAAAATAATATATTAGATATTTTTTTCATCTTCCGTTAGTCAGTGTTTGGTTTTATGAAGTTACAATAATCTGAAATCTCTCTTAAGGTGTGCTTCTTATAATCCTTATATGTACAAGTTTAGGTTTTTCCAGGATGTGGGAACCTGGAGGTTTCAAAATGACTTATGAAGAAAGTGAGTTTTAGATTTATTCTCATTTTTATGTCTTCTATGGTGAATTTCGTCGTGTTATATTCTACTGAGACCTTCCTTTTTAACTTTTATTGCACTTTAGGTGCTTGACAAAATGTTCAACTTAATTATCTTTTTCAAGAGATAAAGGTTGAAGTTAATTATCTAACTCAGATATCTCACCCTTCAATGGTGTATAAGACATAGGATAGTTAACGGTGCATATCAAAGCCATATAGGCAATAAATGGAGGGTTGTGATGGTGACACATAAAAGAATTACTTTTAGAGGTAATATAGTAAATTTATCTTACATATCTCTTTCACCAGATTTGATAAATTACAAAAATACTATGCACTACTCATGAAACATTGAGAAGAGGTATAAAAAACCATTACTTCAATTTTGAACTTGACCCTCTATTTGCTCCCTCTCAACATTAAACATAGGTGATCTTGCATGTTTGACGTGTATTCTTTGGAGGTTTTGTGTGAAATAATACATATAATCGAGTTGTTTGCCACTATAACATGCCAAATTGACAACCATTCACTAAATATCCAACATTTCCTCAATTAATCTATGCATTTACTTTGATGAACATCGTGAGTCATATAAATATGAAACTCTTTTGTTAATTTAATTGTTGACAAAAAAATACGACTTGCCTAATTGATTGAACACAACAATAAATGCTCATGCTCATGACTGCTTGGACAATATCAAAGTCTATCAACAACCAACAGGAACATAGATAAAATCATTTGCAGGAACATCACCATCGATGTGGAATATACATTTACATTGCCGCTAATAATTTATGCTATACCACTACAACTGAGTTCCTTATTAAATAGTTGTATAGCACATAACTAATTCATGCCATACATCACACTAATTCGTGTTATACAAATGAGTTCCTTATTAAACAGTTGTATAGCCCATAACCTTTTTAAACAGTTGCATAGCACGAATTAGTGAGGCATATTTTTTAAACAATTGTATAACACATATGACTAAGGCTATATCTGTGTTCCTTATTAAACAATAACTATATTTACACGAATTAGTTATGTATATGTGTTATATTTACTTGAATTAGTTATAACATCAGTTATGGATTAGTTATAGCTTATGTCCAATTAGTTATAGCTTTTTTTCAGTGTGGATTATTTTTTATATATTGTACTAATCTTTTAGTGTTCGATATTTCTTTATTTTAATTCAGGTTCTGCCAAGCTCATTCCTCTTTTGAAGCCATTGAATGAATTGAAACTACTTATGCTGTAATTATATTATAAATTTTAATTTGAGCTTAGTTTTACTCAATTTTAGTAATCTAATGTTGAAAATATGTTCAATTTAGCAATTTCTGAATGATTATAATTGTTGAATTTTCTTCCTTTTTTTATTCTGCTAAATCATTATTATACTTTAGTGGCTGATTTTTTGTGAAATTTGTGGCTTTATCAGGTACTGATTGCACTGGTTTACAAAATGACTCCATTTTTCCTAATGGCCTGACAGTTGAGGCCCCACTGACTATATATATACCTAAGAGTAAGTCAACTAGAGCTCCTTTAGAAAATTCACAATTTTCTAGCCTTATGCAAGGGACGAACACTACGATTCCAGTTTCTGTTCAAAGACTTTCATTACCTACATCGACATTTGTTGGAGGGTTAGATGAAATTGTGTTTGGAAATTATAGTCTGCCTGCATGCAGGGAAAAAAATTATGGTCTGCAACTAAGGATATGAAACTGATTGCTGCTGTGAAGAAATACGGTGAAGGGAACGTGATATATATTTTGAAAGGAGATTTCATAGGTGATAGAACTACTTCACAGCTATCTTGGTTTATTTTCTTTATCCCTCACTATTCTTCACTTTCTGATCTACTTATCTTCTTTGTTTTCATTTGGTTATACCTTTGATTTATCATTCTTACACAACTGACTCTACGTTGTTTTATCTGCACAGTGTATTATTTTATCTGCATTGGGTGAGTGAGGAAGATGAGAATAAGTTTCTATTTATTGAGTTTCGTCATATTAAGCAATTTTTTTTCAAACTCAATGTTGTATATATTTGATAATGTGGTATATATCTGCCAACTTAATTAGCAAACTTTGCATCACACGAATAAGATTCAACATGACCACTTGATAAGTCTAATCATATACATAACTTTTTTGTAATGTCTTGACACAAGAATATTTATTAACATTTAGTTTAGTTTAGTTTAGTAGAGTAAATATAGTTTAGTTTAGTACAAACCTAAAAATAGTGAGTGAATGTTCATTTAGTTTGAAAATCTTAATTAGTTTTTCCTTTATCTAACTATTTTTTTTCTTTTCATATGTAGGTATTCAAATTTTTCATATGAAAATTTTGAAAGAGCCAATAAAGAATGTTGTTTTTTTGTCAAGAATAAATGTTGTATTGAGTATTGTGAGGGTGATTGTTATATCTCCATCATTCTTTATAGAGAATTTGTTTAAATTTGTTTTAGTTCAAATAATTTATAGTTGTATCACTATGAAGAGTTGCAATTGTGAATAAAAATGAATGTTAATGTGAATATGGTGTTTGTTAATTCATATTAAAAATATTGGTGGTCTAAATATTAGTTGATTTCCTCGAGCCTGACAATGATTTCTCAAAGCGTGTGTCATTAATATTAAAATCTTATATGCCATCCATGAGCCTCACAAACACAAAGTGGTAATTTGTCATAACTGATCGCAGTGATAGTACACATCTTATTTCTATACACGCCGACCACGTTTTCTTATCACATTTAAAGAGTGTAAATTATATATATTATTTTTTTCGGACCCACATAGTATAAACGTTGACCGCAAATAAATGGAAGACTTATTTTGGCTTCTCAAGGTGATCTGACCCTCATAACTCTCATTGCATAGAGATATAACTCCTTTTTGTATTATGGCCCGATGTGACCTTTGTAATTGTCCAAAAAGAGCTAAAACTAACACAAAAATTTAAACAAAGAAAAAAGATATATTAAATAAAGAAAATATATCCAGACAAATTATGGAGCAAATATTTTAATGGAGAAAATATTTTATCACCCCACCCTCGGAAGAATATTATGAAGTACCCCTCTTTATTGAAAAATAACAAAATGGGTGTTAAATTTTTTTAAAAATCAACTATTTTATTATTATTATTTGGAGATAAATTAGTTTTTTATCCAAAAATAATAATAAAAAACTTTTTTAATTTTTATTTTCACTTTGTTGTTTTTAATTTTTCAACCGAAATAATAGTGACAATCCCATTTTCTAAATGCTTTACGTGAATGTTTAAAAAACATTATTTTCTTTTGTTTTTTTTTTTTTGGAATTAGAAAACATTACGTACTTTAGAAATTTTGTAGGGGAACAAAATTTTCACCACTTTGAAATTACGTACTTTGAAAATTTGTGTCGTTTTGAAGAAGGTGTTTTCGTGCTTCGAACCCGAGACCAGATGTAATTTTGACGAGGGCACTTGCCATCGCACCAAGGAACGACTTTATGCTTTTCAAAATTATATGCGTGCCTTGAGGAACGGGCATACCCTAGTGTGTGTGTGTGTGTGTGTGTATATATATATATATGTGTGTGTGTGTGTGTGTGTGTGTGTGTGTGTGTGTGTGTGTGTGTGTGTGTGTGTCAAGAAGATATGGAAATATGGCTGAAAACATAAGTAGTTCATATTTAGCATACCTATTCTTATTTTATGCATTTATACGCCAAGTTTCCATATAATGGTCCAAACATACTTTAATTCATTAATAGGAATTCAATCCTTAACATATTAGGCTTCTAATCCAAAAGATGGCACATAATTTCAAGTTTCCTTGAGCATGATATGCCCACTTCTTTACTGTATAGCTAATATGCCACATAGGTCCCTCTATCGTTCAGTCAATTTTCAAGAATTTTCATAATTTTTATATATCATAACATTTTATGATATTCCAACGAATTTCAATACACATATTGAATAATATAAAATTAAAGTTTCTTAATTTTTAGAGTTTATTTGCTATGTCAAAAGATTTATACAACTCAGGACATATCCAAGCGGATTATGCAAATTGAAACTATGTACCGACTTACAACCATCACCACAGTCTAACCACAAGGAGTTTAATTATATTTTTTAGATATGCTATGAATATGTAAGTATAGATTCTTATACAACTGAAATTTCTCTAATCCAGTAAGAATGCAAAAATTATGATAGTTTGAACACACAAGGGTTCTAAACAAGACAATATAAAGGATTTACACCTTCAACTTTCTTCAAACTCATATTTATCTATACATAGACATAAAGGCATGGAAATTTAGTAAAGAACTGATGATTTCTATCATTTCAATCACTAACACAAAAAAAATAACAAGATTTATGGATAGAATTACCTAAGGAACTTTTACATAATTTTCTATGGATTTTTGTCCAATTTCTCCTCGCACTTCTTTTCCTAGGCTTCATGATTCTATCTCTTCAAGATAAACTCTATCATGGCTGAATTTTTCTGAAGAAGGAGGTAATTCTAAGGTGTTTTATTCGTCCAAACCAATCTCCCCTTCCAACCTATCAAAACGTAATACATGGTGTGCTAATAAGACAAAATACCGCTTAAAGGATGAATAAATTTTCCCTTGTTTCATAATATTCTTATAACTTCCTTCTCGGACATTCGTTTAATGTTTAGGCACATATTCTTCACATTTATCCCCTTAATTTCAGTATTTTTATGATCCCGTGTAGTGTAAATATCTTGGATTTGTCTCTTATTTATGCTACTAACCCCTTTTGGCAAGTATTTCGTGTTTTGTGTATTTCTCATGTGTTTTACAGGTATTTCATGCAAGTTAGTGCTAAGGAGAACTCAAAAGAGTGAAAGAAACCTAGAAATGGAGAGTTGAAGGGCATTTTTGTAATTTTGCAGCTTTATTCCGGAGGTGGGGCCAACTAGAAAGTTGAAGAGCTCTAAATTACAAGAATACTGAAAAAAACGGCACCTCAATCCGAGCTACGGTGAAGAAGTTACGATGTTTTGAAGTTGCGCGATAATGAAGAGTCTGGATGTGCGGATTTCTGTCATTAATTATGCATTTAATGCAGTGCAACTCTTGGAAAACATGTGCCACAAGCACTATTGGTTGTCAATTTCGAGATTTTGTGCTATAAAAGCCCATGACCTACATCATTTGAAGGGGAGTTGCTAGAGAGAGGCTATGTTAGGAGTAGGTTAGAAGTGCTAGATTGAATTTTAGGGTTAGATTTTGAGAGCAAATTTTCTATTCCTTCAAGAGTTTTCATGAATCCTAGTTTGTAAGAATTTATGAATCCCAATTCCGTTCTTGTTGCTGAATTCAAGTAATCTCATTTCCATTCTCTTGTTTTATTATTTGCAATTTATTTATAATGTCTTGTAGATCTTTAATGTTGTGTATGAATTTGTTTTTTTTAATCCAATCATGAGTAGCTAAATTCTCAAGGGTTGGGGTACATGAACTCAATCTTAATACAAATTATTTGTATGGAAAATTAGAAAATAAATTAAAATATTGGTTGAATCGTGAATGAAAATCATATATGCATTGTCATATCTTTTAATCTCTCTTGCCCTAGGTACTTGGGATGTTTAAGAATGCTTTGTATGTATAATTTGTCGTTCACCGCCTTATATTGATCTTTGATTTCATATGATGCGGTCTTGAACCTCATATATTTAATGCTTAGTGATGATAAGGACTGGATTTAATCAAGAATTTTGATTTATAATTCTAGTATTCTCAAGGATAATTTGTTAGGGATTGAGGGATTGTACCCTACCCTATTTTCTCCCATTTGTCAGATCTAATTTCTTTTGCACTTTTCAGTTTGTTTTTCTTAAGTAATTTTTTAATAGAAATTTTCCCAATCATCATCTTTTTCATTTTTATTTTAGAAGTAATAAATCAATTAAATTCTATAAAACATTCCCTGTGGATTCGATACCCAGACTTACTACTATACTCCATAAAAGTGTAGTTAAAAGTTTAGGATAATTTGTTTAGCGTATTCGAAAGATTTTTTTTTCTTTGGATTTTTTTTAACTTTATTTTTTAGCCTTGCACAATTGAGCGCCAAGAAATGTAGAATCCTCAACCGCACACCTTTGTACTCAAATTTCCATTTACATACTATTCGGTAATCATGTCTTTTCATGGTTAGTTCGGTAATTATAATGGTTCATATGGTAATCGTTTTCAAACTTTTTATTCTCAAGACTCCGCGGCTCTACCTATTACCATTGGTGAGGCCGTTCTAACTCTGGAGTGTGAAAGGCTTGCAAATGAATATAGGAGAGAAATTTATATTAATTATTCTCAAGAATCTGTGCCTCGACCTACTACCATGGGTGAGGCCTTTCTAAATCTTGCGTATGAAAAGCTTGAAAACGAATATCGAAAAAAAAATCATTTTGGGGAATCCAATGAAGATTTTTTCTCCAATATTTGTGAAACTATAAAAGGTTTTCAACCAAAAGAGGAATCCGAGGTTCTAGAGCCAAGGGATCCTACTTTGGAAGAATACACGCTTTTTCTAACCAAAAGAGTATTGGATTTTCTTTCCACCCAAAGCACAAAGAATATCGATTATGGTCTTGTGAAGGAAATGGTCACACTTTGCGATGATGTGCGTTCTATTTTGGAAAACAAAGAGGAGGTTGAGACTTGTGTGTCACCTCAAATTTTTGAAGAACATCTCATTGAAAGTGAGTCTTGCTCCCTTGAAATTCAATCTCCAAGTGATGATGAATCACTTGAGATTGAGTTTATTTCATCACCATTTTCGTTCATGGTTATTGAACCATTAGAAGAACCGCTAGATTCCTATGAGTCGGTTGAAAATTCGGAAACGATTACACCTTTTACCGACAAAGAAAATTTGCTAGAATTGTTTTCTAATTTGGAATGTTCCTTTTAGTGTGCCCCTCTCCCCATACTACTTGAAAAATCTTTGGGTGGTGATTATATTTTTCTTGAATCTCAATTGTACTTGTCCCACCTAGCATCCAAACCCCCCATCATCCCGTTAAATTTTTTAATTGGTGATGGTTCATTTTCTCCATCTCACACATGCCTTCCGTTTTTCAAACAGAATTCTTACGTTTTGGGAGGCATGCTTTATAGTGAGGGTACACAATTAATCCCTCAAAGTCAAATTGTATTTTGGGTGGCCCTCAAATTTTTCGACTTCTAGTGTATGATTTATTAGCCGTTCAAATTGTAGGTTGTACATAATTAGTTTTTTTTTCTTTTTCTTTTTCTTTCCGTTTTTAATAGTGTAGTGTCATTAGTTAAAGTTTTTGTTATTATTTTTGCTATGCTTGGTTCTAACATGTTTTGTAGATTCAATGGACTCGCACTCATCAGGGATCGCTCAATTTGGGTAATATCTTTCTTTTCCTCTCTTTATGTTGTGTTCTTGATTCACATTGAGGACAATGCAACATTTAAGTTAGGGGGTGTGGGATATTCTTCCCATTTATTGTTTAGATTCATTGATTCGATCACATGTTCTTTCCAAGTATGTTTTTTTTTTAGAAAAAGAAAAAAAAAATTGAAAAATTTTGAAAAAAACCAAAAATATTTTTTCAAAATAAATAAAAATTGGAATTTAAATTTTCAAAAATATCACCTTTATTCTATTTACAGTCTCAAATTGTACAATTCAAAATGCACTAAGCCAAAATTGACCAAAGATGGAAATTGAAAGAAAATTGACGACTTTACGAATAAGTGTGGAGATTAGTCCAACCCGGTGAGATTTCGAGCCTATCAATTTTTAATGAGTTTTTAAATCAATCCGAGTTTATGATTAACTCAAAGTTCTTTTCAGCATTTTAATAAGTCGTTGATGATCTCAATCCTTTGTTTTGATCGGTTATGGGAAATGTGTGAAATGTTGTGTCGAAATTCGTGCTAAATATATCTCTAAACTTAATTAATCTCGAGATGCATATGGTAATGTGATTAGCAATTTCGACAATGAAGTAGGCCCTCGTTTGTTACCCAAAAATATTAGCCATAAAAAGTTGTGAAAAATAAAATTATCCTTTTGCAACCCAATTTGAGCCTAATAAAAAATTTATCCTTTCGTTTAATAACCCGAAAAACCCAAATAGCCCGGAATTGTGAAAATTGAGAAAATTCATCAAATAAAGTCCAAATTGTGCAATAAAAAGGGGCAAGAAGAAAAAAAAATAGAAATGCTCAAAAAAAAAAGAGAAAAATGAGCAAATGCCCGAAAAGGCAGAAATGGACGTCATAAGGACATTTTCCAATTTCGAACATTCCGTTTATTCCCATTTTTACCCTTTACACCTTTTTACCCAAAAAGTCCTAACTGAGTCCGAATGGCAGAATTAGTTACCGCATGGAGAGCTAAGACATGAAAAGATAATATGAGAGATTAAATGGTGTGAATAAGAGGTGATGTTCCCATTTCCAAATAACCGTAATCCGATGATGAGATCTTTTCACCAAAAATTTCCTTCTTTTCAATTTTGTATGCATGAATTTGTGTCCATTATATTTACTCTTTATATCATGCATACTGAGAGAAAATAGCCACAATCCGAGTGATTCGTTTGTGAGTGCAATCCGTAAGAATTTGAATCAAAATGAATTTTCGCAAAGTAACGTAATGCTCAATCGGTGGAAGTTTGAGGTTTAATTTTTGGCTTTGCACACACACACTATGGTTTGAGACAGTTGAATATGAGTTGATGGTGATTATTTTTCGAAAAAGTTTAAATTGTACAATTTTGAAGTATTTTGATATTTATTTGAGTCAATAAAGAATTTTGTGGGTAAATTCACTGCAAACCCTCACGAGACAAAACTCGTCCTACTAGGGTAACCTAGGGGTTTAAAGGCTTGTTGCATACGCTAAATGCAATCGCGTGCCTGCGAAAGTGGAATTTTATTTTAATAAAGGAATTTTCAAGAGTAGAATTTTGGTTAGGATTCATATACATTGCTCGGGACGCGCAAAGTTCTAAGTTAGGGGGTGTGTTTAGGCACATATTCTTCACATTTATCCGCTTAATTTCAGTATTTTTATGATCCCGTGTAGTGTAAATATCTTGGATTTGTCTCTTATTTATGCTACTAACCCCTTTTGGCAAGTATTTCGTGTTTTGTGTATTTCTCATGTGTTTTACAGGTATTTCATGCAAGTTAGTGCTAAGGAGAACTCAAAAGAGTGAAAGAAACCTAGAAATGGAGAGTTGAAGGGCATTTTCGTAATTTTTCAGCCTTATTCCGGAGGTGGGGCCAACTAGAAAGTTGAAGACTCTAAATTACAAGAATACTGGAAAAAACGGCACCTCAATCCGAGCTACGGTGAAGAAGTTACGATGTTTTGAAGTTGCGCGATAATGAAGAGTCTGGATGTGCGGATTTCTGTCATTAATTATGCATTTAATGCAGTGCAACTCTTGGAAAACATGTGCCACAAGCACTATTGGTTGTCAATTTCGAGATTTTGTGCTATAAAAGCCCATGACCTACATCATTTGAAGGGGAGTTGCTAGAGAGAGGCTAGGTTAGGAGTAGGTTAGAAGTGCTAGATTGAATTTTAGGGTTAGATTTTGAGAGCAAATTTTCTATTCCTTCAAGAGTTTTCATGAATCCTAGTTTGTAAGAATTTATGAATCCCAATTCCGTTCTTGTTGCTGAATTCAAGTAATCTCATTTCCATTCTCTTGTTTTATTATTTGCAATTTATTTATAATGTCTTGTAGATCTTTAATGTTGTGTATGAATTTGTTTTTTTTAATCAATCATGAGTAGCTAAATTCTCAAGGGTTGGGGTACATGAACTCAATCCTAATACAAATTATTTGTATGGAAAATTAGAAAATAAATGAAAATATTGGTTGAATCGTGAATGAAAATCATATATGCATTGTCATATCTTTTAATATCTCTTGCCCTAGGTACTTGGGATGTTTAAGAATGCTTTGTATGTATAATTTGTCGTTCACCGCCTTATATTGATCTTTGATTTCATATGATGCGGTCTTGAACCTCATATATGTAATGCTTAGTGATGATAAGGACTAGATTTAATCAAGAATTTTGATTTATAATTCTAGTATTCTGAAGGATAATTTGTTAGGGATTGAGGGATTGTACCCTACCCTATTTTCTCCCATTTGTCAGATCTAATTTCTTTTGCACTTTTCAGTTTGTTTTTCTTAAGTAATTTTTTAATAGAAATTTTCCCAATCATCATCTTTTTCATTTTTATTTTAGCAGTAATAAATCAATTAAATTCTATAAAACATTCCCTGTGGATTCGATACCCAGACTTACTACTATACTCCATAAAAGTGTAGTTAAAAGTTTAGGATAATTTGTTTAGCGTATTCGAAAGATTTTTTTTTCTTTGGATTTTTTTTAACTTTATTTTTTAGCCTTGCAAATTTTCTATTCCTTCAAGAGTTTTCATGAATCCTAGTTTGTAAGAATTTCTGAATCCCAATTCCGTTCTTGTTCCTGAATTCAAGTAATCTCATTTCCATTCTCTTGTTTTATTATTTGCAATTTATTTATAATGTCTTGTAGATCTTTAATGTTGTGTATGAATTTGTTTTTTGTAATCCAATCATGAGTAGCTAAATTCTCAAGGGTTGGGGTACATGAACTCAATCCTAATACAAATTATTTGTATGGAAAATTAGAAAATAAATGAAAATATTGGTTGAATCGTGAATGAAAATCATATATGCATTGTCATATCTTTTAATCTCTCTTACCCTAGGTACTTGGGATGTTTAAGAATGCTTTGTATGTATAATTTGTCGTTCACCGCCTTATATTGATCTTTGATTTCATATGATGCGGTCTTGAACCTCATATATGTAATGCTTAGTGATGATAAGGACTGGATTTAATCAAGAATTTTTATTTATAATTCTAGTATTCTAAAGGATAATTTCTTAAGGATTTAGGGATTGTACCCTACCCTATTTTCTCCCATTTGTCAGATCTAATTTCTTTTGCACTTTTCAGTTTGCTTTTTCTTAAGTAATTTTTTAATAGAAATTTTCCCAATCATCATCTTTTTCATTTTTATTTTAGAAGTAATAAATCAATTAAATTCTATAAAACATTCCCTGTGGATTCGATACCCAGACTTACTACTATACTCCATAAAAGTGTAGTTAAAAGTTTAGGATAATTTGTTTAGCGTATTCGAAAGATTTTTTTTTCTTTGGATTTTTTTTAACTTTTTTTTTAGCCTTGCAAATTTTCTATTCCTTCAAGAGTTTTCATGAATCCTAGTTTGTAAGAATTTGTGAATCCCAATTCCGTTCTTGTTGCTGAATTCAAGTAATCTCATTTCCATTCTCTTGTTTTATTATTTGCAATTTATTTATAATGTCTTGTAGATCTTTAATGTTGTGTCTGAATTTGTTTTTTTTAATCCAATCATGAGTAGCTAAATTCTCAAGGGTTGGGGTACATGAACTCAATCCTAATACAAATTATTTGTATAGAAAATTAGAAAATAAATGAAAATATTGGTTGAATCGTGAATGAAAATCATATATGCATTGTCATATCTTTTAATCTCTCTTTCCCTAGGTACTTCGGATGTTTAAGAATGCTTTGTATGTATAATTTGTCGTTCACCGCCTTATATTGATCTTTGATTTCATATGATGCGGTCTTGAACCTCATATATGTAATGCTTAGTGATGATAAGGACTGGATTTAATCAAGAATTTTTATTTATAATTCTAGTATTCTAAAGGATAATTTCTTAAGGATTTAGGGATTGTACCCTACCCTATTTTCTCCCATTTGTCAGATCTAATTTCTTTTGCACTTTTCAGTTTGTTTTTCTTAAGTAATTTTTTAATAGAAATTTTCCCAATCATCATCTTTTTCATTTTTATTTTAGAAGTAATAAATCAATTAAATTCTATAAAACATTCCCTGTGGATTCGATACCCAGACTTACTACTATACTCCATAAAAGTGTAGTTAAAAGTTTAGGTTTTTTTTGTATTGAGGTTGGAAGCCGATAACAACGACTAGCGTATTACACGGACGCTCGGTTTTCCACTCGATCATTTAACACACCGATTATTGTGTTAAAAACCTAACTCATATATCCACAACTATCTAGTTTTTACCTGAAGTTAATTATTATGTTATAATGGCCAAAACAAGTCTCCAACAAGAACATTCCTACTGAAAACTTCAAAATTTTGTGTTTGTAACCAATTCAATATTTCTTGATTTTTTAAGGTAGGATTAGACTAAACATAACAACTTAACATTATACATTAATACACATTATTCATATCCTACTTATATCTATTTTGTCACAATAGTTAATTCTAGTTTTAATTTGGGTGAGAAGATTCTTGAGATGAGAGTTGTTGAGAAAATTTGGAGGTCGCTCCGTGTCCATTTTATTCTTAAGGCTACCATTCTTAACTCGTTAGGGATCCTAGAGAATCTTAGATTAGAAGAACTTGTAGGAGATCTTCAAACATATAAGATTGATAAGTTCCCTAAAACTATTAAATCTTAGAAAGTGGGGATTGCTTTAAAGGCTCAAACTAAGAAAAAAAATAAAGAAAAATCCCGTGAGTCTGAATCTGAGGGTGATTGTGATTTTGATGTGTTGGCCTTATTTGCGAAAAAATTTAAAAAGTTTTTCAAATTTTCCAAAGAAAATTCTCGCAAAGAAAATATTTTTGAGAAAAATAAAATAAAAATGTGGGCACGAGTGAGGGAGAGAAAGACATAGATTTAATGTTTTGGATGTGAGGGTAAAGCGAATAAGGCACATGAGTGTCCCACTAGGCTAAAGAGAAAGGTAAAGAAAGTTGCACATAAATCCACTCTAAGCAATAGTGACATTGAGTCGATTGATTCAGGGGGAGAATCACCATATGAATCATGTCTTGCGTTCATGGATAGTCATGTTATCATTTCTAATTTATCACACGCCGATGAGGACATATCTAAACATGAGAGCCTCGATGATGTTTCGAGCCATGCTAGTGAGAGTGACGATGGAAATTTGAGTGAGGGATAAGGTGGTCTCCAAAAGGCATTTAGTGATCTTTACACCGAGACATTGAAAACTAAAAAGCTAAATAAAGATTTTTATCTTAGGGCGTTAGACTTGGAGAAGGAGGTGAAAGTTTTGAGAGAGTGTGAGGCATCGGTGAGATAACTCGAGAAGGTGAAGCTTTCCTTATGTGAGCAGTTGATTATTTTAGGCTGAAAAAAGACCGATTTGACCAATACCGTGGCTAGTCTTACAGGAGATCTTCAATATTTATTGGAGACTCGTGAGAAACTTAAAGGCCGTGTATCCCATCTTGAGAGCAATCTTGAACATGTTCGGGAGGTCAAGGTCAATTTAGAGAACACATATAAGAAGTTTGGAAATATTCTCTTCAGTCTCACTTTAGGTAATTTTGAGAGGCAAAGAATAGGTTATGACGGTGCATTCGCTTCCCATGCTACACCCTAGACAGTTCTAGACGTTGTTTTAGAACCTTATTTCTCTTGACGCAATCCACCTAGGAGAGCTCGTCCTAGACATTTTGAGAACGGAGTACCCAAGCCCGTGTATGTTTGTTCCTATTGCAAACAAAAAGACCAACTTATAGAGTTTTGTTTTAAGCTAGGGAGAGTGTCTTATAGATATGTACCCCAATTTGCTCCTACACTATTTTTTGCACGCACTCTCACACATGTTACTCCGCATGATCCCGCACATCACTTGAGATATTTTGAGAGTTTTCAAGAGCAAATAAAGTATTATGTTAAGATTTCACAAAATTTGATGGAGGTTTTACAAAGCATATCATCTCCATTGGATAACTCCTCTGGGCCTAATGATTGAGGTTCAGGCTTGTTACTAGAACATGGTGTTTTTTATGCTCATATCGTAGATCCCTGTTGATATTTTGTACTATCATTGTACTTATATTTTTCATTTTAATATATTTTTTGAAAAAACCGAAAAGATTTTTATTTTTCTTGAAAATTTTTGAAAAATACAAAAAGATTTTCACTTTCTTTTTAGAAAAGGTGAAAATGACAAAAAGAATTAATTTTGATAAAGTTTTTTAACAATCCAAAATGAGTTTTGTATTTTTTTTACACCTTATATGGATGAACACTAAAGATTTCCAAGTCTCCCATTTATTCCATATCCACATGACTATTTTTTAGTGTTTTGAGATGTGACCTCATTTCAATTATAAAAAGTTGTGCATGTAAGAAAAATTACCCAGATTTAAAAAATTATTTTTTCGATAAAACTGTTATATATTAAGCAATGGAATCGGGATGTGAAAGACAAATTCTTTGCATGAAAAGTCACCATTTCCAATGAAAATAGTCTAAAAACTTTAAAGGCACATAAAAACAAAATTGCGAGGCCATTTGATTGAACATTGATGCTTCACTACAAATGAGCATTAATTTCTTCAAAATAATTGAGAGTATAATTGTTATATGTGAGACTTTGAGGGAGTTACGTCAAAGATAAATGGGTTTGCACATACTATAGAAACTCGTAAAACATTACATAGTTTTGGGCGTCATTGGTGTGAAAATCACTTACGGTCTTAATTTGTTGATTAGGTTAAGTCAATTTCACATTAGTTCACCATTTATATACCTAAGATAGACTTTGAGATCTTTCGTTAGTGGTGTATTAATCCTTCTTGAACAATTGAATTTTTTGTCTACACTGATTATCTTATGGAATATCTTCACACCACTACATTTTGTTTCCATAATTCGGGTATTTCTGTGTTTTCTCCATGCCGTGTTGTATTTGTAAAATTTTATGCTTAACAATTTTGAAAATTTTCAAAAATATTTTGTGGAGCATTTAAGATTATCATTGCATGTTTGTCATTAATATAGTTTGCGATGATAACATCAGTTTGTTTTGTGGGGGAAGAAATTCTTATGAGATTCATTTTACATTTCAAACTCTATGCATAACGAGTATTGTTCTAGTTTCACGTGTGTAGATCACCTTGGGCATTGATAAGAATATTAGAAGATCAAGGGAAGATCAAGAAGAGCAGACCAAGAACAAGGGAAGATTTGAAGACATTATTTCCTTATCCCAATCCATTTTCTAGGGTTTGGGAGGGTATTAGGATAATTTTATGTCTTAAGGGATTTTGGATGCAATTTGGATTTTGGTTTTTACGTTTGTACTAGAATAGCCAAAGAGGAAGATTTGTAAAAGAAACTTTTATGTCATTACTCATAACTTAGGCTTACATTTAGTTTGGCGTATCCCGTTACAATTCGACTCGAGTAGTCACGAAGAGTCGGATTTACAACATCTCCAAGTTTTATGGTTCTTCATTTTATGAAGGTATAAAGCGTTTAGGAATTTAAATTTATTTTGGGAAGTTTTATTTTTATTAAAACTGAAACAAGATTTTTAAAGTTTAAAATCGAGCCATTACTATGTTTAAATTTTTTTAAAGTTCGTTGACCTCGTTCAAATAAGAAGTCATTCTCACTCGAACAAGAAGTCAAAGTCGTTTGAAGAATCATTTGATCTCTATATCTAACATGCATCTAACGAGGGTGTATTGCTTTTCATCATTTAAATCTTGTTCAAACGAGATAACACTATCATTCAAATGAACTTACTTTCGTTCTAACAAGATACTATTCTTGTTTGAATGAGCCTTATTTTCGTCCGAATGAGTGACGTCGCCTCAAAATTTGTGTTCGCCTTATAAATACATGTTTCATATTTATGTTTTTTAAAACTTTTCCCAGAGTGACTTCTATATTCATGTTTCAAAAGTTTTTACTCTTGTGTTTAGAAAACAATTTTGATTCACAAAACTCATCCCCAAATAGATTTGTATGAATAATTTTAAAACCTAGACAGTTTTGTATCCTTGCATACATTACTCTTGTGGAGCGATCATCTCTACTGATGATTGTGTGATACTCGAGGGGCTCACTTTTAAAGACAAAGGTTGGTCGGTCGATACTAAGGGTGAAATGTCATCTGTTGACTACTTATGACCGAGTAGTATTCTTTAGAGATTAGCGAAGACTAGTTCGTTATAATTGTGGTTGGTATCAAGAAGTATGATAAGTTTATTTTCTTGTATTATTTCTAAAGTACTGAAATATAAGGTTTTTCCCATAAGGGATTTTTCCTCAAACTTTGTCTTTGTTCCTTGCACGATTTACTTTAAATGTTTTATCACGTAGATGTATGTCTTAGGGTAAAAAGATAAAAAAATGATATGTGTTTGGATATTTCATTATATAAATCATTCCATTAAGATCATAAGTACACTCTCAGAAGGAAAGTTGGAAAATGGACTTTTTTTAGGATCTGAATTCGAGGAGAATGTTTGTTGACTAGTAAAAGGGAATTCTTTCCAAGGTTGAAGTCATGGCCCTTTTATAGTGGAATTTAGGGTTAAAGGAGGGTGACGATTGACATGGCCCCTGGCCTGCCTATCGACATAGGGCTTGCCTTGCTGGGAATGGAAAAGTACACCTTGTCGATAGGCAGGGTACACGAGGTTCCTATAGGTAGTCTGGAATAGACTTTTTGGAAAAATGATCACAAAATCCAAATATAATGGTCTGAATAGTGAATGGTCGGGACCATTGGAAAGAAAATTCATAGCCCTTTAAGAATACATTAAGCCACTCCCAGGTCTAGGAGTTGACCACAGTAAAACCGGGCTTAGAAGCGCCCGATGGTTTCTATACGGGTGGGGGGTGGGGTTCGGAGGAAAACAGATTTTTTGTCGAAAATTCAAGCCAATTCATGCAAGGCATGAAACATTGAAAAGGGAATTTAATGAACTTATAGATTTCACTGAGCTTCACTGGGTTTGGAGAGCCGACTAAGGCTAAACGGGGCCAGAAATCGCCTAGTGGCCCTTTGGAGTAAAATGAGTTGTTCGTCCGTACGGTGTGGTCGATTCACGCATGGGATGGACTGTTGGAAAGGGGATTTAGAGACCTTAAAGTTTTCATTTATCTTCCTCAAAATGGAGAGTTTACTGGATTGAAACGAAGTCCAAGAGCACCCAATGGCCTCTTGATCATTACTCCGAGTTAAATGGATCGTTCATGTGAACTGCAAGGTCAATTTGTGCATAGGACGAATCGTTGAAAATGAAATTCAGATACCTTTGAGGATTCATTGAGCTTGACTCAGATTGAAAGGATTGATCAGAGTCAAATAGGGTTGAGGAGCGTCCGATGGCCTTCTAATCAGTACTCAGAGTGTGACTTAGTGTTTATGGTGAATGAATGAGTGTTAGTGACTTAAGAAGGTGCTTATGGGGAGTCCTATGATGGGATGTCTACAATACATGTGAATGATCTCTGATAACACTAATAGTTACCTATGTTTTTTTAGTTAATCTTGTTGTTAGAGAAATTAATGCGAGTTTAATTATATATCATATTAAGTTCAGACATAGCCATGTCCTTTAATGGTACACAGCAAAAATGCAAGGCATGTGAGAATAATGTTTATTTGGTGGGGCTATTATCTGCATAAATGCAAGGCCTTTTTTAAGTGTAGTCACTGCAAAGGAATCCTTGAGTTAAGAAATTAATCCCCAGTACAAGCATGTAACAACCTCTCTCACGCTCTCCTGATTTAATTCATATTGATAATTTTGTGATACATTTTCGTTTTAGGGGACTCTCAAAGTGGTTGTTTTTTCTATTGTTTTGGGGGCTTTTTTGGTATTTAATGTTGTAGTTCTTTCATATAAGAAACTGGAGAGGATGATGGTGAAGATCAAAGTACTGAGGAGCCTAAATGACTAAATATTACAGGTTAATGGAGTACAAATTTTTCTATAGTTTCAGTTGGGTGTCTTTATACTCCTCTTAATTTTCATGTGTATTCATAATACTATTAGGATTTTGTTGATTTCTAGATTTTAATTGTAATTTTGTTGATAAAGAAATGAATTGCCGAAAGATCAACGAACATAAGTGGAGGACGGGTTGCTGAAAGATTCTTAGGTACTTGGGAAGATTTTCAGTGTATGGTTCTAAAGACATTACCTTTATGTTATTATTGGGGCTTTTCTTTTCATGTCTTCTTTTAAGCTTACGCCTTATATATATGTATTACAAATATCCACGCCATTTCAAGCTTCATATCAAAATTTCACATGCTCAATAATTTTTTATAATGTAAGGTTAGAATTAATTTTATAATCAAATCAAATATGTGTATGTAAAAGTGTCACTTTTATTTTACAAGCTTGATCATATTCACTGAATATGACTTATTAAATTGAATACATAAATCAACTTGTAGGGTGTGGATCAAGTTGTTAATTTTTAGTTAGTTTATTGTGTTATGATACAATTTGTGGAACAAATGAAGAAAGGCGTGGAGGGTATAATTGATGTGTGTGAAAAGGTATGTTTTTTCAATTGATTTGATCTCCTCATGCGCTTATAATTTTATACTTACGGTTTCAAATTATTTCTTCGGTATACCTAATTTATTTTTATTATAATATGATTTTTTATTTTGTTTGTTTTCGTATTGTAAAAAATGTAAGCGGTGGCATTATGATTCATGGATTTAATTTGAAATGGTCAAGACACGATGTCATTTCAAGCTTATACTTTTATTTTTGTGTTTTAGATTATTGTATTGGGTTGTTTGGATTATACCAATGTGTTGTGGGAGTCAAAATTGATTGAACCAACGGCCCAAAAAATTCCAAGGAATGTGTTAAGTTTCAAACTCTTACTGTGTAGAATAAAATGTGTATTATAAGATTTTTATCACATTCCTCGAAGTAACAGTAAGAAAATTTGTTGGAGAGGGTTCCCTAAAGGAATTTTACCTTTGGTTTCAAAAAGATACTATGTTTGGAATTTATTTGAAAACAAAACATGTTTTAAATTTATTTAAAAAGCAAGCTTGGGTATTATTATTGACACATAGGTATAGATTTCGGTCAACAAGTTGGTACATTGCGTGTCGTTGGCACATTGTGTACCATTAGTATTGTTGCCACGGATTATTACTATTGTTGGAGTCTTTTTTTTTATTTCCTAAACAGGCTGGATAGTCCTATATAAATCTAGAAAATTATATCCAAATTTTTGAAATTGTTTACACGTTTGTGTTGTAAAAGAAACTTTGACTTAAATTAATATTTGACCACTATGGTGTTGTTTATACTATGATGTTTTTTATACGAGGTCTAAGAAGGACTATTAGTGTTGTCGTTATTTCAAGGTGGATAGTCCTATAAACAATCAAAATTGTGTCCAATTTTTTTTAAAAGTGTTGGAAAAAACATGTATTTTGAAAAATATCTTATATGTTGATTAGTTATATGATTTCCTTAAAGATTCTCTATATTGTTAATGTGATTGTATGCATGTTTAATTGAGTAGTTGTATTGATAATCACAAATCTTCTTTATTTAGATTTGGACGTGTGCATATTGAATACTTTGGTTCAAATTTATGTTTAAGGGCATGTCGTTGGTTGGGGGTGTTTCTGCCAAATGGCGTCATGTCTTAAGTCCAAGTATTAATATTCGGGGGTAAATTTATCTTCGTGTCTTTAGACAAAAGCATATCCTACTATATATATATATATATATATATATATATATATATATATATATATATATAAGAAAATGACGACATATGCCCTTAGGGGGCAAGTTTTGAGTGTCAAAATAGTAAGTATAAGAGTTCAACATGAGTATATGTATCCTATTAAATGTATGTCGGAACTATGTTCCTATTATTTTTGAATTTTTAATGTGTTCTCTTAAAGAACATGTTATCAAAACCTCTCTCTCTCTCTCTCTCTCTCTCTCTCTCTATATATATATATATATATATATATATATATATATATATATATATATATATATATATATATATATATATATATATATATATATATATATATATATATATATATATATATACTTCTCTTTTACTTGGTCAAAGAAATTATAGAAGAGAGACAGCTGCCAAGTGTACAAAATGGAGGATTTTAGTTTGAGTACCACTACACAGACCCACTCTGGTACCCACTTTGGTATTCGTCTAATAGTACAAGGTTGTTAAGGGATTGTACTTTATACCTTGACCAAACTCACAACAACAAGATATAACATTTTTATGCACCGAATATGAAAAAAGAATATAAAAATGAGTCTGTGTATCTTTATCCTTTTAATTTTCCCACACCCAAACTAACACATGAGGTCATTGAATATATGTCACCAGCTCTTACGTTAGTATAAAATACTAGGATAATGTAAGCCTATAATGTAAACATCTTATCCATATTACCGAAACTCTCCTCCTAAACTATTCATACAAAGTACAGGGCACCAAAGTCTTTTCAATTTATAGCCTTTTCCGCTATAAATTGCTCTTGAATCTGAGTTCTTTAATACGGCATCACCATTATTTTCTACTTCCTCTTTTTCCTCTTACCTTAAACTCACTCACTATTTGTGTAGTTTAATTAAATCCTTCTATGTAATTTTAACCCGAAATGATGTATCATCATTAACTTTAGGAAATTTGAATACTAAAAAAATTCCTATATGCATTATTTATTCATTTAGTGGATTGATAAAATTAATAGTTAAAGTTTGACAGTTGTTATTGTTGGAGATTTTATAAAATAAGTGAGTAAGAGTTTTGGGTCTAAGAGCTTAAAGAGATTGTCCCACATTGGAAGTGTGTGGAAGAGGTGGGAAGCTAACCCAAATATAAAAGGGGATAGTGTCCCACAGTGGAAAATGTACAAAGCTAAGTGTCGCCACTAAGATATAAAAGGGGTGGGCAACCTTTGAGTCCCACATTGGAAAAATATTAAGAATTTTTGCACTTAATAAGTACAAATGGAAGATGAAGAGTTAATTCATCTAGCATTTAAGAGGCTATTCAAGAGAACTCAATACGGTGCGAAGCACCGTACGCACATGCCCTTGAGCGCGCGCGAGCGCGCGCTAGCCCGCGCTTGCGGGTTAGGGGAAGTGGGCTGTAGAGGCTCTAGTGGCGCACTTTGCACTTCGTACGCCGCGTGTCCGCAGTGGTAGCGGGTTACCGGGATTCGTCCAGGTCGGATCGAGGTAGCTCGGGCGCGGTCACTTTTTAGTTGACCCGTGCAAAATCGATTCGATATTAATTGTAACTATTCGGAATTGATTAAGACTGTTAATCCAACAGTCATGACTCTTGAAGAAAAAGCCTTTCATTATCTATAAATAAATGCTGCCTAAAACGAAATTAGATTGATAACAAAAAATGAGTTTCAGATTTCCAAACCCTGCTATTACTCTCTTATAATTTTCATGAGATACAAATTCTCTTATTCTGTTTTGCGCTCATAAACAGAATAAGAACTTGATTGACTATTCTTCACTGTTACATCCAATGGCTGTCTTCAAATATACAAGTTACAGGCAGTGCAAGTTGCTTCATTGTATCTTGAGAACGGATTTGCGGATTCCCGTTTGTATATCGAAGTTCTTCGTGTGGGGAAAATACTGTATTTAGGAGATTGACATCACGCCCTGAAGATTCATAATGTTATATTGTTGTATTAAAGTTAACATTGGTGTGATACTATAAAGAGTTTCATTTATGTATTTGCATTCATATTATCCAATAATCTAAATACCGTATTATCAGAAATGGCTGACTCTTCCAAATCATTTCGATAAATAACAGAAAGCTTTGTCAAGTTGGACCGTTTTAATGGTGGTAATTTTCTACATTGGCAGAAAAAGGTTCATTTTCTTCTAACAACATTGAAGATTGTATATGTCTTGTCACAACCGAAACCAAATGAAGAAGAAGATGAAATTGTGGAACAGACTAGGCAACGCCCAAAATGGGAGACCGATGATTACTTGTGTCGTGGTCACATTCTCAATGCACTTGCTAACAATTTGTTCGACTTGTACCAAAATTTTGGGACTGCAAAAACTTTGTGGGAAACATTGGAGACCAAATATCTTCCGGAAGACGCTACAAGTAAGAAGTTCCTTATCGGTCAGTTTTTAAGCTTTAAAATGTATGATAATAGGCCTGTGCTAGAATAATTTGATGACATCCAACACATCATAAATCATTGCAAACTAAAAAAATTAAATATGGATGATAATGTAATTGTTGCTGCCATAATTGAAAAACTTCCTCCTTCTTGGAAAGATTATAAGAAAGAACTCAAACACAAAAAGGAGGATCTTTCACTTAAAGAATTAGAGACTCATTTAAGGATTGAATAAGAGTCTCTAATTCTAGATGGTAAAGAGGAATAAGAAAATTATGTTTCTAAGGTCCATGTGGTGGAGGAAGGAAAGGAGCAAAAATATGGCAATCATGGAAAAAATAACAAGCGGAAGAATTTTTCAAATAGTTCTGAAGCAAACAAAAAGAAGAAAGGAAATTGTTTTCATTGCAACAAAACAGGTCACTTCAAGAAGTATTTTCGTGAGTTCAAGAAACTAAAAGAAAAAGGAGGGACATCATACACAAAGCAAAATTTTGCTGCTATGATATCCGAGGCTAATATGCTTGGAGAAGACAACTCTTGGTGGGTTGATTCTGGTGCCACAAGGTATGTTTGTAAGGACAAGAACTTGTTCTCTGCCATGAAATAGTGGAAGGAGATGTTCTCTATATGGGAAATTCATCTACTACTGCGGTTAAAGGTAAAGGGATAGTGGATCTCGAATTCACTTCCGGAAAAATCCTTAGCCTCACCAATGTTTTTCATGTTCCTGATGTTAGGAAAAAATTTAGTTTCTGGATGTCTTCTTAACACATTTGGCTTTAAGCTTGTATTTGAGTAAGACAAATTTATTCTGACTAAGAATGATACCTTTGTAGGCAAAGGATATTTGTATGAGGGCATGTTTAAGCTCAATATCAATGAAAAAGATTCTTCTGCTTATATCGTTGATTGTCTTTCATTATGGCATAGTCGTTTAGGATATGTTAATCCAAAGAAAATGCATTTCATGGTTAATTTAAATTTAATTCCTAAATATGATAATGATATGAATGAAAAGTGTAAAATATGCATGCAAACAAAAATAACAAGATTGCCTTTACCAAAAATAGAAAAAACTACATCTTTGTTGCCATTAGTACATAGTGATGTTTGTGATTTGTATGGAAGACCTATTAGAGGTGGTAGTAAATATTTTGCTACATTTATCGATGAGTTTTAAAAATATTGTTACGTATATCTTTTAAACACTGAGGATGATGTGCTTAATAGATTTAACACATATAAAATTGAAGTTGAAAATCAATGTGATACTAAAATAAAATGTCTTAGCTCCGATAGAGGTGGTGAATATCACTTTCCTCAATTTTGTGAAGATATGGGAATTATACATGAAGTTACTGCACCTTATACACCACAACAAAATGGATTAGCAGAAAGAAAAAATAGGACACTAACTGAAATGGTTAACACTATGCTTTTTTATTCTGGTTTAAGTAAAGGGTTTTGTGGAGAAGCACTTTTAACTGCATGTCATATTCTGAATAGGATAACTGTTAAAGATAATAAGAAAACTCCTTACGAATTATGGAGGAATAGAAAACCTAATTTAGGTTATCTTAAAGTTTGGGGCTGTGGAGCTATTGTAAGACTACCTAAAACTAAGAGGAAGAAATTAGGAAGCAAGGTGTTGAGTGTATTTTCATAGGTTATGCACAACATAGTAAAGCTTATAGATTTTTGGTTAGTGAACCTAATGATTCTGTTGAGGTAAATACAATAATTGAATCGAGAGATGCAATTTTTTATGAACAAAGGTTTTCTTCTATTCCTAGAATTAATAATGAAAAAGAAGTTAGCACTCTTTCACAGTTACCTGAAACTCCACCAGTAGAACAAGAAGAGATTAGAAAAAGTAAGAGACCTAGGAAAGAAGAAAGCTTTGGTCCAGACTTTGTAGTCTATCTTGTTGAAGGAACTAGAGACACGTCTTTTAATCAAAATGCTTTGACTCTTAGCGTTGAAACAGACCCACGAACTTATAGTGAGGCAATTAAGTCTGTAGATTCAGCATTTTGGAAAGAAGCTATAAATGATGAAATGGATTCAATTTTGGGAAATAAAACTTGGAAGTTAGTAGACTTACCTCCAGGATCTAAACCCATTAAGTGTAGCTGGATTTTTAAAAAGAAAATAAAAATAGATGGAACAATTGATAAATTCAAGGCTAGATTGGTTACTAAAGGTTTTTCACAAAAAGAAGGAATTGATTATTTTGATACCTATGCACCTGTTGCTATAACCTCCATTATTAGAATTTTAATTGCATTAGCATCTATATATAATTTTGAGATTCATCAAATGGATGTGAAAACTGCCTTTTTAAATGGTGACTTAGAAGAAGAAATTTACATGGAACAGCCTGAAGGGTTTGTTATGCCTGTACAAGAAAATAAACTATGTAAACTTATTAAGTCCTTATATGGCCTAAAACAAGCACCTAAACAATGGCATGAAAAATTTGATAAAGTCATTATTTCTTATGGTTTTAAAATTCATGAATCTGATAAGTGTGTTTATAGTAAATTTGCTAATGGTAAAGGTGTGATCATTGGTTTATATGTAGATGACATGTTAATTCTTGGTACTGATTTAGAAAGCATTAATAATACAAAGAGTTTTCTGTCTTCTAAATTTGATATGAAAGATATGGGTGTAGCTGATGTCATATTCGGAATGAGAATAATAAGGAAAGATAAAAATATAATTCTCACTTAATCTCATTATGTTGAGAAAATTTTTAAGAAATTTAATCAGTTTGATTGCACACCTGTTAGTACACCGTTTGAGCCACAGCTAAAGATGATCCCTAATAATGGTAGTGCTATTTCACAATTGGAATATGCATGCGTAATTGGTAATTTAATATATGCCATGACATGTACTCGACCTGATATTGCTTATGTTGTTGGTAAATTAAGTAGATATACTAGTAATCCAAGTTTATTGCATTGGCATGCTGTCAATAGAATATTAAAATATTTAAAAGGAACTATGGACTATGGTATTTACTATAGTGGATATCCTTCAGTATTAGAAGGATTTTCTGATGCCAGTTGGATAACTGAGCGGGAGGATCATTCCTCAACAAGTGGATGGATTTTCACTCTTGGTGAAGGAGCTGTTTCTTGGGGTTCAAAGAAACAAACTTGTATAGTTGATTCTACTATGACAACTGAGTTTGTAGCATTAGCTGCAACTAGTAAAGAGGCATAATGGTTAAGGAATTTATTAATTGAAATTCCAGTTTGGCCAAAACCAATGCCTACAATATCTATACATTGTGATAGTGAGTCTACACTTTTCAGAGCTTATATTAAAGTTTACAATGGAAAATCTAGACATATTGGCCTGAGACATAGTTATGTCAGACAAATAATTACAAATAGTGTAATCACAGTGGCTTATGTAAAATCAAGTCAAAATTTAATTGATCCTTTTACAAAGGGTCTTGCAAGAGGACTCGTATCTAATATATCAATAGGGATGGGACTAAATACCATTAATAATAATCACTCTTGATGGAAACTCAACTTGAAACTTGATATATTCAAGTATCAAGTTCAATGATTAAAGTACATAATACGGTGTGATTGTAAGCACTATAAAATTTAACATCCTAAGGATAAGTTCTTAGAACATGTAATGAATAATGAAAGAGGATGAGTTTAACCTTAATAGATTTATGGTGTTTTAGTTACATGGACACCTATGATAATCTACCTATATGAGTGTGGAAGTGGTGTCGCTTCCTATGAGAACTGGTCTTGACTCTAAAGCACTCACGAAATCAAGGTATAGACACAAGTCCTAATACATGTGTCTGCTTATATGGATAATCAGTGACTAAAAGATTTGTGTGTGAAGACAAATACAGCTGGTCAATATGGATTGATAGTTCAAAGACAAGTCTACTATACTTTCATGGTTAGCCTTGATGAACCTTCACAAGGTATTGGTTCAAGTCGTGAGACACCAATGCTTATACATAGTCTTACAGACAATCAAAGATTTACAAAACTTATTTTGAAAATCGTGGAGGAATGTTGGAGATTTCATAAAATAAGTGAGTAAGAGTTTTGGGTGTAAGAGCTTAAAGAGCTTGTCCAACATTGGAAGTGTGTGGAAGAGGTGGGAAACTAACCCAAATATAAAAGGGGATAGTGTCCCACATTGGAAAATGTACAAAGCTAAGTGTCACCACTAAGCTATAAAAGGGGTGGGCAACCTTTGAGTCCCACATTAGAAAAATATTAAGAATTTGTGTACTTAATAAGTACAAATGGAAGATGAAAAGTTAATTCATCTAGCATTTAAGAGGCTATTCAAGATACCTCAATACGGTGCGAAGCACCGTACGCACACGCGAGCGTGCGGGGCAGTGGGCTGTAGAGGCACTAGTGGCGCACTTTGCACTTCGCACGCCGCGTGTTCGCAGTGGTAGCGGGTTGTCGGGATTCGTTCGAGTCGGATTGCGGTAGCTCGGGCGCGGTCACTTTTTGGTTGACCCGTGCAAAACCGTTTCGGTATTAATTGTACCTATTCGGAAATGACTTAAGACTGTTCGTAATTAACAGTCATATCATTTCGGAATTGATTATGACTGTTAATCCAACAGTCATGACTCTTGAAGACAAAGCCTTTCATTACCTATAAATAAAGGCTGCCTAAAACGAAATTAGATTGATAACAAAAAACCAGTTTCAGATTTCCAAATCCTGCTATTACTTTCTTACAATTTTCAGGAGATACAAATTCTCTTATTATGTTTTGTGCCTATAAACGGAATAAGAACTTGATTGACTGTTATTCGTTGTTGCATCCAAGGGTTGTCTTCGAATATACAAGTTGCAGGCAGTGCAAGTTGCTTCATTGTATCTTGAGTACGGATTTGCGGATTTCCGTTTGTATACCGAAGTTCTTCGTGTGTGGAAAATACTGTATTTAGGAAAGTGACATCACGCCTTGAAGATTCATAGAGTTATGTTGTTGTATTAAAGTTCACATTGTTGTGATACAATAACGAGTTCAATTTTTGTATTTGCATTCATATTATCCAATAATTATTTCTTTATTTATTTTGTTCAACAATTAAAACAGTAGGCCCCACCATTCTTTACTAACAAGAAGAACGTAGATGACAAAAGAGTTGAAGGGAAAAGATATTTAAAATTTAATAATATTCTTTGATTTTTGTCTTTTATCTAAACGATGTCGGAGTCCACTAATTTGTTTATTCAAAAAGGCCGGTAGTTTTGATTAATAGTAGACTCAAGTTTGGAAATATAATAAAATATTTAAATTTGGGGTGTTAGAATAATTGTTTTTAACAAATTTCTTCGAAATTGTGTCAATACCATTATGAGGAATTGATTTAAAACAATTCAAGAAAATATTCAAAAATATTAAAATCCGAATAAGCACAAAATTATTATTTTTTAATTGGAGTTTCGCATATTTTTTTAAAGGTCATTTTCTGTACAAATGTTTAATTGATATTAAATATACTACGACACTAATAAGATTCAATTTTAAATTAATTAAGGAGAGGGGACTGAATTACTTAAAAACTTACATAAAACATACTTAATAATAATAATAAAAATAGTAGTAATAGTAATAGTAATAGTAATAGTAATAATAAATAATAAATAAATAAATAAATAAAATAGAATAGAATACAATAGAATATAAACTAATAATAATCGCCACCATCTAATCCTCCCGCCCCATTAGTTTATTTCACCACAATATTCCCATTCCGTAGCTAGCGAAATTCCCAACATTATTTCTTTATAAAAGAAACTCAATTTTATTAGGAAAAAATCAACACAAAACATCATAAATATAATTAAAAAATATAAAAAAATCTTTGAAAAATAACAAAAGTATTTTTGAAAAAAAAAAAGTTTTGAGCATGAACAACTTTGAAAAGAAAAAAAAAAACATAGATGGGGGCCAATGGCGGAAAGAACCTTAGATAATGTATGGTCGTTTTGAAACTCTAATGCTGTAAAGAGTGCAAGTTAACGGTAAAACTGTTAAGTAGATTATTTTCTTTTAAAATGATATCCAAAATAATATTTATGATTTAAAAATTGGTACCCAAATTGATAAATTTTGTATTAATAGGCCAAATGATAAATAATAATAATAATAATAATAAATATCCAATTTCCTATAACTATTTGAACACGTACAAACATTTTGTTTTCTATGTCTCACTCATAAATAACAAAAAAATATCCAATTTCCTATAACTATTTGAACACGTACAAACATTTTGTTTTCTATGTCTCACTCGTAAAGTAATTCTAAGCCCACCACGGATTCCGATAAATCTTTGGCAACTCAATGATTTGTCAAGTCTATCTCAATTGTATTTATAATTTACAAATTATTGTATTAAATAACAACCAATGCACACGCATCACAAAATAGTCCAAGCCAAAAGATAAAAATATGTCCAACTGACTGGCTATGATTTACTCCAAACCTCATATTTGGTAAATGATTTTAATGAGGAAGGAAGATAAGGAAATGTTGGTTGGAAAATGTAGAAAATAGAGATTTTTTATGATCTCATCGAATGCATGAAGGGTACCAGCTACTACAAAAACTACTAAATTGTTCCAAATAATAGCATCTACGTAGGTCTATGATAGTCAAGAGCTCAAAATCCCCTTTGGCATTTTACAATTACTGCTACACCCCCTCTTGAATATTTACATAACAAAATCAGTGTCCAAGTCAGCAGGGCAGCACAGTCTTCTTACCATCAGAGACGTGTCCTCTATAATTTCTTCTTCATATATGACTTCTTCGAAGACCAACACAGTCATTAAAGGTGACCAAAAGTCACATTTTCATTTTTGGTTTCATACTATGTAATGTCTGGTACAACATTAAGTGCACCTCGACTAATTCATATTTATAATTCGTATCGTTCGCTGGTCAAACATTATTTTGACAATATCAAAAATCGAACTAGGAACAAACTCAAACAATTTCCAAAACAGTTCTAGTGACAGTCTTGATCAATGATACATGATACGAATAGTAGTAGAGATATAAACTTTCCCAACAAAGAAATTCGTGTAAATGACAAACATTTATTTGACATATTGAGAACCATATTGACGTGTCATATTTGTGTTGATTGACGTTTGAATTATAATCAATGAGTCGGAATTCGGATTGATATAGACATTCATAAAAAATGAGTAGGAATCATGGGTTGCTCTAAAATAATTCAAAAGATAATAAAGAAGGAAAAGGAGTTCTTTCCCATCATCAGAAGTTTCAATCGAAAATGAAAAGAATTGAATGAATTGGATAGAAAAAATAGAAAGACATATCACGTTGGGTTCCTTTTTTAAAATGGGAAGATTTTAGCAAAGGATTGAGTTTGGAAAGCCTCCCCTGATCATGCCTACTCATTGTAACCAAAACGAAGATAAGATAGAAGATGATAACAAAGAAGGTGGCTTAGACCTTAAACTTGCTTGTTATAGCTTTCCTCATTGCTGTATCTCATTTGGTATTGATTATTTTGTTTCTTGTCTTTATGTTTTTAAAGCTGAGAATGCTCTAGTGTATAAGGTAACAAAAATTTGCATATTTTGAAATTTGAGTATAAGTTTGACAAAATACAAAGTATTTTACTTAGAAAGAAATGAGTGATCCGTACTATATATTAACCCCGAGATGTAAAAGTAGGTGCAAAGTTAAAGGAGTCAAGTGTAATTAATCCTAATTTTAAAGACTAATATAAGGTATACTGTGGACCTTCAAATTAGATTTTGATGAGTTGCAAACAATATATTTGTATTAATTGGTTTGTGAGACTGACATGGGATCCACATAAAGTACTAACAAGTGTATCGTTGACACATCAAAAAGTCTCCTTTTAGGGTATACCTTTTATTGTTTAACTTTTAACATTTCATCCGGACTAGTGTGTCAACGAAGTCTTAATTTTTTTTTTTTTGAGTATTTTTACATATATTCTCAAATTATACCCCAAACATATACCCTTCTTGGTTGTCAAATAAAATATTAATTAATATGTAGGGTTCACAAGTAATTCATTTAAAAATCAACCAATAACTTATTGATAACTAATAAAAGATGATTTGAGGATATATATATATATAATAATGCTTCCGCATTTTAAGAATGCGGACCGAACTTGTGTCACCTAACGGTGCACCTAGAAATTATCGCTTAAATTATAGGCACGCGCTCTCTCTTTTCTGGGTTCATCGCCAGGTGACACATGTCCGGTCCGCACCATCGCTAGAACTGGAGGAGTCTATGATTTAATTTTGTCATGAAATAATATAAATCAAGTTAAAATATGGTGTTCAATGCATAACAAATTGCAGAGTATTTATAAAAATGCTATCAAGGTTAATGTGCCATAAAGGTTAATGTGTAATGAAGGTTTTGCACATTTCTTAAGAAATATGTCGTGAAAGAGTGAATCATCACATTTCTTAAGCAATGTGCCCTGAAAGAGTCAATGATAATGTTTTTACTCTAATTTAGAAATTATATTAGATGGGTGATTTTGTTTTCCCTAAAAGAGTCAATCTGCACATTTAATTTTTACTTCTCTTAACATTTCTTAAGCAACGTGCCGTGAAAGAGTGAATCTGATATTTTTCTTTTCTTAAGAAATGTGCCAATGAGATTGGTGAATTGTGATTGTCTCATTTATATTTAGAGTGCCTATAAATTGAACAAGTGATCAATATATTTTAGAGTGCCTAGTCTCCTTGTTAGTTTAGTGATCACTTAATGAATTACCCAATGTGGTCAACTACCGAGGATTATTGCATCCTCACCGAAATAACAACGTCATGCTATAGCAAGGTCACGGGATCGCTTACCCATTGCGGAATACGTCGGATTATTGGGAGTCAAATTGGTTACCCATATCCTACCATTATATTTAATTGTATCTGATACTCCTATGACTAGTTAATTAGTGTTGGGGCCCGTGGGATGCGCAACTGCCTTCTAATAGGCATCATATACTTCTTAGGACACAACTGATATATGGTCATTTGTGACTGGCCAATTCTGGGTAAAGGCGGCTTGGAATTCCTGTACTGCGACTGAGTCCAAATTTGGGGGAGGGGGTTGTCGGGTATACATATCTGGCCCATCACACAGCGGATGCCCCGGTCACTCAAGTACCAAAACCCCCTAAATAAGGCATCCCAAAAAATCATATGCAACCCTGATAAATAGTGAGCGTATGTGATGACGTCATTCTGTCGGTACATTGGCGTCTTGCACGGATACCAAATGATGGATTCGGATAACTACATCTCAAGCTGATGTTCACTGCCTGAGATATTAAATCGTTGAGCGCCCTTTGCCCGACTCCTGTTCGATTTTGACTAATGAAATATCCGAGGCCATAAATTTAAGGAGGGATCAACAAGAATGGGACATGTCATCGCCATCTACTTGTGATTTAAGTACTGCAAAATATGTAATTACATTAAATTTATTAGAATACGTTAACTATTATTTTAAGGAAACATAAAATTAGTAAACGTTTAAATCATATTTTTATAAAATGTGCCTCTATTAATTGCAACATGCAGTCGACACTAGTTAATGACCGTCGACCAGCTTTGTCCATTGACCAGATAATACGGGCATAAATAGTCGAACTCCAATCGTACGCCCCAATCATTGTAACGTCCTCCAAATAATGTAAATACCCATAGTCGAAGGTGGAATTGGCATTTGAAAAGAATAAACTACCAATAATGGAAAACCAAAATGCTTGAGCGATGACTGGCCACATGTAATCGGGTAGATTTGGTTCCTTCACAAAATTTTTAATGTATTTTCTAAGGTCGAAAACCAGAATTCCCTCACCTGTAAATCATTGTATATGAATTTGTGGAAAAAATTCATTTTGAATATTTTCAAAATTTGTGTATTTCGGCAAGTGTGAATGGGTACCCCTTGCCCAATCAGGATGCCTGCATATAAATTACAGCTAGTTGTAATATACCCAAATAATATGATAATTATAATAACATGTTAAAATAATTTAAATTAATTATAAATAATATTAAATAAGGGATTTAATAAGAAATAATTATCGAAAAGCATCGTGAAGTCGAACGGAGTGAATGCGATTTCAACATGTGGTTGTTGGAATGTATGCGGCGTGTCCTACCAACGTTTGATCATCGCCGTCATAATGCATTGATCGAAGTTCGGCATCACATTCAAAAATAAATTTTACATATAACCAACATCATTGATAATTTCAATTATCAATGATCTATTTTCTCCGATCGTTTTGTATACTTTCATCAGGCCCGCCCAATTATCCTGAAATTCAAACTTATTTCCGTTAATAATCGGCGTCTCCCATAGAACGCGTGTGGTTCTTGATAAAAAAATATGGGTGTAATGCTTGTACACAGGATCATACGGTTCACTCGACGCAACTTGTGTAGGAATTGTTGTTGCGGTGGAGCCGTATTTTTTGGACTTTTCAATATTGAAGTATTTTTTTCCATTTTCTTCCATCCATGGTGTAAATAATATAATTTAGAGGATTAAAGGACTGTTTTGTAGGATAAAAAGGCTAATTTTTTTGTGAATGATGGGATTTATTTGGAGGATTATGGAACTATTTTTAGGAGTAAGAAAGAGTTTTTCTGGATTATGGAGAGGCTGAGTTTTGATGAAAAAAGGTTGAAGATGAAGTTATGTGGTGAGGATGAGGATTCTTCTGTTATTTATTACAGACTCAAGATTACAATTAATAGCCGTTATGACTTCCTACGAACTTCTGAAGTTCGTAGAAATTGTTACGAACTTCAGAAGTTCATAGGAACTCCTCTCCACTGCATGGCTTCCCCCAGGCAAAAGGCAAATGGTCGGAATCGGGTTGCAAACTTACCTTTCGTGTACACACACCATTGCGGATGCTGTAATAAGAAGAACGTATATGATAAAATAGTTGAAGTGAAAGGATAACAATAAATTGATAACGTTATGTGATTTTTGTTGTTTATCTAAGCGATGATGGGGCAAACTAATTTCATTATTTAAATTAGCTAGTAATTTTTATTATTACTAGACTCAATTTTGGATGTGTAATAAAATATTTAAATTTGGGGTGTTAAACTAATTATTTTCAAAAACAAATTATGAAGTTTCGTCAAAACCATCCCGAATGATTCTTTTTTAAAAAATTCACAAAATTTTCAACAATACTTAAGTGTGATTGAGCACGAAATCATTTTTTTTATTTCAAGTACCACATATTTTTGTTACAGGTCTTTTTCAGTACAAAATGTTTAATTTATATTAAACATACTAGGGCACTAATAACATTGAAGTTTAAATAAATTGAGGAGAGGAAACTGAATTACCATAATAATAATAATAATAATAATAATAATAATAATAATAATAATAATAATAATAATAATAATAATAATAATAATAATAATAATAATAATAATAATAATATAATAGAAAAATAATAATAATCGTCACCATTTAATCCTCCCGCCCCATTAGTTTATTTCACCACAGTATTCCCACTCTGTAGCTAGCGAAACGGCCAACATTATTTTCTAAAAAAAACTCAATTTTATTATGAAAAAAATCAAAGTAAACATGTAAAGGCTGGTCAGCCACAATACGCCGAAGATGGTGTTTGTTTGTCAATTAATATTATTCTTAGTATCAACATAATACAAATCATATATTAATAGCCCGTAATTGAATTTAAAGCAACATTTCCATAATAATAAAATCCAATTCAACACTAAGCCAATGATAAGTCTGACATAAATGTAAATATCTCAAACCAACATAGTAAATAAATCTCGAGCTTATGCCCGTAAAATAATCCCAAATAAAATAAGTAACTAGAACTGAAAAGCACCTAATCTAGAATCAATAGATCTGAAATGCCCAAGGAGCAAAAAGTAGAATGCAAGGCTGCTTTGTCAACAGTCCGCTATCCCAGTCTAGGAGCACCTGGGGGGAGAAAACATTTAAATTTGGGTCAGAGCCCAAGATGTGAAAGAATTAATTTAATCAATTTAAATTGCAATAATTACAGTCGATGCAAAGTAAATATCTCCCATCAGCACTCACATGTGACAACATCTCACCTCTCATCTAAGTGTGATGTTGCTTGCACGCAAACAAGTCCCAAATTAATGTACGATAACTGTACCAATTTAATATTAAATGAATTAGCCATAATTAATTGCGAACACGAAGTCAACTATACTCAATTATCAATTTCCCAAGGTATACCCATGTTATATATCTTAGGAAAGTGACATAAACATCAATTATGTATCATATAGTAAGGGGTTGTATGTTATGTCTACATTTTTAGACAGATTAATTAATCTCATTTAATCCGGATAATTTATAAATATATGTATTTTCATAAATGCGACACACAAAGGCATCTACGCATGGTGTCTCATTCGTTCTCTATCGAAAAGTTTGAAGGAAATCCCATATCCAAGTCAGACACCACAAAATACAAATAAGTGGGGTCGTCCCTATGCAGTACACAAGTTCACGGCCCATACCCAGCGGTGACCAAGGATCCCAATATCAACACCTACATCTAGTAGATAGCTATTCTCCGTAGTACCTAAAATGACCTACACAACGTCTAGTCCACCTTTGTCGATGTGTGCTAAGGTCCCGAATGTGCAAAATCCCAAGTTAATAGGAACGTCAACGAACATTGGTATGTCCACACAAATAAACATAAATACATATTATTATTACCATATGCTACGTGCGGGTAACTAATCTATAATTACCTAAAGCAACCCACATGATGTCCACAAGTATTCACCCATTAACAATTGACCATCTAGTTAATTATTAATTTCATCTTCCTTAACAATTTATTTAACCATCTAGTTAAATACAATGTCCTAATTTATGTATGTGTGACATTTATATTTTTAATAAATTATCTATTGGCCCAAACATCGTCCTACCAACTTGTAAGAAATTCTAAAAATACCTCGAAACTAACCCTGGTCCTAACTCACCCCGCCCCTAGGATCGAATCGATTCGGTTCTTGTCCGAATCGATTCACTGCCAGACCAAATTGATTCTCTCCAAGGAAGAATCGATTCGGAAACGGGCAGTAGCCAAGATTTGCGAGTTCTTGTTTATTATAAACTTTCTTAATTCTTCCCCAACATTCATTTTAATAGTGATTTCCTTTCTATAAACATGTGAATGGATTCTTACCACTTAAATACACATCATATAACAATTAATTCCATATAACAACACCAACTTCCATCACCAAATCCCTAATTTCATATGAATATATTAAGAACTTAAGCCAAGATTTCTTCCACTATAACAATAATCTGTAACTCAGATAATGGGGCATTAACATGGAATTAAAGTCACAACCTATAGATCATAAACATGAATTAAAATACTCTAAATGTGATTCCAAGATTTCTCCAAATTTACATCAAGAACCCTAAGAAATCTCTCTCGTCGAATTTCAAGAATTTGATTCCTAGATTTCTATGTTAACACCCAATGTTCCAATTAATCCTCTACACGCATGAGATTAATTCCCAACATTTAATCATCAAAATTCAAACTAAAACCACGAAATTATATAGGGTCATTACAATAAATCGAGAAGCAAATTGAAAATTAAATTGAGCAAGAAAATTCTTGCCTGGATATGCAATTGATGAAATCTCCCTTTGAATTTCTCTTCAATCCTTTGTTATGACTTCTTCTTCTTCTTCTTCTCTCTCTCTCTCTATGTGTGTGTATCACACACAGACACAGTGGTGTAGGCTAGGGTTCTTAGATGATCTCCAGGGAGTTTATTAACTTCCTAATATAAGTGATTAACTCTCTAATCCCGAGTTGGGTTAAATTCCCAAATTTTTGACGAGCCATAACCACGCTAGTCCAAAAGTCTTACAACTTATGTACCTATATCTCGGGACCATTTCTAAAGGTTTAAAACGCCTAAGCAAGCCAATATACTTCTTTAATACGTCCCAATTATTTTATCCCAATATTACCTTTTTATAATCGTGTCACGCATCATTTATGAATTTTCTACTACACATGCAATGGTTGTAATCATTATCCTAACAAAAATCAACCACACATAGTTACAACATAACAACAAGTTACGTGCTTGTAATTAATAAATTTAATTCACTGATTAAATTCAATTCCTGCAATTTTTTTTTATTCGAAAAAATATATAATTTTAATTATTCTGGAATAATATGGGGTATTACATTCTCCCCCTAATAACGACATTTTGTCCTCAAAATCTAGGAAAGTACGTACCTATCTAGAAGTGTTAAGGATATTTCGTTCACATGTCATCCTCCCTTTAGCAAGTCGACTAGTCCTCCTGATAGTGTCCCCACTACACCCAAACTAAAGGAACAACCTTGGATCGAAGTTGGCGATCCCAACGGTCTAGAATGGCTGTCAGTCTCTCTTTGTAAGTAGCGTGTGGAAGGAGCTCTATCTCATCAATATCAATGTTTTGGTACACTATCGCATCTCTAACTATCCTCTGCAATGCAGATATATGGAAACACCGTGCATCCATTGCAAGTGGTTAAGTAATCCCAACCGATATGCCACGGGCCCAATCCTCTAGAGAATAGGGAATGGTCCTACGTGTCAGGGATCCAACTTCCCTTTCTTCCCAAACCTCATTACTCCCTGCATGGGAGACACTTTAATCAACACCCGATCCAAAACATCAAACTCTAAGTGTCTTTGACCTGCATCCACGTAGCTCTTTTGCCTATCCTGGGCAATCTGTATCGTGTTACGAATCATATATTCCTTCTATGAGGTATCCTAATTGAAATCTGGCCTAAGTAACTTGCTCTACCTAACCGCTAACCAGTATGAGGGTGAATGACAAGGTCTCCCATATAGCTCCGCAAACGGTTCCATCCCAATCTTTAAATGGTAGTTATTGTTGTACATAAACTCCACCGAAGGCAAATACTTCTCTTGGATCCCTTTAAAATAAAAAATGCACATACATAACATGTCCTCCAACATCAAATTCACCCTCTATGTCTGCTTGTCGGTCAGAGGATGATATGAGGTGCTCAATCTCAACTATTCCCCCAAAGCCTGCTGAAAGCTCCTCCAAAAAGGGGACACAAACATCATGTCCCTTTCCCATAAAATGTTGAACGGTACCCAATAAAACCTTATAATCTCTACGAGGAAATGTCTGGAATACTGCTTCGAGGTGTAATCTATCTGAATCGGTAAAATGTGAGCCACCTTAGTCAATCTGTCAATGATCTCCCAAATGGAATCGTGCCCCCTTTGTGATGTAGGTAGCCTAGTAATGAAGTCCATGGGGATGCTCTTCTATTTCCACATCGGGATCTTCAAAGGTTGTAACACACCAGAAGGACACTGATGGTCCACTTCACCAGCTCACACGTAGAACACTTGGACACAAAAGATACTATGCCCCTGTAATACCCCGTATTTTCATGATATTTATTTTTGGGGATTAATTGAATTAAATGTGTATTAATTAGAAATTAATCTGAATAAAAATATTAACGAGATGTGAGTTAGTATTTGATTATAATGTGTATACATCGAAATATATGAATATTGGAAATATTGAAATTGTCGCGAGATTGAAATACGGTAATTTGGGAAACTGTGTTGGGACGCGCGTGACAGTCGCGTCAGGAATATAATTATTTGAATTAAAAAGTGAATTTTATTTTTATCACCCGTAGGGTCATTTTGAGTGCGCCAACGCGTCCGGAAGGGTCGAAATAGTCTGAAAACACTAGCCGGGGGTTAAGTTTGGGTTCCGGGGCATTATTGGGCCATACCGGTAACTTATAGGGGCATTTTGGTAATTTCAAAAATCTGGGAATTAAAACCCACGAAAATAAGAGATAAAAATCTGACTCTTTCTTTATCCACTAAACCCACTACTTACACTAAGGGACTTAATGGGCTACGGGAGAAGTTAAGTTATAATCCCAACTTACCAAAAACCAACCACACCTCCATTGTCATCTTCCTTAGAGAAACTTGTAGAGAGAGAGAGAGAGAGAGCGAAGAGAATTCTGCAGAAAGAGAGAGGGAGAACAACTTAGCCTTCAAGACTCAACATCAAATTCAGAGAAAGATTAAGGCAAGTGGTTTAATTACAATTGATTCAAAGCTATGCTCTTCCATGTTTAGGAATTATCGAATTTATCTTGGAAGATGATTTAGACCCATGAATTGGAAGTTTAAAACTATGAATTATGTTAGGGACTGCATGTAGTAACAATCTGGACGAATTATGAACTCAGAATCATGACCCTTGATGATTTAAAAACGGATTTTGGAAGAAGTTTATTAATGTTCTTGAAAGAAATAGTAATCTGGAATTCTTGATGAAGATTTGATCCATACAAAGCCCTTGAATGATGAATTATTGGTTTTAGAACGTTATTAATATTGTAGGATGGTTATATGATGATGCTATAACGTTATATTATAGATTCATGCATTAAAAGTATGTTTTGGGTTGATTTGAAAACAGCAAAACGAAGCAGTCCGTAACCATACCTGGTGCAATCGATCGATCGACATTCATCAGTCGATCGATCGACCACCATAGATCGATCAAAGGAAAAGGTCGATCGATCGACCTTCCCAGAATGAGTAAAGTTTTTCCCTATTTAAATTTTAATGATGTTAACCCTTGATTAATATTGTTGGAGACCATATGAATACCCTTAAACTTAAGGAAGACCAGTAGGCTTGGTTATGAGATTTGGACCTTAATTAGAATTCAATTTGAGGAATTATTCTAAAACTAATGAAATTCGATAAGTGAGTAAATATTTGGGTTAATAATGTAAATTTGAATACTTTGATGAAATGAGGTTTGGGGCAGAAGTAAGGACCTTAGAATTAAAGATGCTATACGTGGGAATAATAGGAACTTAATAATCTATTTTACATAGGTTTTAAGTATAAGAAACTACGACGTGAGACATGTCGACAGTTTAACTTTTATATTATCGGGAGACGTAAAATATACAAATTTGGAATAATGATATAAAGATGTAGAGTATACCTTTATTAATATTGAACTATCTAAGATGTGTGATGCTTAGTATATGATTTCTATATGTATGACATACCTACCATACTTGCTATCACGGGAGGTTAGGTTCGCTTAGGGCCTTCTTATCCTTGTGTTGCCCGGATTTAGATTGGTACCTCGAGGACATAGTTCAAGAGAACGACTTATTTGTGAGTTAATAAGCCAGCTGACTATGGAGCGTAGGTATGTACGTGACCATGGATATGTTGAATTATGTTCGCCTCCATTTTTGTGTGTGGTGTTTATTCCTACAATTCCTTAGAGATTCGGAATTTGTAATCCTTATGTACGTGATGTACCGGGATGGATATCAGAGTATGTGTGCACTGCAGCTTAGCCTTTGGGTGCTTGTATAGTATATTTATGATGTGGATAATATATGGTTAAATGAAAAGGAAATTGCTATGTTAATTGTGGGTATAGTAATTGTAATATTAGGAAAAAATAAAAGGGGACATGTATCAATAAATGGTTTTGATTAATAATTGGGAATCCGAGAATTAAAGTAGAACTCTTTATTTAATTGTTAAGGTTGGAAATTAAACGTGAACCGAGTAGGAGTGTTAGAAACTCTTTGGAATTAGATAGTTATGAGAAAACACATGAATGGGTAAAGGAACGTTAGGAGTGCACAGTTAAACGAGAGGTGAGTATTTCATGTGAGAGCACGTCCTAACATGTACCTTGCATTCATTGTTTTAATTATTATTAAAGCACTTGTTGTTTTTAAAATACTCTCCACATTCGGGCTCTGACCCGTTTGCTTTCAAATCTATCTTTTTGTAAAAACCATTTTTAGGTGCCCAGCCACAAGGACACCATGCTTAGGATCCTCATTCAGGTGACGAGCTGTAGCGGTTTATGGGAGTTACAGGACATTGATTATAGACGCTTCATCTATCTTGACTCTATACTCAGTATTTATCAGTTGTAGGGAATGTCGCCCATTTCTTTTAGAGGCATTTCATTTATTTCAGTTATTCAGAATTCGGGCATGTACTTAATTCAGAATTCAGACTTGTCTTATTATTTTTAGTTGTGGGATTGTTGTGAGGAGTTTTCCTCCGAACTTATTACTATTGTTGGTTATTTCATTACTTCGTTATGGTGAATGGTTTTATGTTGTACTTCCATTATTCTTTTTGCATGTTAATCAGATAACTTAAAATTTGGCAACTTACTTTTTAAATACTAGGTGGTTAGTAATCATTTAATTGTTTTCGACAATGATGCTATTAACTGAATCAACTTGACATTTTGTATTAATTTAATAAAGGAGTAGCTACCCGGTATTTAATTAGTCGGGGTGTCACAGGTGGTATCAGAGCATCAGGTTCTAGTGTCCTTTAGGATCTGAACGGCTTATTATGTTTCCGCTGAGCTTTCTTTGATGTAGAGCCCTATATTTTAAGACTGTTGTATTCTTTTATATATGCTACGTTCTTCAGCTATTTTAAGTTTATAAGTGCGAACATATAGACTTTATTCTATTTCAGAATGCCTCCACGACGTGCACCACGAATTCCCAGGAATGCAACGCCTGAACCACAGCCCGCACCAGTTCAGGGCACGATGAACGCCGCTGAGGTTGCAGCCATAGTAGCCCAAGCGGTAAATGTTGCATTAGCCGTAGTTCAGCAGGCACCACCTCAGGCGCCAGTTGCCGCGCCAGTTCAGCCATATGCATTCCCGTCTGCCTGGGAACGTGTACGTGATTCTTTTTAGAAAGCACATTCACCGGAGTTTGCTGGCAGCTCCGATGTTGTTGTTTCGAGTCAGTGGAGAAAGGATATACAGAGGCACTTGAGGATGTATGAGTGCACTGACGTTCAGAGGCAGGTACTGACTACTTTTAAGCTAGTGGGATCTTCAGTACAGTGGTGGGAGTCTATTACCACCACAGAGGAGATAGATACTCTCACGATTCAGGAGTTCTGGATGCGGTTCGATCGCAAGTACTTTCCTTCTGCTGTTCACACGGAAATGAGGAGGAAGTTGATGAACCTTCGACAGGAGGGTAAGACTGTGGCCGAGTATGAGGCCGAATTCACGAATCTGTTGAATATCGTTCCGGATGAGATACCAACAGAAAAGAAGAAGATTGAGAAATTCACCGACGGGTTGACATGGAGGATCCGTCAGCATCTGTTAGGGAACCTTTCGTTGGCCACTTATTCTGATGTGGTTAACGCTGCTTTGTTACACTGCCAGGATCACCGCTTTCATATGGCTGAGGGCAAGAGATTGGGAGAGTCTAGCCATCAGGGCAGGACATGGGGAAATGGTGCCAGCGGGGCACAGTCAGCTCAGGGTCAGTATAGGCAGAGCGATCAGGGTTCCCAGCAGGGGGATCATAAGAGGTTCCGATCAGGGGGTTTCAGGAACGGACAGGGAGGATTCTGAAATGGCCAGCAGGTTCATAACGACCATCAGGGCCAGCAGGGTCAAAATGGTCAACATCACCAGTTTCACCATGGCCAGCAGGGCCAGGGCAGAAATGGTAACGGCCACCAGGGTCGAGGGCGGCAGGGACAGCGAGGGGGAAACTTCCCGGGGAAGTGTTTCATTTGTGGTAAGATTGGCCACAAACGTCAGGATTGTCCTGATAAGGGCAGGGCCCCGCAGCAGCAGCAGGGTGCTCGACATGAGCCACAGAGGCCACTTTTTCCACCTGCTCTTCCAGCTCCAGCCCAGGTGCCAGCACTACCAGCAATTCCAGCAGTTCCTGTGCAGCAGGGGCAGTTACAGTATGGACGTGTCTATAACGTCCACCAGGTAGCATCTCCACAGGCACCACCCACGATTGAGGGTATGTTTCCTATCCATGGTACTATGGGTCGGGTTTTGTTTGATACGGGGGCAACGCATTGTTTTATAGCTACACATTTTGCGAAAGCCTTAGGGTTGTTAGATACGGCAGAGAGTACAGTAACGTGTGTAGACTCACCTTTGGGGAGTGGGTCACTTATTTTCTTTATATTCCGGGGAGTGGGGGTAGAGATTGGTAGTCTGGTATTACCTGCAGATATGTTGGTATTAGATATGCATGTTCACGATGTGATTATCGGTATGGATTGGTTCGCTGATTATAGAGCCATGATTGATTGTTTCGGTGGGAGCATTATTTTTGCCATTCCGGGGCAAGAGATGTTTGTAGTGGCGATGCCTCGCCCAGAGGGAGGTTCGACCGCTCATTTGTACTACTTAGAGTAGGATACCTCTAAGGAGGTTGTGATTCCTTTAGATTCGATCCCAGTTGTCAGGGAGTATTCCGATGTGTTTCAGGAGATACCAGGCCTACCACCCAGTCGAGAGATAGACTTTGTTATAGACTTATTGCCAGATACGAGACCTATAGCACGCGCACCGTACCGTATGGCTCCAGCTGAGATGAGGGAGTTACGGGATCAGATTGAGTAGTTGTTGGGTCAGGGGTTTATTCGGAGGAGTACTTCACCGTGGGGTGCCCCTGTGTTGTTCGTGAAGAAGAAAGATGGTTCACTGAGATTGTGTGTGGACTATAGGGAGTTAAACAAGGTCACGATACGGAATAAGTATCCATTGCCTCGAATCGATGACCTATTCGACCAGTTGAGAGGAGCTTCTTGCTTCTCAAAGATTGATTTGCGATCTGGATACCATCAATTGCGTATCAGGGAGGGGGACGTCTCGAAGACTGTGTTTTTATCGAGATATGGTTCTTACGAGTTTCAGGTTATGACATTTGGTTTGGCCAACACTCCAGCAGCGTTTATGGACTTGATGAATAGGGTGTTCAGGGATTTCCTAGATCAGTTTGTCATTGTCTTCATCGATGATATTCTGGTCTACTCCCAGACAGAGGAGGAGCACGCCGAGTATTTGAGACAAGTTTTGCAGACGCTACGTTAGAACGAGCTGTATGCAAAATATGAGAAGTGCGGGTTTTGGCTAAAGAAGGTCCAATTTTTGGGACATATTATTTCCGACAGGGGAATATCTGTTGATCCGGGGAAGGTATCCGCGGTGAGGGAGTGGGGACAGCCCACGACACCGACTGAGATCCGTAGTTTCTTGGGCTTAGCAGGATACTACATGAGGTTTATTCGGGGTTTCTCCACGATAGAGGGTCCCATGACACATCTAACTCGTAAAGGTGTGCCGTTCATTTGGAGTGATGCCTGTCAGTTGGCATTCGATGAGTTGAAGGACAAGTTAACCTCAGCACCTGTGTTAGCATTGCCGAGACCGGGAGTTGAGTATCTTGTTTACACCGATGCGTCCTTACAAGGACTTGGAGGTGTACTGCAGCAGGAGAGTCAGGCCATAGCTTATGTTTCCCGTAAGCTTAAGCCTCACGAGAAGAATTACCCTACCCATGACTTGGAGTTAGCGACAGTGGTATTTGCCCTTCGTATTTGGAGACATTACCTTTTGGGGGAGAAGTTTCGATTGTTCACGGATCACAAGTCCCTACAGTACCTATTCACGCCGAAGGAGTTGAATATGCGGCAACGGAGGTGGCTTGAATTCGTGAAAGATTATCAGCTCGATATCCAGTATCACCCGGGGAAGGCTAACGTGGTGGCAGATGCGTTGAGCCGTAGGCCAGTAGATGAGGTGGCAGGGGTGTGGAAGGCCAAGTGGAAGGAGTTGGGACACCAGGATGTAGTGGCCCGATCATTCATGTCTGTGATGACCGTTACACTGCAAATTGTCATGAAGGTGGTAAAGGCACATGCAAAAGATTCGTTCTGTTAGGAGCAGATAGTTCGATTACTAGCAGAGGGAGCAGAGTCCTATACCGTTAGCTCAGACGGGGGATTACGCTTCAATGGGAGATTGGTAGTTCCGGAAGGGGAAGAATTGCGGCACGAGGTGATGGCAGAGTCGCACGGCTCACGGTTCGCGGTACATCCCGGAGGGGACAAAATGTACCAAGACATGAGGCGACAGTATTGGTGGAGCGGGATGAAGAGAGATATTGTCGTGTTTATTTCAAAATGCGCCACTTGTCAGCTAGTTAAAGTGGATCATCAGAGACCGGCATGACTTCTACAGCCATTGGAGGTCCCGATGTGGATGTGGGAGAGCATCTCCATGGACTTTATAACGGGGTTGCCTACGTCACAGAGAGGTCACGACTCCATTTGGATAATTGTGGACAGGTTGTCCAAAGTTACTCATTTTCTACCCGTAAGGACAGACTACACTGCGGGACAGTATGCCCAGCTCTTTATTGCAGAGATAGTGAGACTTCACGGTGTACCCCTAAATATCGTGTCTGACAGAGACAAGATATTTGTTTCACGGTTTTGGGAAAGTTTTCAGCAGGCCATGGGCACGGAGTTGTGGTTGAGTACGGCGTACCACCCGCAGACCGATGGGCAGACCGAGCGTACAAATCAGATGTTGGAGGACATGCTACGTATGTGCACCATTGATTTTGAGGGTGGATGGGAGCAGTATCTTCCACTGGTGGAGTTTGCTTACAACAACTCCTACCAGTTCACCATTGGCATGGCTCCATTTGAGGCATTGTACGGTAGACCTTGTCGTTCCCCAGCATGTTGGTTGGAGGTGGGGGACAACAAACTACTTGGGCCGGAAGTGATTCGGGATACTTCGGCAAGGATAGAATTGATACGAAATCGCATTCGAGTAGCTCAGGATCGGCAGAAGAGCTATGCTGACGCGAAGAGATTCTTCAGGGAGTTCCAAGTGGGGGACCAAGTTTTGCTCAGAGTATCTCCTATGAAGGGGATCATGCGTTTCGGGAAGAAAGGGAAGTTGGCACCGAGATATGTGGGACCATTTCCTATTATTGAGCGGGTTGGACCGGTTGCGTATAGGCTTGGATTACCGGAGCATTTACATCGGATTCACGATGTATTTCATATTTCCTCGCTAAGGAAATATCTTAGAGACGATTTGGCTCATTCTCACATTGCTTTGGAGGACATCGATCTCCAGCCGGATAGCTCCTACGAGGAGGGGCCGATTGCTATTTTGGATCGAAGTGAGCGGAAACTGCGGTCAAAGATAGTTCCGTTAGTGCGTGTTCAGTGGCGACATCATAATGTCGAGGAGTCCACATGGGAGCGCGAGGATGAGATGCGCGAACGTTATCCAGAGTTGTTCTTACCAGGTACTTTCTAGTTCCGAATTTCGGGACGAAATTCAGTTATTAGGGGGGAAGTATGTAATACCCCGTATTTTCATGATATTTATTTTTGGGGATTAATTGAATTAAATGTGTATTAATTGGAAATTAATTCGGATAAAAATATTAAAGAGATGTGAGTTAGTATTTGATTATAATGTGTATACTTGGCAATATATGAATATCGGAAATATTGAAATTGTCGCGAGATTGAAATACGGTAATTTGGGAAACTTTGTTGGGACGCGCGTGACAGTCGCGTCAGGAATATAATTATTTGAATTAAAAAGTGAATTTTATTTTTATCACCCGTATGGTCATTTTGAGTGTGCCAACCCGGGACGGAAGGGTCGAAATAGTCTGAAAACACTAGCCGGGGGTTAAGTTTGGGTTCCGGGGCATTATTGGGCCATACCGGTAACTTATAGGGGCATTTTGGTAATTTCAAAAATCTGGGAATTAAAACCCACGAAAATAAGAGATAAAAATCTGACTCTTTCTTTATCCACTAAACCCACTACTTACACTAAGGAACTTAATGGGCTACGGGAGAAGTTAAGTTATAATCCCAACTTACCAAAAACCAACCACACCTCCATTGTCATCTTCCTTAGAGAAACTTGTAGAGAGAGAGAGAGAGAAGAGAATTCTGCAGAAAGAGAGAGGGAGAACAACTTAGCCTTCAAGACTCAACATCAAATTCAGAGAAATATTAAGGCAAGTGGTTTAATTACAATTGATTCAAAGCTATGCTCTTCCATGTTTAGGAATTATCGAATTTATCTTGGAAGATGATTTAGACCCATGAATTGGAAGTTTAAAACTACAAATTATGTTAGGGACTGCATGTAGTAACAATCTGGATGAATTATGAACTCAGAATCATGACCCTTGATGATTTAAAAACGGATTTTGGAAGAAGTTTATTAATGTTCTTGAAAGAAATAGTAATCTGGAATTCTTGATGAAGATTTGATCCATACAAAGCCCTTGAATGATGAATTATTGGTTTTAGAACGTTATTAATGTTGTAGGACGGTTATATGATGATGCTATAATGTTATATTAGATATTCATGCATTAGAAGTATGTTTTGGGTTGATTTGAAAACTGCAAAACGAAGCAGTCCGTAACAATGCCCGGTGCAATCGATCGATCGACATTCACCAGTCGATCGATCGACCACCATAGATCGATCGAAGGAAAAGGTCGATCGATCGACCTTCCCAGAATGAGTAAAGTTTTTCCCTATTTAAATTTTAATGATGTTAACCCTTGATTAATATTGTTGGAGACCATATGAATACCCTTAACCTTAAGGAAGACCAGTAGGCTTGGTTATGAGATTTGGACCTTAATTAGAATTCAATTTGAGGAATTATTCTAAAACTAATGAAATTCGATAAGTGAGTAAATATTTGGGTTAATAATGTAAATTTGAATACTTTGATGAAATGAGGTTTGGGGCAGAAGTAAGGACCTTAGAATTAAAGATGCTATACGTGGGAATAATAGGAACTTAATAATCTATTTTACATAGGTTTTAAGTATAAGAAACTACGACGTGAGACGTGTCGACAGTTTAACTTTTATATTATCGGGAGACGTAAAATATACAAATTTGGAATAATGGTATAAAGATGTAGAGTATACCTTTATTAATATTGAATTATCTAAGATGTGTGATGCTTAGTATATGATTTCTATATGTATGACATACCTACCATACTTGTTATCACGGGAGGTTACGTTCGCTTAGGGCCTTCTTATCCTTGTGTTTCCCGAATTTAGATTGGTACCTCGAGGACATAGTTCAAGAGAACGACTTATTTGTGAGTTAATAAGCCAGCTGACTATGGAGCGTAGGTATGTACGTGACCATGGATATGTTGAATTATGTTCGCCTCCATTTTTGTGTGTGGTGTTTATTCCTATAATTCCTGAGAGATTCGGAATTTGTAATCCTTATGTACGTGATGTATCGGGATGGATAGCAGAGTATGTGTGCACCGCAGCTTAGCCTTTGGGTGCTTGTATAGTATATTTATGATGTGAATAATATACAGTTAAATGAAAAGGAAATTGCTATGTTAATTGTGGGTATAGTAATTATAATATTAGGAAAAGATAAAAGGGGACATGTATTAATAAATGGTTTTGATTAATGATTGGGAATCCGAGAATTAAAGTAGAACTCTCTATTTTATTGTTAAGGTTGGAAATTAAACGTGAACCGAGTAGGAGTGTTAGAAACTCTTTGGAATTAGATAGTTATGAGAAAACACATGAATGGGTAAAGGAACGTTAGGAGTGCACAGTTAAACGAGAGGTGAGTATTTCATGTGAGAGCACGTCCTAACATGTACCTTGCATTCATTGTTTTAATTATTATTAAAGCACTTGATGTTTTTAAAATACTCTCCACATTCGGGCTCTGACCCGTTTGCTTTCAAATCTATCTTTTTGTAAAAACCATTTTTAGGTGCCCAGCCACAAGGACACCATGCTTAGGATCCTCATTCAGGTGACGAGCTGTAGCAGTTTGTGGGAGTTACAGGACATTGATTATAGACGCTTCATCTATCTTGACTCTATACTCAGTATTTATCAGTTGTAGGGCATGTCGCCCATTTCTTTTAGAGGCATTTCATTTATTTCAGTTATTCAGAATTCGGGCATGTACTTAATTCAGAATTCAGACTTGTCTTATTATTTTTAGTTGTGGGATTGTTGTGAGGAGTTTTCCTCCGGACTTATTACTATTGTTGGTTATTTCATTACTTCGTTATGGTGAATGGTTTTATGTTGTACTTCCATTATTCTTTTTGCATGTTAATCAGATAACTTAAAATTTGGCAACTTACTTTTTAAATACTATGTGGTTAGTAATCATTTAAATGTTTTCGACAGTGATGCTATTAACTGGATCAACTTGACATTTTGTATTAATTTAATAAAGGAGTAGCTACCCGGTATTTAATTAGTCGGGGTGTCACAGCCCCTCTTCATCTCGACCCACTAATGCTGATATCACATGTCGTGGTACATCTTATCCCCTCCGGGTTGTACCATAAATTGTGAACTATTAGCCTCAGACATTAAGTATAGTCTCAACTCCTCGTCATCTGGGACAATTAATTTGCACTGGAACCTCAAACCATGATCTCACCTAGTAGAATAATGCTTTACACACTTAGCTAGTAATTGTCTAACTCGCTCTTGACACAACTGATCTCCTTCTTGTGCCTTTAACACACGAATAATGATCTCGAGTGTGATGATGAGAACTTATATAAATGCACGGGTTAGGTCATCATCCCCATGAATTGATATCCACTTCGCCTTCCACACTGCCATTAACTCCAACATTGTCTTACAGATCAAAGAATCCACTATGACATTCGCCTTCCCCAGGTGGTTCTGAATGTCGAACTGGTAGTCTTTCACAAACTCTAGCCACATTTGCTACCTAATATTTAACTCCCTTTGTGTGAACAAATACCGTAGGCTCTTATGGTCTGTTAATTGCTAGAACTTCTCCCCAGAAGATAATGCCTCCACACTTGCAGTGAAGAAACCACAGCTGCTAACTCCAAGTTGTGGGTGGGGTAATATCCCTTGTGGGGCTTAAAAGTTTATGAAGAATAAGCTATGGGCCTCTCACCTTTCATCAAAAACCCCTCCAAATTCTCTCAAGGACGTATATGTGAAGAACTTATTATCTAATCCTGCCCGAGGGAGCGCCAAAATCGGTGTTATTTTCAATTTAGTCTTCAGTTCATCAAACACCTATTGGCACACGTCATCCCATACAAATAGTACTGATTTGCTTGTCAAATTCGTTAGGGGTTCGTCTAACTTAGAGAACCCCTTAATCAATCTAAGATAGTACTCGATCAGTCCCGAAAAGTTACGTACCTCGATAGGTGTAATGGGTTGTACCCACTCCATCACTGCAAACACCTTCTTTGGGTCCACTGATGTCCCCCTCTATCACACATTATATCCCAAGAAATGCAACTCTGTCAACTAAAAAATGCATTTCTCAAAACTCGCATACAACTGGTGGTCTCATAGTGTCTGCAAGACGACCCGTAAATATTGTGCATGCCCCTCTGCTATTCGAGAATAAATTAGGGTAACGTCGATAAACACTATGATGAACCGTCCCAAATAATCTCTGAACACTAGATTCATCAAGTCCATAAATACCTCTAGCACATTGGTTATCCCAAATGACATCACTAAAAACTCATATAACCTATATCTCGTAAAAAATGTCGTCTTCGAGATGTCCTTCTCCTGAACTCTTAACTGGTGATAACCCGATCTCAAGTCAATCTTAGAGAAATATGCATCACCCCTTAGCTAGTCAAATAAATCATCAATGCGGGTTAAGAGATATTTATTCTGTATAGTGACCCTGTTCCTCTCCTTGTAGTGGATACAAAGTCGCAATGGTCCTTCCTTCTTCTTGACGAACAAAACTAGAACACCTCATGGAGAAGTACTCCTCCTGATGAACCCATATGCTAATAACTGCTATATCTGATCCCGAAGCTCCCTTATCTCCATAGGAGCCTTCCGATAGGATTTACGTGTAATGGGTCTCGTGTTGGGAATCAAGTCGATCACAAAGTCTATCTCCCGACTAGGTAGCAATCTTAGAATTTCCCAGAACACATTTGAAAACTCACTAACTATCGGGATCGAATCTAGCATCACCACAACCTATGAAGAGGTATCCTCCTCAATATAATATAAATGTGTGCTTGACCCACCCCCATAGTGCGACATCGTAACCAGGTACATCTCCTGCCCCTCGAATGGAGAAGATAATGGACCTCCCCTAACAATCAACACATGCTCTATATGTAGCTAGCCAGTCCAACCCCAAAATAATGTCATACTCGTGCATGTCAAGTACTAGTAAGTCGGATACAAAAGTGAGCCACCTATCTTAATCTCAATACCCTAAAAAACCTAACATATGGGTGCCCCTCTACTATAACACCCCGTCTAATTAAATACCGGGTGGCCAGTCCCATACCAAATTAAAACAGAATATACAGTTGGCTCATTCTTAGCATCACTGTCGAAAACATTTACAACTCACCCAATACTCAATTAATCTGGTGTTAAAAACTTTCCAAATTTCAATTTCAACAAAACCATTTTTAGTTTAAGAATAACACTACACATTTTATACTACAACACAGATAACACAATAAATAACTCAAAAGAATTTAAATGCAATTGGAATAAACATTCCCAAATAATATAAATCCTTTACAATAATACCAACAATGTTAAATGTATTAAAAAGTCCCGAATACATAGTATTTGACTCCGATGGAAAAAGATAGCTGAATCCTTTGGGAGACATGCCCTAACTAAGAATACTGTGAATCAAATGAAGATAAGCGTCTAAGCAAAACTCCATAAATCCATAGCTCGTCAATATCAACTAAGGATGGCGTCCCTGCTGCTGGACACCTGATATAGAAGATACAATAGAAAAGAAAATATGCAAGGAAACGGGTCAGAGCCCGATTGTGTAAATGATTTTTAAAACAGCAAGTATTTAACAAGTGCAATAAATCTTTTATTATGTACATGTTAGACCCAACTCTCACTTGCCATTCTCACCTCTCAACTAGAGTGCACACTTAACGTTTCCTATTAACCTCCTCGTTAATGGTTCCTCTTTTCTAGTCTCCATATTATAATTCCATCCCAATATCAGAATCCCTGTCTGTCCCATACCATACGTCACATTATTATTCATTTACATTTCTCCTTTATATGATTAGTTTCTCATTAACATGAATAATTTCTCATTAATATGAATTAAGCTTTTCAATTCTTTAAGAATAAACATCCATTAACTTAATTCCATTATCTTTCTCTATTCACCGCTATCTACAATTATCACCGTAGATAGATTTAACCATAATAAATATCCATTCATTCATTTAATCCATTATATATATATTCATATATAATACGGCACCCCGAGTCACATCTGCGGTGCAATGCATTACTCTGCTATCATGTCCCAATATCGCTGGTCGCCGAATAAAAGACAAAAGGTTCGGTAAGGATTCCTCGAACCACAAACAACAACAAACAAATTGGAGGCGAACATAGTTCTCGTATCCATGGGTCACGCACATACCTACGTACCCACAGTCAGCGGACTTATCAACTCCCCGATAAGTCTTTCATAAACCTGTGTTCTCGAGCGACAAATCAAAAATACCATGGATTCATCAGGATATGACTTCCCTCACGCGCAAACCTCCCACCGATAGCAAGTAAGCTAGGTATGTCATACATATAAATCATCAATAAATCAAATAGGTATTATCATACCTATAGTATACTAACAACAAGGTACTCACATTAACCTTAGATTATTCCCTCACGTAGCATTATATCTCTTTAAATCCCACGTATTAAAATGTCATATCTTTACTTCATAATTTAATTATCCTCGCATCCTATAACATCTCTCCACTCCCGATGTCGTTAAGGTTCATGCGCGGAGCGTCTCGCAAAGCGAAATCCAAACAAGGAACCCCTCTAATACACTACTACTTAACTTTGTCGATCGAGGAGGTCCGACAACTTCAACTATGCGATCGGGATAACCTCATCTCTTCTTTCAACCAAAAGTGTTCTAAACTCACATCTCTATCCAGGAGCCATACCACTACGCTCTTGTACTACACTCAGCCCTTGCGAAATCAATAATGAGCTTAAACTCAGTCCTTGATGTTTAAAATTGTAACCCTAAGGCTACCCAGGTGTTATATTCAATCACCACTACTGGACCTATCCTTAATCCTCAAGCAAACCAATTATAATCCAACAAATGAATCTAGCAACCGAAATTTCTTTAATTTAATTATCATAATTCCAATCAATTAAATCCCAATCAAATCAATTCAAATCTTATCTAGGTCTTACTGATCTTCTCTAAGTCCCATAATATCCAATTAATAATCACCGAATATCTACAAGAGTTTTGGGATAAGAACCAACATTAAAAAGAAACAACATCATGAATTCTCACATTTTAAATACTCAGAAAAATTAGATCCAAAAATTATTCAAATCATCAATCCGACTTCAGATTCAGATTCTACACGAAAAATTGAGTCAGGTATGTGTTTTGAGTTTTTCTTAAATCTCATCCAAATGCACTCAAAAAGAAGATCTAAACATTCCAAATTGGCTCTTCTCATTCCACTCGTTTTTGCCTCTTTTCCAGAAAATTATCAACATATTATCTTCAAGAACACTAAATTATTTTCAGAATTTCTTCCACAGATTGATGAATATTTATTGGATTACTAACTACCTACAACATGAGTTTAATTCCTATATATTTTTAGATTCCAAAAATCCATTAACTACTATATCCTTTCATCTTCCAAGCATGAAAATCATCTCTTTTTATAACTATACTAACATGGACAATATACGAACTTAAATTGCAAATATCAAACACTTGCCTCTAATGAAGATCTGATCCTTTGGAGTTGAATAACACAGGTGGTGATGGTGGTGGTGACCTTTGACCTTTGGTTCTCCTCCTTCCCAAGCAAACTTCTTTTTCTTTCCAAGCAACCTTCCACTCTCTCTAAGAAGATGACTTTTCAATTTTGTGTAGAAGAGATGAAATGAACCTACATACACTAATCTCCAAATACTTATAATAAGACAAAATCCGAAATCACTATTCATCCCCCTTGTAAAAATAACCAAAATGCCCTTTTGGGTTGTCTTTTCATTTCCAAATGACCCGAGACTCAAAATTAACATCCAAATAGACTTTTCTGACTATTTTGAACCTTCCGGACGCAACGACGCAGTCGAAATGACTATAAGGTCGATAGAAAATAAATTTCCTTTTTAATTTAATAAATTAGTCCCGACACGTCCCATACCGCGTCTGACTAAAAAAATCCAAATTACCGATTTTATATCACACCGTCATATCAATGACATCACATTCATATATTACCTAAATATCTTTAAGTAATATTCAGAATCATCCATTTTAATATCCTCAATTCGGATAAAACCCAAATGAATTAATTTATAATAAGATCCAATTAATCCATTAATTTAAAAAATAACCCATTTTAAAAGTCATTAAAATTACGGGGTATTACATCTACCCACCGGTGAATCTACGTGTAATATAATATTGGTAACAAACTCATCCGTCCTAATCTCTCATGCAAAACCCGTGCTAAGAAAAGAGTGATATGACCCTATGTCAAATAAAATGAGACCTACGTGTCCAAAAATTGGGAACATACCCTCAACAGCATAAGCTGGTGTTGGCCCCTCGTAAGGACACAAATTTCCAATTGAGTCCATGTATTGTGTTGGCTCAATTCCGGACAAAAACATTTATTCATAGGATAGTATGTCATTGTTATACTCTCAAGCCTATGAAGTGTTTGTTGAAGACGTAGCGGCAAAGAATATAAAACTTCATCAAATATGCCGGTTTGCGTGCCTCGTTTCTACGTCATCAACTATAGTTCCATGCTCCCAAGGTATGAATGCAATTATATACATATAGGAGCTTGGAACAAAGTTTATTGGGTGTTAGGTTTAATATAAACTGCGTTTTTATTATCAGAAAAATTTAATTAGAACTTTAAATTAAAGTATATAAAGTTTCTGGTCCAAAATCAAATTTTACAAAAATTGTAAAAATTCTGGAAGTCGTTCGAAATGTCGTTCGAACGAGTTTTTCGTTCGAACCAGGTTTCGTTCGAACGAGTTTGCCAACGAGTTCCCACCAAGGTATACTGGTCCGTCGTTCGAAATGTCGTTCGAACGAGATTGTTCGTTCTAACGAGGTTTCCAACGAGATTCTAACGAAGTCCATAATGGAGCGTCGTTAGAAGTCTCGTTCGAACGAGATCTCGTTCGAACAAAATGTCGTTCGAACGAGAGGCCAGGCGGGAACAGTTTTTGGCAGTTTTTTGGCAGTTTTGCACCCACTTCCCCACTTGGTTTTTAACCAACTTTTTCAGACTTTAACTTTTGCGGGAAGGACATTTTCTAATCTAACTTTTCCATCCTAGTTTATCTCTTAGAGAGAGTTTGAGAGCAAAAATTGTTTAGGAAAATGTTCATGTTTTGAGTGCTAATTTTCAAAGAGAAATTCACTTAACACTCTAGTTTACACCCAAGTTTGTTTATTCCAAGTTCTTTTATACATATCAATTGCTTGGAGTTTGGCACCGGTTTTCTCTACACCGAATTGAAGAGAAGTTTCGGGTTTTGCTTCTACCACCCACAAAGAAAGAAGAAGTGTTTTCATGTTGTTTTACCCACACGGAGAAAGGCTCCATGCTCGGGTGACGGTGACCATATAAAGTCCTATCGGTGAATTCCGAGACCGCGGTGGAGATCTGTGGTTGTCCGCTAGGAAGAGGTGTCTACAAGAATAAGCATCAAGGCTTGAGAGGGTTCGAGTTGAAGAAGTAAGTCTTTTGTTTTGTATTTGTAAAATCCATATCTAGTGGACTTGTGGCTAGGGTCGTCCGAGGTTTTTTCCCGTCTTGGGTTTTTCCTCGTACATCGCGGCGTAGTGTGATTGGTTTATTTTATATTGCATAAATAATTTAGAACGCATGCTTAGGATAATTCAAGATAAAATTTGGTTTAAACTATCACACTCAATTTAATGTTGGACTTATATTAAATATTGGGTAAAGTTGTTTAATTCAAGTCATTTGCGATTATTTGGCGTGGCCTAACTTTGGAATATGAATAATCATGACTTAGGCAAATTCTAGGACTTGAGTTGATTTAATTGGTTTAAGTGAAAATTAATTATTTTGATTGTTTCGTTAATTCTCACTTTGTTTAAGATAATTAAAATTTGGTATTTAATTAATTTTAGTTGAACCATCTCTTTTCAGGCTTCCGCATCGAGATTAATTTGATTTTAATTGAGTTTAAAATAAGCTTTGTACTCTCAAATTGGTATCAGATCCAGAAACGATAAATTATTTCGTTAAAGATCCTTAAATAATTTTTGGCTAAAATGGATTTTTCCCCATTTTCTAAATTTCCTATTTTTGATGGTTCAAATTACATGTATTGGAAAGCGCGTATGAGAATGGCACTAAAGTCTATCGACGAGAGAGTTTGGATGTCTGTTGTTAACGGGTGGTCCCTACCAACTTATTTAGTTGAAAATGAACGTGTTCTCAAACCTGTCGATAGAAGGACTGAAAATGAGTTTAAACATGCTAATTTCAATTCCCGAGGTTTAAATGCCTTGTTTAGCGCTGTCACACCGGACGAATTCCAACGTATTATTACGTGTGAAACTTCTAAAGAAGTTTGGGATATTTTACAATTAACTCATGAAGGAACTAGTGTCGTTAAAGCTTCAAAACTTCAAAACCTCACCACTCAATTTGAAACTATCAAAATGAATGAAAAAGAAACTTTTGATGAATTTTATGCTAGACTTTCTGATATTGTTAATTCATCTTTTAATTTGGGAGAGAAAATACCTGACGACCGTGTAGTAAAGAAAATTATAAGGTCACTACCCGATAGATTTATTCCAAAGGTGACCGTTTTAAATTCTTTACCCACTTTAGCCTCTACGAAATTAGAAGAGCTTGTAGGTGAGTAATAAACCTATGAACTAGACATGTTTCCCTCTAAAACCGAAAAGAAAATCAAAAAGGGCGTTGCTTTAAAAGCCCGAAAAGAGGTCAAACAAGTAGTAGAGAGCGAGAGTGATAGTGACTCGGAAGATATGGCTTTGTTTGCTCGTAAATTTAGAAAATTTCTTAAAATTAACAAAGACAAGTTTAAAAATGATTTTGAGAAATTTGAATCTTCTAAACATGACAAGAACGAGAAGATTTCTAAAGCCGAAAAGATCCGTAAACCTAGTAATGAAAATTTAGATAGGGACGAGTCTAATAAGTGTTTTGGTTGTGAAGGTTATGGCCATAGGGCTTATGAGTGCCCCACTAAACTAAGGAAAGAGGGTAAGCGACCCATTTCATATAATGCGAACCTTAGTGATAGTGATACGGAAGAGAAGCCCGATTCCCCCACTAAGAAAAATTTTGTGGCTTTTATGGCTAGTCATGTGAGTAATAGTGAGAACTCATCGATTGATGAAACCTTAACACATGACACTTCCAAGATCAAAATTTTTTATTCCCTTGTTTTTGATAGTGAGAGTGGAGAAGAAAGAGAGAGTGAAAATGAAGAAGAAGTTAGTGTGAGTGAACTTCAAAATGCTTTTCATGAATTATATAAAGAATCTATTAAATTAAAAAGAGCTAATTTGAAGTTAGAAGCGAGTTTAAGAGAGAGTGTCAAGGTCATTGATGAAAATGCTTTAATAGAAGACCTTAGGACACGTGAGAGAATTCTTCAAGAGAAGCTAGAATATGTAGAAGGCGAAAGTGATAGCCTTAAGGGTTTAATGGAATCCTTGAAAAAGGAGCTTCTTGCTTTTGAAGAGAGAAATGTTCTACTAGAATCTAACATTTTAGAATTGGAAAATAAATTAAAAGATTCTAGTAATGTCAAATTTGATTTGGAGTGTCGTTCGGAAAACTTGATAAAATGTTAGGAACGGTCCAAATTAAAAATGACACTTGTGGTTTAGGCTTCAATACTTGTAATGAATCTACTCATAAAGCCAAGACCAATGTTTTAGGAGAATCTACTAGGAAAGCATTTAAAGATCACTCCTTAGGTAAATATTTTCGATATGTTTTTACTTGTACACATTGTGGTTGAAAAGGTCATCTTAGGAAATTTTGTTTTGATCTTAAATGAATTCCTAGAAAATCCCATAGTAAAGTAACCACGGTAGTTAAAGTTCCTACACCCCAAGATAGTCATTCTTCATTAATTTGGGTTAGGAAATCCGACTTGGTTGCCTTGAATAATAGGGTTTTTGATTCTCATTTACTTTCACATGCTTCCTCTCTTGCTAAATCTAAAGGATGAATGTGTTAGTGTTTGCATACTTTAGCGTTTGTACTTCATGCTATATTTACATGCTAAATGTATGCTTGTTTTAATCATTTTCTAGTCTATGCTCCATGCTTATCACATGCTAGAATTATGATTTTTGTTTATCTTTTGTATTATATTTCCTTCATTTTGTTTGCATTAAATGGAAAATACAAAAAGATTTTTGTTTATCATTTGGATTTTATCTCTTGGTAATTTAAGTTTAATGAAAAATTCAAATGATTTTTGTTTGTCTTTTGAGTATATATATTTTACTTTTGGTTAAACATGTCAAAAAACTCAAAAAGATTTTATTTTTTGTGTATTTTAGTTTGACACACTTTAAGTGGCATATCCTTGTGTTTAAATTCCTTCTTTTACGCTCCCACGTGGCTAGAACTTTTGGTTTAGATTATCAATCCTTAAAATGTTCTTTACCATATTTTTATGGAGTAGTTGAATTTTGTGTTGATTAACTGGATTCTATTTTTATATGCCTCTATTCACACATGCACGAGCTCTTTTGAAATTTTAACTTCATATGTATATTTGAGCTATGTGAGATGTTCTCCTTCCAATCTTATCATCTACATATTTGTGACTTAGGAGGACTAGTGCATGTCAAAATCCGTTGCACGTGAGCTTTGTGAGATAAAAAAAATTATATATCTAAATGTGCACGGGGAAGGGCTCCGAAAGGATGAATTAAATCCTTTGCGATAGTAAGCCACCGTTTGTAATGGACCTAAAAGAAATACGTGGTCCAAAGGCCTAAAAACAGAAAATATGGCATTAAAAATAAAAATAATTGCCAAGGCCTATGTTTGATTGATATATTCATTCAAATTTAATATAAATGCATATTGAGGGAGATTGGATGGTATATCAACGGTTTGCACAATGTCCGGTTATCCTAGTTGCGTATTTCATGTCATGACTCTATTGGTTTGTAGAATCATCAATATGCTAGGCTTGTATGCATTGTGTATGTTTGTTCATTGAGTTCAATTTATATTGTCACATGAGGTTATATTTAAATGTGATGAAGTTTGCAATCAAATGAGAACTCCGTGAATGTTTATTAAGTGATTGGGTCCAAATTTAATCGTTACTAGTTCACACCCCAACACTTCCGTTTCCATATGACACATTTTTGCCATACGAGTGTGAAAGACTCCTATTATATTTTGTTTGTGTCATGTGTGTGTTTATATCTCTATATCTGTGCTTGTGCATTCTTGATAAATTTCTAGTACATATATATGATATTTGTTTATCCTTTGCCTTGTTTTTATTGCCCATATGCTTTCATGTCTTGTCACTTTAAGCTTCAACATGTTGTTTATTAGTTCTTTATCCTTTGCCTATTCCTGAACAAATATGGGAAGAAATGATAGAGGGAGAAATGGTATCTAATCCTATTATTGTCGTATCTTAGTTTGGGGGAGATTTCTCTTAGGGGGAGACGTCTTCTAAGTAGATCATGTGTTTGATAAAGGGGAGAATTAACTTAGGGGGAGTAATTTAATTAATTGCATTTTATATTTTGATATTCCCTATGCATTTGATGAGTTTGCTTAAGTGTGCACGTATTCTACTAAAGCGGCATCTTTATAAGGCAAAGCGTTTAATCCTTGGGTTGAGTCAAGTTTTGGTGGGTTATGTTTTGAGTCTAGTAGAGCTTGACGGCCCTTTAGGATTTTTGTTTTGGTTTTTGTCCCGGAATAGCCAAAGAGGGAGATTTGTAACGACACAAATTTCCAATTGAGTCCATGTATTGTGTTGGCTCAATTCCGGACAAAAACATTTATTCATAGGATAGTATGTCATTGTTATACTCTCAAGCCTATGAAGTGTTTGTTGAAGACGTAGCGACAAAGAATATAAAGCTTCATCAAATATGCCGGTTTGCGTGCCTCGTTTCTACGTCATCAACTATAATTCCATGCTCCCAAGGTATGAATGCAATTATATATATATAGGAGCTTGGAACAAAGTTTATTGGGTGTTAGGTTTAATATAAACTGCGTTTTTATTTTCAGAAAAATTTAATTAGAACTTTAAATTAAAGTATATAAACTTTCTGGGCCAAAATCGAATTTTACAAAATTTCTTGAATTCGTTCGAAATGTCGTTCGAACGAGTTTTTCATTCGAACCAGGTTTCGTTCGAACGAGTTTGCCAACGAGTTCCCACCAAGGTATACTGGTCCGCCGTTCGAAATGTCGTTCGAACGAGATTGTTCGTTCTAACGAGGTTTCCAACGAGATTCTAACGAAGTCCATAATGGAGCGTCGTTAGAAGTCTCGTTCGAACGAGATCTCGTTCGAACAAAATGTCGTTCGAACGAGAGGCCAGGCGGGAACAGTTTTTGGTAGTTTTTTGGCAGTTTTGCACCCACTTCCCCACTTGGTTTTTAACCAACTTTTTCAGAATTTAACTTTTGCGGGAAGGACATTTTCTAATCTAACTTTTCCATCCTAGTTTATCTCTTAGAGAGAGTTTGAGAGCAAAAATTGTTTAGGAAAATGTTCATGTTTTGAGTGCTAATTTTCAAAGAGAAATTCACTTAACACTCTAGTTTACACCCAAGTTTGTTTATTCCAAGTTCTTTTATACATATCAATTGCTTGGAGTTTGGCACCGGTTTTCTCTACACGGAATTGAAGAGAAGTTTCGGGTTTTGCTTCTACCACCCACAAAGAAAGAAGAAGTGTTTTCATGTTGTTTTACCCACACAGAGAACAGCTCCATGCTCGGGTGACGGTGACCATATAAAGTCCTATCGGTGAATTCCGAGACCGCGGTGGAGCTCCGTGATTGTCCGCTAGGAAGAGGTGTCTACAAGAAGAAGCATCAAAGCTTGAGAGGATTCGAGTTGAGGAAGTAAGTCTTTTGTCTTGTATTTGTAAAATCCATATCTAGTGGACTTGTGGCTAGGGCCGTCTGAGGTTTTTTCCCATCTTGGGTTTTTCCTCGTACATCGTGGCGTAGTGTTATTGGTTTATTTTATCTTGCATAAATAATTTAGAACGCATGCTTAGGATAATTCAAGATAAAATTTGGTTTAAACTATCACACTCAATTTAATGTTGGACTTATATTAAATATTGGGTAAAGTTGTTTAATTCAAGTCATTTGCGATTATTTGGTGTGGCCTAACTTTGGAATATGAATAATCATGACTTAGGCAAATTCTAGGACTTGAGTTGATTTAATTGGTTTAAGTGAAAATTAATTTTTTCGATTGTTTCGTTAATTCTCACTTTGTTTAAGATAATTAAAATTTGGTATTTAATTAATTTTAGTTGAACCATCTCTTTTCACGCTTCCGCATCGAGATTAATTTGATTTTAATTGAGTTTAAAATAAGCTTTGCACTCTCACCCCTCTGCGGGCATAATGTGATAAACCCATACATATTGTAGTGGTGGTTTTCCTTGAGGTGGGGCGACGGGTGATAGAGCAGTTGGTACAACAACTCCCAGAACTAGTAATGGTGGGTACCGTCTCTAGGGTGCCTATTGTACCTACTGACCTCCCTGCTCCTAAGCTTTCTGGTTACCCCGAGGACACCGCCTCGACGTATGACCCCTCTCTCAACAAGTTAAATAATTCTGGTGAAATGGGCGTCACTTTTTTCTTGGCCCTGCTGGTCTCGGCCAGGCTATCCTTGGCCCTGATGGCCTCTGTGATGCTGGCCCTGATGGACTTGTTCTGACTGCCCCTGGCTCTGTTGGCCCTATCTATTTCAATCATCGAAACCCATAAACTTCTTATGATGATCTGCGGATGAAGTTCCCCTGAACTGCCGGGTTTCGGATCTGCTACCCCCACTTGTCTTGCCCTGTTGGCTCAATGACTCGACTCCCTATCGTTTCTCACCCTTTTTCTTCTAGAATACTCTGTGATCCTGATAATTGAGAAGTGCAGTTTTCACCAACTGATTATACGTTGTAAAGGTCGGGTTCCTCAAAAGAGACTTCCTAATGTGCCAAGCTAACCCCGCTATGAATATATCCATCCTCATTTGCTCAGTATTCATATCTTCCTTTGTGAAGTACGAAAGGATAGTAAACACCCCTTCGTACTCAGCCACGGTACGGCCCTCCTGCTTGAGATCCATAAATCTACTCCTCATCTCAAATTGTGTATCTTGGGGAAATTACTTCCCCTAAAATATCTCTCAAAACTCATTAATCATCAGGTTATCCCTCTCTACAACCGATGTAACCGACTCCCACCACTGGAGCGCAACCTCAACTAATCGAAATGAAGATAACATCTGCTTTTGCACTAGCGTGCACTCTACCATCCATAATTGTCTATGTGTCTTTCTTCCACCTGTTTGCCACCGGTAGATATGGACTACTTGAGAACTCTAGAGGTTGGACCTTCACAAAGGCCTCCCTTTCCCTGTCCCAAATCAACCCAGGTGCTTGGTCCAGTACATCCACCTACTGTGGTGGTAGTGCCTTCTGCTGAGCCTGGGGTGGTGGAAAATGCTTAAGAATGGTTGCAATGGCTATGGAAACTGCAAGGATCACAATAGTGGCAATATCCGCTTGTGTAATCAATTGTGGGGATTATAGGGCTTGTGAATGTTGATGTCACTTTGGCTGAGCCTCCTCTTCGGTAAAAAGTGCAACTACGCGCCTCGGCCTACCTATCCGTCCATTTTCCATCTGAAAGCAAACAAGGTTATAATTAATATAATCGTAAAAATAAAATAAACCCTAAACATAGGCTCCACCTATCAAAGGATGCAACACATAACGTAATGAACGTAACACAGATCCTAAGAGCACTAGAACCTAGATGCTCTGATACCAACTATAACAACTCCCGTTTTCTCACGTAAAGGTTGGCCAAGCACTATATGCCGAATATAGGGCGTGTTTATCAAGTAATACCATTCTCAGCATCAACATTATATAAATCTGATATTACCTCAATCCAAATAGGTTTCAATATAATGTATGATAATAGTACCAATTTGATAATAAATGAATTAGCCATATTCAATTGCTAACAGAAAGCCGACTATATTCAATTATCAATTGCCCAAGGTATCCCGATGTTATGTATCTCAGGAATGTGACATAAACATCTATTATACACCATATAGTAAGGGTCTGTAAGTTATGTCTACATTCTTAGACAAATTAATTTATATTATTTAATCTGGGTAATTTATTAATATATGTCCTTTCATACATGCGACACATAAAGTCATTTACCCATGGTATCTCGTTCATGATCTATCGGCATGTCCGAAGGAAATCCCATATCGAAGTCAGACATCATAAAACACACATAAGTGGGGCGATCCCTATGCAGTACACCAGTTCAGGACCCATACATAGTGGTAACAAAGGATCAGAGCATCAACACCTACATCTCATAGATGGTTCAGCTACATAGTACCAAAAATGACCTGCAGATTGTCTAGCCCACCTGTGCCGACGTATGCTACGGTCCCGAATGCAAGAAACCCCAACCCTATAGGACTGTCCATGAACTTTTGTATATCTACATAAATACTTATTATTATTCCCATCTAATATGTGCAGGTGTGACACCCCGACTAATTAAATACCGGGTAGCTACTCCTTTATTCAAATTAATACAAAATATCAAGTTGGTTCAGTTCATAGCATCACTGTCGAAAACATTTTTTTAAACAATTACTAGCCACCTAATATTTAAAAAGTGGGTTGTCAAATTTTATTAAATTAAATTAACATGCAACCAATTAAATTATTACCTAAATGATACACCATCACATCGCAATCATGACAAAATATAAATGGAATAAATACATGAGTATGGAGTAACACTCCTCTGAATAATCCAAATACTGAATGAAACCAAATACAAATTCTGAATAATTAATTAATTAACTCCAACACTGAAAGGAAAACTGAAAGTATAATAAAGATGTCTTTAAATAAAAGGGGTGACATGCCCTAACTGATGAATGAACTCGAAATGGAATCAATGTAGAATGTGGAGGCATCTATTATCGAGGTCCTGTAACTTCCACAGTAGCAACAACACATCTGGGAATGGAACTCCTAAGCTTGGCATCCCTGTGGCTGGGCACCTAAAAGGTTTTTCAAGAAAAATAGATTTGGAAGCAAACGGGTCAGAGCCCGATGTGAAAACAGTTTAAAATATAGCAAGTGTTTAATTGCATTAAATAATGAATATTAAGTACATGTTAGTTCTGTTCTTTCACGTGATTTCCTCACCTCTCAACTAACGTGCACGCCTAATGCATGTCCATGACACATCCTAATTATGCCGCAAACCAACTAGTCTATACCGCACCCTGTCCTCACATGATAATATAGGGGTTTATTCAAGAAATTCCAATCTAACTTATGTTAATCTACCTTTTCATTCCTCAGATTAATTTTTATTAAATCTTATATAAAATTCTTATTCCCAACTTTACTCAAAGTGTCGCAATTATTCACACACATTAACAATGAGTCTGTTATCATCACCAATATATAAATTCGAACATAATTATAAAATTGGGGCACCCCTAGGCTAAGATGCGGTGCACACATACTCTGCTATCGAATCCCGGTACATCACGTACGTAAGGACTACGTATTCTGAATCTCTCAGGAATCGTTTTTAATAAGCAAAATCACACATATTGGAGGCGAACATAGTTCACATACCCATGGGTCACGAACATACCTACGCTCCTATGGTCAGATGACTTATCAACTCACAAATAAGTCATTCACAGACCTATGTCCTTAAGGTAACAATCTAAATTCCCCCGTAGGCACATAAAGATTAGATGGCCCTGTTTCGAAAGACGACCTCTTGTAGTAACAAGTTTGGTAGGTCTGTCATACACATATAAATCTATCTACCAAGCATTCACACAACTTAGATAATTTATAATATTATTAAAGGTATGTTCTCAATCCCTAGACCATTAATCCAATTAGTACATTTTTATACTTCCGGATAGTTATATAATATAGTCCACCGACACATCTCACGTCGTAGTTTCAATTACTTAAAACCTAACTCATAAAGGTTACCAAGTCTCCTATTTTTCCCACACTTTAATTTAATACTCTTAAGGTCCATATTTCTGCCACTAACCTTATATTATCAACTATATAGATTTAAGTCATTTAATCGCAGTCTTTAATAGTACCTCGCTCGTCGAACCTTATTAGGCCTAACCTAACTCCCAATTTAATTCAAATAATAATCCGGGTCTCATATACAAGCCTACTGGTCTTCCTTAAATCTAAAAGTGTTCGCAAGGTCCCCACCAAAAATTCTCTAGGGTCGAAATTGATAAAATTCAATTAGGAAAAATATCACAATTTCTGGGAAGGTCGATCGATTGACCTTGAATGTCGATCGATCGACCTATGAATGTCGATCGATCGATCGCACCAGATAAGGCTACAGACTGCTTTATTTTTTAGTCCCATATTTGTCCCAAAACTCCATTACAAGGTATGAAATTCCAAACTAAGGATATAGGATCATTATACTACCTAAATACAATATTTTTAACGTTCAAAACCATTAAATCATCAACAATTCACCTTATATGGATCAAATTTCATAAGAACCCTAGTTTTCTATTTTCATCAAGAATCATGATATTTCTCTTCTTAAATCCGTTCTTAATTCATCAAGGGTTATATTTTGGTTACTGAATTTCGTCCAGAACTAATCTACATGCAATTCCTATCCAAGATTTATAGTTCTTCCTCAAATTTCATGGGTTTTTATCCTCTTTCAAAACTAATATCAATTTCTACACTAACATGGAAGATATATTCGATTAAAACTAATGGAATTAAATCATTTGCCTTAAGTTTGATGTTCAAAATCATTGATGGTGTTCGAGGGTTGGTTCTTTCCTTCTTTCCGGTCACAATTCAGTCAAGATTTGGTGGTGGGTGGTGGTGGCTAGGGTTTGGAGACCTCCTCCAACTTCCCCTCTAACTCACGTAGCCCACTCTCTGTTTTTGCCTGATGATGGCCCTAATGTCATTTCCAATAATAAATAAATAAGCACTAAAATTCGTGGGTCTTAATTCCTTAATTTTCAAAATGACCAAAATACCCTCCCGGGTTGTCGGTTTGGCCTAAAAATGCCCTGGGACCCAAACTAAACCCCCGGCTAGTGTTTTCTGACTATCTCGACCCCTCCGGACACGTTGGCGCACTCGAAATGACCATACGGATGATTATATTATAATTTACTTTTTAATCTAATTAAATTGATTCTTGACGTGACTAACGTGCACGTCCCAACTTAATTTTTCAAATTGTCGTATTTATGACTCGCGATAATTTTAATATTATCAATAATCATATATTACCATATACATTCAGTAATACTCAATATTATCACGATAATCAAATACCAAATCACATCTCGCTAGTATTTAAATCCGGATTAATTTCCAATTAATTCCCATTTAATTTAATTAATCCAATTAAATAAAATCAATAAAATTACGGGGTATTACATACTTCCCCCCTAATAACATAATTTTGTCTTAAAATTTGGAAAATAAAGTATACCTGGCAAGAATAACTCTGGATAACGCTCTCGCATCTCATCATCGTGCTCCCAGGTGGACTCCTCGGCATTATGATGTCGCCACTGAACACGTACTAACGATACTATCGTCAACCTCAGTTTCCTCTCACTACGGTCCAGAATAGCAATCGGCCCCTCCTCATAGGAACTATCAGGCTGTAGATTTATGTCCTCTAAATAAATGTGGGTATGTGCCAAATCATCCCTAAGATATCTCCTTAGTGAGGAAATATGGAACACTTCGTGAATCCTATGCAGGTGTTTCGGTAACCCAAGTCTGTACACAACTGGACCAATTCTCTCGATGATAGGAAATGGCCCCACGTATCTAGGTTCCAATTTCCCTTTCTTTCTGAAATGCATAATCCCCTTTATAGGAGACACTCTGAGTAGTACTAGGTCCCCCACCTTGAAATCTCTGAAGAATCTCTTGGCATCGGCATAACTCTTTTGTCGATCCTAAGCTACCCAAATACGGATCCGTATCATCTCTATCCTTGCTGAAGTATCCTGAATCACCTCCGTCCCAAGTAGTTTGTTATCCCCCACCTCTAGCCAACATACCGAGGAACAACAAGGTCTACCGTATAACGCCTCGAATGGAGCCATGCCAATAGTGAACTGGTAGGAGTTATTATAGGCAAACTCCACAAGTGGAAGATACTTCTCACAACCACCTCCAAATTCTAGGATGCACATCCATAACATGTCTTCCAACATCTGATTCGTCCGCTCGGCCTGCCCATATGTCTGTGGGTGATATGTTGTACTCAGCCGCAACTCCGTACCCATGGCCTCCTGAAAACTCTCCCAAAATTGCTAAACAAATATCTTGTCTCGGTCAGACACGATATTGAGAGGCACCCCGTGGAGTCTCACTATCTCTGCTATGAAAATCTAGGCATATTGTTTCGTAGTGTAGTCTGTCCGGGCTAGTAGAATTTGAGCAACTTTGGTCAACCTATCTATGATTACCCATATGGAGTCGTGACCCCTCTACGATATAGGTAATCCCGTGATGAAGTCCATGTAAATGCTTTCCCATTTCCACATGGGAATCTCCAATGACTGTAGAAATCCTGTCAGTCTCTGATGGTCCACCTTTACCAGCTGACAAGTGGCACATTTAGAAACAAACTCGATAATATCTCTCTTCATCCCTCTCCACTAATACTGTCTCCTCATATCCTGGTACATCTTATGCCCACCAGGATGTACCGCGAACCAGGAGCCGTGCGACTCTGTCATTACCTCATGTCTCAAGTCTTCCCTCTCCGGAACGACTAGTCTGCCATTGAAGCATAAGCCCCCGTCTGCACTAACGGTATAGGACTCGGCTCCCTCTGCTAGTAATCGAACTATCTACTCTTGACAGAACGGGTCTTTTTCCTAGGCCTGTATCACTCTCGTAATGATCTGGTGCATAATTGTCATCACAGACATAAATGATCGGGCCACTGCATCCTGGTGTCCCAATTCCTTCCACTTTGCTTTCCACACTTCGGCCACCTTGCCCATCGGCCTATGGCTCAACGCATCTGCTACCACGTTAGCCCTACCTCGGTGATACTGGATATCGAACTGATAATCTTTCATGAACTCAATCTACCTACGTTGATGCATATTTAATTCTTTTTGCGTGAAGAGCTACTATAGGGACTTATGGTTAGTGAATAAAAAAAATTTCTCACCCAGGAGATAAAGTCTTCAAATTCGAAGAGCAAATATGATTGCTGCTAACTTCAAGTCGTGGGTGGGGTAATTCTTCTCATGAGGCTTAAGCTTACGGGAATCATAAGCTATGGCCCGACTCTCCTGTTGAAGTACACCCCCAAGTCCTAGTAAGGACGCATCGGTGTAGACTAGATACTCAACTCCCAGTCTAGGAAATGCTAACACTGGTACTGAGGTCAAGTTGTCCTTCAACTCGTCGAATGCCAACTGATAGGCATCGGTCCAGATGAATGGCACACCCTTCCGAGTCAGATGTGTCAAAGGACCCGCTATCTTAGAGAACCCCCGAATAAACCTCATGTAGTATCTTGCTAGGCCCAAGAAACTACGTATCTCAGTCAGTGTTGTGGGGTGTCCCCCTCCCTCACCCCTGATACCTTCCACGGATCAATAGATATTCCCTTGTCTAAAATGATATTCCCCAAAAGCTAAACCTCCTTGAGCCAAAACCCACACTTCTCATACTTTGTGTATAACTTGTTCTGACGCAGCGTCTGCAAAACCTGTCTCAAGTGCTCTGCATGTTACTCCTTTGTCTGGGAGTAACTAGAATATCATCAATGAAGACGATGATGAACTGGTCTAGGAACTCTCTGAACACCCTATTCATCAAGTCCATAAACACGGTTGGGGCCTTGGTTAGGCCAAAAGGCATAACCCAGAACTCGTAGGAACCATATCTCGTCAAGAAGGCAGTCTTCGAGACGTCATGTTCCCTGATACGCAACTGATGGTATCCTGATCTCAAGTAAATCTTTGAGAATAAGGTCGCTCCTCTCAACTGGTCAAATAAGTCATCGATTCGGGGCAACAAATACTTGTTCTGTATCATGACTTTATTCAACTCCCGGTAATCTACACACAACCTCAAAGATTCATCCCTCTTCTTCACGAACAGTACAGGGGAACCTCATGGCGAAGTACTCCTACGGATAAACCCCTGACCCAACAGTTGCTCTATCTAATCTCGTAGCTCTCTCATATTCGCTGGAGCCATACGGTAAGGTGCGCGGGCAATTGGCCGAGTGCCCGAACGTCAAGTAAATAACCAAGTCTATCTCTCTACTAAGAGGTAATCCTGGAATATCCTGGAATACATCAGCGAACTCTCTAACAACTGGAATTGAATCGAGTGGTATTTCCATTTCCTTAGAGGTCTCCTCCTCTATATAGTACAAGTGAGTGGACGATACTCCCTCTGAACGAGGCATCGCCACTAGGAACATCTCCTGCCCGGGTATGACAAAAATAATACTCCTACTGAAACAAACAATCATAGCTCGATACGCAACTAACCAATCCATACCGATAATCGCATCGTATGCGGTCATATCTAACACTAACATATCAGCAGGTAAAGTAAACCTCCCGATCTGTACCCCCATACCTCTACATACAAGGGAAATCACAGAACCCCTACTCAATAGTGAATCTATGCAAGTAATGGTGCTTTCCAGGGTATCTATCAACCCTATAGTGCGTACAAACCTCATGGAAATGAAATAGTGTGTGTCTCTCATGTCAAGCAAACTACGCCCCATAGTCCCCTGAATAGAAAACATACCCTCAATAGCAGGTGGATCTTGTGGGACTGCGGCCTGCTGGAGTTGATAAACCCGCCCGTAATGAAGTTGTCCCTGTTGGACTGGGACTGTTGGGATGGGTGGTAAAGCTGGCATCTGCGGTGGTGCTAGAAGAACGGCGGGAAACATAGGTCTCTAGGGCTCGTGTCGAGCACCCTGCTACTGCAGATGTGGGGCCCTGCCCCTTTCAGGAGACTCCTGGCGTTTGTGGCCAATCTTGCCACAAATAAAACATTTCCCTGTAAAGTTTCCCCCTCTCTGACCCTACTTCCCACGATCTTGGTTGCCGTTACCATTCCTACCCTGACCCTGTTGGCCCTATTAAAACTGCTGTTATTGGCCGTGCTAGTCGTGCTGGCCCTGATGGCTGTGCTGACCCTGCTGGCCATGCCGAAAACCTCCCTGACCATTTTTGAAACCTCCATATCTAAACCTCTTAGAATCCCCCTGCTAGGAACTCTGATCACCCTGCCTATGCTGACCCTGAGCTGATTGTGCCCCGCTGGCACCATTCCCCCTATCCTGCCCTGATGGATGGACTCTCCTGCTCGCTTGCCCTCTAAAAAGTGGAAGCAGTGGTCCTGACAGTGAAGTAATGTTGCGTTAACCACATCAGAATAAGTGTCCAATGAGAGATTTCCTAGCAAGTGGTGACGAATCCTCCATGTCAACCCATCCATGAACTTCTGGATTTTCTTCTCTTCAGTAAGAATCTCATCGGGAACGATGTTCAGAAGATTTGTGAACTCGGCCTCATCCTCATCCACTCTCTTCCCTTCCTGCTTGAGGTTCATCAACTTCCTCCTCATCTCGGTATGAACTGCTGAGGGAAAATACTTGCGGTCAAACCGCACCCCAAACTCCTGAATGGTAATAACATCTCTCTCCTCTGCGGTGGTAATATACTCCCACCACTGCAACGCTGCTCCTACCATCTTGAAAGTAGCCAGTATTTGTCTCTGTACGTTCGTACACTCGTACATCCTCAAGTGTCTTTGGATGTCCTTCTTCCACTGACTGGACACGACGACGTTAGAGCTACCTGCAAAACTTCGTAGGGGCATCTCGAACCCTCTCCCAAGAAGACGGGAATGCCTGAGCCTGAACTGAGGCAACCATAGGTGCCTGAGGTGGCGCCTGTTGCACAACTGCTAAAGTGGCATTTACCACCCGGGCTATAATGGCGATAACCTCTGCAGCGTTCATAGTACCCTGAACTGGTGCAAGCTGTGGCTCGGGCTGGGAACCCTTGGAAACTTTCTGTGCACATCGTGGAGGCATCTGAAATGAGACATAAGTCTTATAACTCCACAGTTAATATCTCAAAATAGCTGAAGAGCGTAAAATACACAAAAGAGTACAACAATCCTAAAATATAAGGATCTATATCAAAGGACGCTACGCGGAAACATAACAAGTCGTACAGATCCTAAGGACACTAGAACCTGATGCTTTGATACCTCCTGTGGCACCCCGACTAATTAAATACCGGGTAGCTACTCCTTTATTCAAATTAATACAAAATGTCAAGTTGGTTCAGTTCATAGTATTACTGTCGAAAACATTTCTTTAAACAATTACTAGCCACCTAATATTTAAAAAGTGAGTTGTCCAATTTCATTAAATTAAATTAACATGCAACCAATTAAATTGTTAGCTAAATGATACACCATCACATCACGATCACGATAGAATATAAATGGAATAAATACATGAGTATGAAGTAACACTTCTCTGAATAATCCAAATACTGAATGAAACCAAATACAGATTTTGAAGAGTTAATTATTTAACTCCAACACTGAAAGGAAAACTGAAAGTATGATAAAGTTGTCTCTAAAGAAAAGGGGTGACATGCCCTAACTGATGAATGAACTCGAAATGGAATCAATGTAGAATGTGGATGCGTCTATTATCGAGGTCCTGTAACTTTCACAGCAGCTACAACACGTCCTGGAATGGAACTCCTAAGCTTGGCGTCCTCGTGGCTGGTCACCTAAAAGGTTTTTCAAGAAAAATAGATTTGGAAGCAAATGGGTCAGAGCCCGATGTGAAAACAATTTAAAATATAGAAAGTGTTTAATTGCATTAAACAATGAATATTAAGTACATGTTAGTTCCGTGCTCTCACGTGATTTCCTCACCTCTCAACTAATGTGCACGCCTAATGCATGTCCATGACCCATCCTAATTATGCCGCAAACCAACTAGCCTATACCGCACCTTGTCCTCACATGATAATATATGGGTTTATTCAAGACATTCCAATCTAACTTATGTTAATCTACCTTTTCATTCCTCAGATTAATTTGTATTAAATCTTATATAAAATTCTCATTTCCAACTTTACTCAAAGTGTCGCAATTATTCACACACATTAACAAGGAGTCTGTTATCATCACCAATATATAAATTCGAACATAATTATAAAATTGGGGTCCCCCTAGGCTAAGATGCGGTGCACACATACTCTGCTATCGAATCCCAGTACATCACGTACATAAGAACTATGTATTCCGAATCTCTCAGGAATCGTTTTTAATAAGCAAAATCACACATATTAGAGGCGAACATAGTTCACATACCCATGGGTCACGCACATACTTACACTCCCATGGTCAGCTGACTTATCAACTCACAAATAATTCATTCACAGCCCTATGTCCTTAAGGTGCCAATCTAAATTCCCCCGTAGGCACACAAAGATTAGATGGCCCTTGTTTCGAAAGCTGACCTCCCGTGATAGGAAGTATGGTAGGTATGTCATACACATATAAATCTATGTATTAAGCATTCACACAACTTAGATAATTTATAATATTATTAAAGGTATGTTCTCAATCCCTATACCATTAATCCAATTAGTACATTTTTATACTTCCGGATAGTTATATAATATAGTCCACCCACACATCTCACGTCGTAGTTTCAATTACTTAAAACCTAACTCATAAAGGTTACTAAGTCTCCTATTATTCCCACACTTTAATCCAATACTCTTAAGGTCCATATTTCTACCACTAACCTTATATTATCAACTATATAGATTTAACTCATTTAATCACAGTCTTTAATAGTACCTCACTCGTCGAACTTTATTAGGCCTAACCTAACTCCTAATTTAATTCAAATAATAATCCGGGTCTCATATACATGCCTACTGGTCTTCCTTAAATCTAAAAGTGTTCGCAAGGTCCCCAATAAAAATTCTCTTGGGTCGACATTGCTAAAATTAAATAAGGAAAAATATCACAATTTCTAGGAAGGTCGATCGATCGACCTATGAATGTCGATCGATCGATCGCACCAGATAAGTCTACAGACTGCTTTATTTTTCAGTCCCAGATTTGTCCCAAAACTCCATTAAAAGGTATGAAATTCTAAACTAAGGATATAGGATCATTATACTACCTAAATACAATATTTTTAACGTTCCAAAACCATTAAATCATCAACAATTCACCTTATATGGATCTTATCTTCATAAGAACCCTAGTTTTCTATTTTCTTCAAGAATCATGATATTTCTGTTCTTAAATTCGTTCTTAATTCATCAAGGGTTATATTTTGGTTACTGAATTTCGTCCAGAACTAATCTACATGCAATTCCTATCCAAGATTTCTAGTTCTTCCTCAAATTTCATGGGTTTATATCCTCTTTCAAGACTAATATCAATTTCTACACTAACATGGAAGATATATTCGCTGAAAACTAATGGAATTAAATCACTTGCCTTAAGTTTGATGTTCAGAATCATTGATGGTGTCCTAGCGTTGGTTCTTTCCTTCTTTTCGGTCACAATTCCGTCAAAATTTGGTGGTGGTTGGTGGTGGCTATGGTTTGGAGACCTCCTGCAACTTCCCCTCTAACTCACGTAGCCCACTCTTTGTTTTTGGCTGATAATGGCTCTAATGGACTTTCCCATTATAAATAAATAAGCACTAAAATTTGTGGGTCTTCATGGAAAAGCTATCCTTATTTTAGCTATGGGCAACAACATGCTGCGATGAATCCCAATTCACATGTCGCCCCTCCTCCACCACCGCATTTTCAACAAGATCCACACATGCAAGGACATGTGCAAGAACCACCACCTCAAGGAGCATACATCCCTCCACCGTGAAGAAGTCTCGAGGATATGATCAACCACTTCATCAATACCCAGACTGCAACTAATGCTAGGCATGAGCGCATGATGAACGACATGAATGCGAACATCTCACAGTTGCAATCATCGTTGAGTGTCCAAGAGAAGGGAAAGTTTCCTACCTAGGGCCAAAGACTGCCCCAAGGTCAAACTAGTGTTAGCTCCACCTCGATAGAACGTCAGGAGCAATGTCAAGTTGTGACCACTCTTCGTAGTGGGAGAGTCATTGATTTATCACCTCCCCCACACGACGCAACCAAAGACAAGGAGATTTTACCCGGCACGAAAGAGGTCGAAGATGTCCCCTTGGAGGAGAGTGATAAAGAGGACACTAGTGAGCCCAAGGTAGTAGTGAAACCACCCACCGCGGCACCGTTTCCTCAAAGGTTGGTTCCTTCCCATAAAGGAAACCCCCGTGATGAAGTGCTAGACATACTAAAGCAAGTGAAGCTGAATTTACCTTTCCTCGATGCTATTAAGCAAATTCCAGCTTATGAAAAAGTCATCAAAGACTTATTGACGGTAAAGAGGAGGATGAAGGTAAAGAAAAATGTCTTTCTAGCACAGAACGTGAGTTCCATCCTACTCAATGATCTCCCACCCAAGTTCAAAGATCCCGGTGCACCCACCATTTAGTACATCATTGGAGAAAATAAAATTGAGAAAGCCTTACCTGATTTGGGAGCAAGTGTCAATATTCTCCCTTATTCCATCTATATGTAACTTGATTTGGGTGACCTCAAGCCCACAAATGTCACTCTCCAATTAGCATATCGAACCGTGATGATCCCACGAGGCATAGTTCAGGACGTGATAGTCCAAGTGGACACTTTCTATTTATCGGTAGACTTTGTTATTTGGGACACGGAGCCCTCCTTCACCTCGAGCAACCATGTTCCCATCATTCTTGGGCGCTCATTCTTAGCTATGGCTAACGCAATCATCAATACTGGGAATGGGAAAATGCAACTCACTTTTGGGAACATGACGTTAGAGACGAACATCTTCCATATCGCCCAACAGACGAGGGAAGAAGATGATCTTCACGCGGTAAATCTAATAGACGAGATCGTAGAGGATTATTTTGAGGAAACTTATTGTGGAGACGCCTTAGGGTCCTATTTAGTTTCGAGCCACGAGAGTGAGGGAACATACACCTCATTCGAGAGGGAGGTTGAGTAGTTGAGAGAATTATTTGACGAGAGATCATCGAACGAGGACGCGAGAGATGTAAGTTGGGTTTTTAGATTCGAGGAATTACCACCGAGGGATACACGCATGGTTCCCTCCAACAAAAAATTTCCAACCCTTAAATTGAAGAAACTCCCCTCCCATATTAAATATGCATACCTAGGAGAGGATGAAACATTTCATGTTGTTGTCTCCTCTAGCCTAGACGAATAGCAGGAGGGTAAATTGCTAAAGATTCTGAGGAAGCACTAAAGTGCTTTTGGTTGGTGCATCGCTGATTTGAAAGGGATAAGTCCTTTGATTTGCACCCACAAGATCCATCTCCAAGAGGATATCAAGCCCTCGAGAGAAATGCAAAGAAGGCTAAACCCTAATATGAAAGAAGTGGTGAGGACCGAAATAATTAAGCTATTGGATGCCGGGATTATCTACCCAATCTCGGATAGCAAATGGGAGAGCCCTATTCAAGTTGTCCTGAAGAAGTTGGGTATGACAGTGATTGAGAATGCTAAAGGATATCTAGTCCCCCAACGTATCACCATCGGGTGGCGCATTTGCATTGATGACCGAAAACTCAATACGGGAACTAGGAAAGACCATTTCCCCTTACCATTTATTGATCAGATGCTTGAGAGAGTAGCGGTCCACCCTTACTATTGCTTCCTTAATGGTTATTTAGGATATAACCAAATTGAGGTGGATGTACTTGACTAGGAGAAAACGACCTTCACTTTCCCTTTTGGTATGTTTGCCTACAAACGTATGCCATTCGACTTGTCTAATGCACCCGCGACCTTTCAAAGGTGCATGTTCAGCCTATTTAGTGACATAGTCGAGAGGGGACTCGAAGTGTTCATGGACGATTTCAGCATTTTTGACACGTCTTTCGATCTTTATCTTGAAAAACTAGAAAAGGTACTTACCCGGTGTGTGGAAAAGAAATTAGTGCTGAATTGGGAGAAATGCCGCTTCATGGTCACCGAGGGCATAGTTCTTGGCCACATAGTTTCATCCAAGGGGATAGAAGTTGATAGAGCTAAGATAGATGTCATAGCCTATCTACCCCCATCAAAATTGCTCCAAGACATGCGCTCCTTCTTGGGCCCCGCGGGGTTTTATCCAAGGTTCATTGAGGACTTTAGCGCCATCGCTAGACCCGTAAGAAACCTACTTATGAAGTACAACCCATTTGAGTGGACGGAAGCATGCCAAAGCGCTTTTGAAAAACTAAAGGCCATGCTTATGTCCTCTCCCATCATGCAAGTTCCGAATTGGTCTTTACCATTCGAACTTATGTGTGATGCTAGCGATTATGCGATATGGGCTGTTTTGGGCCAAAGAAAAGATAAACAGACTCATGTCATCTACTACGCTAGCCGGACTCTTATTGGACCACAACTCAATTACTCCACTACCGAGCGGTAGTCTTTGCTCTTGACAAATTTCAGTCCTACCTTATTGGTTCTCCCATTACTTGCTTCACCGACCACGCGACATTAAAATACCTACTAGTGAAGAAGGACACAAAGCCGCGCCGCATAAGGTGGATCCTACTCCTACAAGAGTTTAATCTCTCTATTAAAGATAAGAAAGGAGTAGAAAACGTCGTTGCCAACCACTTATCACTGCTTATATCCGACGTACCTAGTGATCCAATACCAATAGATGAATACTTTCCGAATGAGAAACTCTTTGGTACCTCTTTTTTGCCCTGGTTTGCGGATATCGTGAACTACCTTGTCATGGGAGTCGTCCCTCCCGACTGGACACCGCAAGATAAGAAGAGGTTTATTACCTGGTCGCTCATGTTTTTCTATGACGATTTCTTCCTGTTTAAATATTGCGCCGACCAAATCATCCGACGATGTGTACCGGATGACAAGATCCCAAAACTCATCCAATTTTGTCATACAGAAGCATGTGGAGGCCACTTTTCGAAAAAAAAGACGGCCGATAAAATTCTGCAAAGCGGACTCTATTGGCCCACAATATTTTGGGGATGTGAACAATACTTGTAAATCTTGCAATTGGTGCCAGCGAATGGGAGCTATTACCAGACGAGACATGATGCCTCTTACCCCCATACTCATTATTGAGATCTTTGACTGTTGGGGTATTGACTTCATGGGCCCTTTTCCCCCATCCTTTGGTTTCCTATACATCCTTGTCGCGGTAGACTACATTTTTAAATGGGTGGAAGCTATAGCTACCAAGACCAATGACAACAAAGTAGTGATTAAGTTCTTGCAGGAACACATACTTTCCCGCTTCGGTGCTTCGAAAGCGATAATCAGCGATAATGCACGCATTTTTACAATAGGCTATTCGCAAAGATCATGAGAAGTTATGGTGTCGCTCACAAGGTTGGAACGACTTATCACCCACAAACGAATGGGCAGGCCGAACTAGCAAATCGGGAAATCAAGAACATTCTTGAAAAGACCATCAATCCTACCCAGAAAGATTGGTCACTTAGATTGAACGATTCGCTATGGGCTTATCGTACCGCATACAAAAATTAGCTCGGAATGTCCCCTTTCTTCTTTGTGTATGGCAAGCCTTACCATCTTCCCATGGAATTAGAGCACAAGGCGTATTGGGCAATTAAGGAATTAAACTATGCCATGGATAAGGTCGGTGAATGAGTTAGAAGAGATACGCAATGATGCATACAAGAATGAAAAAATCTCCGATGAAAGAATGAAACTCGCTCACGATAAAATCATTCGACGCAAAGAGTTTCTTTCCGAAAAAAAAGTGCTTCTCTATAACTCTCGACTTTATCTCTTTCCGGGAAAGTTGCGATCACGATGGTTTGGCCCGTTTGTTGTGAAGAATGTTTTCCCTCATGGAGATGTTAAGTTAGACGATTTGAAAGGTGGAAATACATTCAAAGTAAATGGACAACGCCTAAAGCCATATGTAGAGGCCTGTGTGGAAGAAGTCGACACCGTTTGGTTGTAGGACCCCGTTTACGGGGTAGAGTGAGCTGCCACAGTAAGGTTGTCGTACCCCCGATACGTATGGGGTGAATTCTTATGTATAGTAGACAAGAGTAGTGTGAGTATTGAGAGTCCATAGGATTAGGGTAAAATAAGGTGAGAACATTCACATGTTTTGGTAAACTGAGAGTTGCGTTGACCATAGATATCGAGATGATTTTGAGTCCAAACTAATAGGGAGCATGTTGAGAATTGAAAACTTTCAGAGAAGAGCCATCTCAATTAAGTTAGGGGGAAATCTGGCTCATTGCAAGAATCGGATCGGTTCCTTTATTTTTTAGCCGAACCGGTCCGGCCCGGATCGGTTCCTTTTTTTAGAGCCGGATCGATTCGGCAATTGAAAAGATCGAAAATTAAAGGATCGGAATGGTCCGGTCCCTGCAGAATTTCCTTTCCTCTATTCCCTAGGTGCACCCCCCCTTCTCCCCAATACCTTCCATTCCCTCCCAATTCGTTTCACTATAACCAAACCTTCAATTTCCCTCCCAAATACACTCTCTCTTTCCCTCAAACTCCAAAACCCTACCCACCCCTCCCCTATAAATACTAACCCATAAACTCTACTTTTCTACACACCTTCAACCACATATCTCCTCTGTTCTCTCTCTCTCTCCCTAATTTTCCAGTAAACTCTCCTCGTCCTCATAGCCCAACGACCCGCCCCTGCCAAATACGACTCCACCAAAATCCTTCCCTCCGTCCATGGTGAATTTCATTCCCGCTAAGAGGAGTGGTGGTGCAATCGGTTCTTTGGTCTGGATCGTAAACTCCACATGGAGCGCGTTGTCCAATGGTCAGGTCTGCCCAATTCCGTCACCACCCTTTTCATGCCTAGGGGTTGGTGCCGATTCATTAATCAACCCTACGAAACGGTTTGGGCAGCCGAGGTCCGATGTTTTTATGGGTCCCTTGTTCGAACAGGACAATTTGAGTCTCAAGCATATCTGGATGGTACCGTCATCCCTTTTTCGCTGGCCCTTCCCACGACAAAGTTAGCCGAATACGACGTTCTCGATGTTCAAGAGTTCACCTACCCAAGGAATGTCGCCCCGGTCGCCAAAGAACTGATTATGGACCTCATTACCCCCGATGTTGCATGAAGGGGGCAAACTGTCGTTGTTGGTCATCTTAATGAGAAAGCACGCCTCACATTCCAAATAGTGTCTGTAAATATTTTGCAAACGTCCCATGATTCAGCGATGCGTCCCCGTCAGGACACATTGACCTACCACCTCTTCGATCCCAACACTTCCATTAGCCTGGCTCGCACCCTATACGCCGACATCATGGTCGCGACCATGGATGAGAAAGGTGCAGCAGCACTTCCACATGCACGTTTGATTACCTCCATCCTCAAGGACGCTGGCATTGAAGCACCGCTTGATCGTACTCGCCTCCCCGATCCTTTTGGATAGGGAACCCGCACATGAAGCGCTAAACAACTAGCCATCCTCCGGGCGAGGAGGGGAAGTGATGATGAGGAAGATGCTACCTCGAGTGAAGAAGAGGAAGAGGAAGAGGACGAAGAAGAAGAAGGTGCTGATATGGAGATGGGTGACATAGGTGCAGATGAAGAGTCAGCCGAAGAAGAAGACGACTCGAATTTTGAATGGGTAGGTAGCGACCTCACTAACCGTAGGTCGGCCCTTGAGACAAGATTCAACAGCTTTTTGACCGACTACCCTCACGATACAAGCATGATGTTTTGTTTCCAAGCGAACTTGTACCGACGCCAAGGGGATCCCAACGAGCCATTGCCATCCTGTTTCTATGACCCCTATGGCCCCGACGCGTCCAGCTCTTCCCAACCACCACCCCAGTGAAGCTTTTTTTGGTTGTGGCCGTTTTTAGTTGTTTCCCTTATTCACATGATTGTATGATTTTCCCTATTATTATACCACAGTCCTATTTTATAAAAATCTGCATTTTCTCCATTTGTTTGTTTTATTTATCGCACTTCTTATTTTGCCTTGTTTAGATTTTAGTCCTTTTTCCTTGAGGACAATGCAAAAGTCTATGTTAGGGGGGTCACAAGTGCGTATTTCTAAAACTTCACAAATTTTCTAAAATGCCCAAAAATCTAAAAAAAAAAATCATAAAATTTTGAAAAATCCAAAAAAAAAATTATTCAAAATAAATAAAAATTGGAATTTAAATTTTACAAAAATATCATTAAAGGTCGGATTGAAGTCTCAAGTTGTAAAATTCAACATACACAAAGCCAAAATTGACTAAAGATGGAAATTGAGTGAAAATTGACGACTTAACGAATAAGTGTGGAGATTAACCAATCCGGTGAGATTCAAGACTTTCATCTTTGTGAAATTTATAAATCAATCCGAGTTAATTGTTAACTCAAAGTTCCTTTCACCGGTCTAAATAAGTCGTCGTGGATCTCAATCCTTTCATTTTGATCGGTTTTGATAAATGTGTGTGATATTGCTGTACAAAGCGCGCTACAAATCTCTAAATTAAATTAAACTCGAAACGCATATGGTAATGCAATTAGTATTTTGGACAATGAAGTAGGCCCTCGTTTGTTACCCAAAAATATTGGCCATAAAAAGATGTGAAAAATTATCCCTTTTGTAACCCCAATTGAGCCGAATAAAATTTATCCTTTCGTTTGACAACCCGAAAAACCCAAGTAGCCTGGAATTACGAAAAGGGAATATTCAATGATGTCCGAAAAGTGTATAAAAAGGGGCAAGAAAAAAAATAGAAAAATGCTCAACAAAAATAGAAAAGAAAAGAAGTGAAAAATAGAAAAATATAGAAAAAAAAAATGAGCAATAGCCCAGGAAAATCACAAATGAACATCATAAATGACTTTCCAATTCGAACCTCCCCTACCATTTTCATTTTACCCAATATACCTTAAAACCCGATAAAGTCCTAATTGAGTCCAAATTGAGAAATTGGTTACCGCGTGGAGAGCTCAGATACAAAAAGATAATAAAAGAGGTTGAATGCATGAATAAGAGTCAATGTTTCCATTTTTAGAACCGTATCCCGTTGATGAGATCCTATCACTATAAAATTTTCGTCTTTCTACTTGTGTGCGTGAACTTGGTTCTACTATATTTACTCATTATATTACGCATACCGAGAGAATAGCCACATTTGGAGTGATTCGTTTGTGAAAACATTCCGTGAGAAATTGAATCAAAACGAATTTTCGGATAAGTAACGTAATGGTCAATCGGTGGAAATTCGTGGTTAAACTTTTGGCTTCGCACACACGAACTATGATTTGAGACTACTGAACATGACTTGATGATGATTATTTTCGGGAAAAGTTTGAATTATATAATTTTTTCGTATTTTGAAATTTCTTTGCGTCGAATTTTATGGGTATATTCTCTACAAACCCTCACGAGACACAACCCGTCCTACTAGGGTAACCTAGGGGTTTAATGGGTTGTTGCTTACGCTAAATGAAATCTCTTGCCCGCGAAAAAGGTATTATATCCCAATAAAATGATTTTCAAGAGTTGAGCCTTGCTAGGATTCTTTTACATTGCTCGGAATGCGCAAAGTTCTAAGTTAGGGAGATTTGATTAGGTATAAATTCTTCCCAATTTTTCCCTTTAATTTAGTTACTTTTAGCACCTCGATCAGCGTAATCGATTTAACTTTATTTCATAATTTTTCCAATGACTTATTCTAACGAGTAGACCGAGTTTCTGTTATTTCGTACTAATTTTGCAGGTATTTAATGTCAACAAAGAAAGAAAGAAATCGAAAGAATCGAGAAAGAAAAGTCAAAAGGGCAAAAATTGTAATTTCTACCCATAATTAAGATGAGGAATCTAAGAGAAGTTGAAGACATCAAGTTCACAAGTACATAGGAAGAAACGGCACCTCAATCGGAGTCCCGGTGTGAAATTTATGAGCAATCAAAGTTTGAAGAAAAAGTCAAAGGAAGCCCGGACCGATCCGCTATGCTAATTTCCAGAGAACCCTGGACCGAAGATGGATCGAAGCTGAAAGAAAATAAACAAAATGATCCGCACCGGATCGATCCGCCCAAGAAATAAAAGAATCGATCTGTACTCTGGCTAGACCGAACCGCAGGAGTACCGGACCGGTCGGACTGTCGAAATTTAATTTTCTAAACTTCCTCTAATGGAGAGTCCTAGTTCAGCTAAATCTCCTGAAGTTTTGTAGGGTATTTAAACCCGTTTTATTATCATTCTTAGTATGGAGAATTTATCTAATTTTCCATTCTTTTCAGAAAAACCCTAGTTTGGAGATAGCTTATAATTTTAATCTCAAGATTAAGATTGTTCAGAGTTCTGTGTGATTACCAGTAATTGTAGTTAATGCTTTGAGTGCTTTGGTAAGATTAGTGAGTAATTTCCTCTGTTTAATTTCCCGTTCACATCATTCTTCAATTCTTTCTTAGTTTAATCATGACTTCCTGCAATTCCAAAATCGTTTTCATTAATTTCATCATTGTAGGCTAGACTTTTAAGGGTCGGGATGCATGAACCCAACCCGATGTGCTAGTTGCATGTGCATAAAATTAATCCTCTAAATTTAATTGTTTGGTTATGACCGTATTGCGTAGAAACACGACAATTGTAGATCATTGGATCTCGTTTGCTTCCAGGTAATCGGGATGCTTTAGAATACAATTCGAGAGTAACCATTGCAATACCGATTTACTCGTCCTCTGATTAAGTATGGTGCGGGCTTCAACCTCATATACATAATGCTTGGGAGTACTAAATTCCGGGTCTAATTAATCATTCAAATTTACGATTAGTTTTATACCATCAATACACTAGGGTTGGGGGATTGTATTCCGGCCCTGTTTTTCTCATCATATAGTTTAAAGTTTTAAATCATTTTCATCAGTATTTTACGTAATTTAGAATAGTTGCATTTCTCCATAATTTCATAATTGCATCTAGTGTAGTTATTCCACAAATCAAATCATCTTTTCCTTTTCTTTAGAGTCATAGTTAGGATTCCTTCATCTGTCCAACGTCATCACAACCCTGTTGACCTATTTCCCTGAGGATCAATCCCGACTTACCGGTTTATTACTAACGCGACAGGCTTGCACTTGAGCTTAGAGAGAACGCACATTAGAGACACTTTCTGAGTCGCGTCAATGTTCCTCTTTCCTCATTGATTTAATCCCATAACATTTCTTACTATTTGTCCCTTCAAAACCTCAAATAACTTAGGCTAAAATTAAATGCACTCGGTGTACGAATTTAACCTTTAAAATTCATCATCAACCTAAATAGTAAAAGAAATAATTTTCGCTGACTTATATCCCGTCGTTCGAATGAGACACCTATCATTTGAACGACAGTGCACGTCATTTGAATGAGATCCAACATCGTTCGAACGACCCCTGGATATCTCTCTCTCTTCTTCCTCGCTCAGTCCAGTCCGCCATTAAAAACCCAACTCAAGCTTTTTACTCAAATTTCTCTACTGTAATCCTTTCTCTAATCATTTCATTCTTAACCATTGTCAATCCCAAACTTATACATAATAAATAACCGTAAAACGGATTTAAAGATGATTTCTCTCAATCTCTTTACCAGTTATACATCTATCCCAATTAAATCATAAATGTCTTAACACTCCAAAATTGATTTGAATATCCATAAATTGAAAACCCAATTTCATGCAATAACCCACCCAAAACGGATTTCAGTTTACACCCACCATAATATGAATTGATTATCACATATTTAAGAATCACAACAGTTAACCACTTGCCTTTTGGATTCGTAGAGTACGATATGTTGGTGTAGAGGATGGTTTGATGAAGAACACCCAAATCTCTCTCTCTAGATTAGTCTCTAAAAGATCCTCAATTACTCTTCTAGTTTCCTCTATGTTCTTAGATTTCTCCCATATGAGCTATGTCTTCCCACAACTCTCAAACCTTTGTTTATATCGCCTAATCCCGTTTTTTGTCATATGGGCCTAATTAAAATGGCCAAATTACCCCTGTGTGGGCCCGGCTATGCCCAAAAAAGCCTCGAGACCCATTTACGACCGCCGGAGACACTTTTTTGACTATATCGACCCATCTGGACCCAATTGTGCACTCAGAATTGTCATACGAAATACTTTATAACATTCTATAACTTCGACCTCAAAATGCGACACAACAATAATTCGAATAATCAAACCTAAAGTCGCCAAATAAAAATAATTCTTCCCACTCAATTAATTTCTCCAAATCATAAATTTAAGTTTCTCCAATTTAATTAATTTTATTTCTCCCAAAAATAATTAGATAATAAATCCTCAAAATTACAGGGTGTTACATACTCCCCCCCTTACAAAGGAATTTCTTCCTCAAAATTAAGATATGCCTAGTACCCCAAGCTTCGAATATCTCTCTTGTCCTATTCCTCTAAGATCGCTACATCTACCTCTCTTACTTCTAATTATGAGTTTCTCAAATATGCATTTTAATTAACCAGGGTTCCCATACACCCTGTACTCTTGCTTAACCGCATGAAAGTTACCCTAATTTACCAGGGCGCCCATACACCCTATCCCAGTGCTTAATCACACGGAAGTCACCCGACCATACTAGCGTTGGACCATAATATAACTTCTAACCCGTAGTTATATCACATTCATGAATAAGAACCGAGGGTACCCAACTCATGTACTAACGACCAAACTTCTCCCCACTCCCAGCGATGCGCTAAGTTTCATGCATGGGACGTCTCGCAAAGCGAAATCCAAACAAGGAACCCCCCAATACACTACTACCTAACAACACGCACCCCCAAAATACATGTCTCTTAACACAAAAGTATACACGCCCACTCTTATGACACAAAGGAAAACATAAAATACCGCGCCCTTACTATCACTAGTTCTTGCGCAAAAAAACCTCGAGCTACTTGTCCTTGCTCGAAAATAAACTTAACCACCCTGACTCAATTCAGTAGACATCCCTACTTACCGGGATAAAATATAATTACACAAGACATTCTTATGTGTATATCATACCACACAATACAATGTACATACCCTCATGTATATAGGTTAGACACCCCATCATGTGACTCTTAGTAGAAGTCACTCATACCCTGGTGCTGTGAACACCAAAACTTACCATCACTATCCACAATAGTTTAAATCCATCGCTATCCAATCGATACTTGGAAAATCATCTACCCTACTCCCATAATTCCCGAAAGTAGTGACCCCTCGTGCAATTCAAACCTCCTCTCTGTGTACACCCCCACTCTCTCGTGGTTTACGTCAAAGAACTCCGCTATCCCACGAAAATTTTATATACGTAATATGGTTACTACAGCCAGTGCAGCCACTAAATTCGACTTACCCACAAACTCCAATGAAAATAAATTCTATATTGTGACACCCTCATTGTCACTTAAAATATACCCCGTGCCCATATGATAAAAACATAATTACCTACATACTCTAGCTGCAATGGCTGATCCTCGGATTCCTGATTAAAATTTTCTCCTCTGAACTAGCCCAGAAACTGCTGTAACGGCTGTACATCCAGAATCTCGTCCTGTAGTTTCCCCCTACCTCGCTTAGGGCAGTCTCTCTTCATATTTCCTGCTTCTCCACAAAATAAAAACTTACTAATAAATTCACCCTTCCACTGATCCCTTTCGTGTTGGACTCATCGGAAGTCCTGACCATCCTATGGATAGCCCCCAAAACTACCTGATCCCCCTGCCGGGAATCCTTCCCCTGACATCCCCCTGTCTATTGCTGGGATACCCCACTGGCACTGCCCCCTCCTGCCTTATCTAGCTGACTGGATTCAACTCCCTTCTTACTTCCCTTCATGTGAAAGCGGTGCTCCTAGCAGTATAGGAGTGATGTATTAACGACGTCAGTATAAGCTGCTAATGTGAGATTGCTGATCAAATATTGCCTGGTCCTCCAGGCTAACACATTCATGAACCTTCCTTTCTTTCTTTCTTCATTGCTTACCTCATCCAGTATAAAATTTTCCAAACGAGTGAACTTTTCCTCGTACTCGGCCACTAAACGGTCCCCCTGAGTCACTTCACTGAATTTCTTCCTCATCTCGACCTCAACTGCTGGCGAAAAATACTCGCGGTCGAACTGCACTCAAAACTCAGCAATAGTCAATGTGTCCCTTTCTTCAATGGTGGTGATTGACTCCCACCACTGGAGCACTGGGTCCAATAACCTAAAAGTGGATAGCATTTTCTTCTGTACCCCACTGCAGTCAACCATGCACAAGTGACGTTGCATGTCTTTCTTCCACTTACACTCTAGCACCCCATATGAAATCCCCAGAAACTCTAGTTGATGGCCCTTCTGAAAGGCCTCACATATATGCTACCACCCTGACGGACCCGAGTGGGCTTGAACATCTGGTGCCACTAATGGTTGTGGTTGATTTCATGGAAAGTATCTTTCCATTGCGATAATCATTGCGTTAACTGCTTGTGCCACTAATTCAGTCACTTGTGCAGCTGAAATCATCTCTGGCAGTTGCTACGGTAACCATGGATCTTGATGAGCCTCTCTAGTCTCATCTCCCCCTGCTGCCCTCGCTGCTTTCTCTCTCTCCTGGGTGGCATCTGAAATGAGAATCGAATCGTATGAGTTTACCATAAAATACAAAGTAATTGGAAGAAGAACGTAAATACGCATATTTATAAGAATACAATAGTCCTATGATAGGACTCTATATCAAAGAACGCTAAGTTGAAACATGAGAAGCCGCACATATCCTAAGGACACTAGAAATTGATGCTCTGATACCATTTGTGACACCCACCCAATAAAATACCGGGTGATTAGTCCTACACCAAATTAAAACAGGAATCCCAGTTGGTTCATTCTTAGCATCACTGTCGAAAACCTTTTTAAAACTTACTAACCATCTAGTATTCCGAAAAATCCGGTGCCCAATTTTATCTTTTTATTTAAACAAAAACAACAACATGCGAAAATATACTATGAGCCATTCATAACAACTGAATAAATAAATAAATACTTGTCTAATAAACCATTGGCTACCAACCACAAAAGTAAATAGTCCAAATAACAATCGTCCCACAATTGAAATAAATGAATCCGAAAACTGTATTGAAAAGACTGGGCGACAATCCCTAAGTAAAACTGAAACTGATAGATGATTCCTACTCTAAGAAAGAATGAACAATGCGTCTAATCCAAGCTCCTACTAGCATCCACATGTGTCGCAGCTATGTGTCCCTGGAATAGAATATCAAGCCTGGCATCCCTGTGGCTGAACACCTAAAAGGTTTTGAAAATACGTTTATAGCAAGGGTTAGAACCCAAAATATTTTGAAAATATTTAGCAAGTGAATTAACTGCAGTAATTAAAATGCATGAATGCTCTTCCTATTTAATTTAGTGTCGCACTCTCATACTCACCCCTCCACTAATGTGCACACCTAATAGTTACCTTAACCACACCTAGTTGTACTACCCCGTCCAACTAGTCCTGGTATAAACTCCCCTTACCACACTACTCTAAACCGAGTATTATTATTCCGGGTTTATACATTATCTCTCACATTAACTTAATTAATTCCTTTAAAATAATATCACATAACCGTGACACAAGTTATATAAAGTAAATACATTACACTCTGTATTATTACCCGCATATACTATTTAATACCATTATATACGTATCATTACTAAAACATCCACACATATGAAATATGTATATCCATTCTTCCGAGTATACCCTCAACGGATGATTTCCTCCAAAGTGCAATCGTACCAGGTGTGCTCACTTAACCTAGTTACCCCAAGTCGGAATCTCTCACGAACATGGCAAAAAACTTAAACGTTGGAGGCGGTCATATTTCCTTCCTGAAAGTGAGATAAGCCCCTCACCCATATAACAGACGCTACAACCTGGGGATATACTCGCCCTACTCCTCAAGCTAGGGGATTCACCCACATTGCGCAACCTCTGTTAATAGCACTAGAATATACAGTATAATTAAATATCTAGTCACTGATATTTATAATCACACACACAATATATATATATATATAATCACACACCGTACATATACAATTTAAATTACGACTTTACCGTGCATAAAATCCGTATCATTGGCCTGTTTTTTCCTCGAGTCTATGATCCGACTCTAATTTAATTAAGTTACTCATTAATTAATTTATTACCTTGGTGTCACTCAACCAATATACCCGAACTCGCTCACTTCCCCACATCTAATTATTACTCAAGTCTATATTTCGACTCCAAATTAATTTATTTATCTCAATAAATAATTTAATAATTTTGTGTCATTCAACCAACAAACACGAACGCACTCACTTGGCCCGTAATTAAATATCCGAATTTGTTGTCCAAATTCCCCTTAATAAGTTCGACACCTTTATTAATTAATTCTGTTACATTCTCCTCTTTCCTCATTGATTTAATCCCATAACATTTCCTACTATTTGTCCCTTCAAAACCTCAAATAACTTAGGCTAAAACCAAATGCACCTGTTGGACAAATTTAACCCTTAAAATTCATCATCAACCCAAATAGTAAAGGAAATAATTTTCGCCGAATTTTATCTCGTCGTTCGAACGAGACACCTGTCGTTTGAATGACAGTGCACTTCATTCGAACGAGATCTAACGTCCTTCGAACAACCCCTGAATCTCTCTCTCTCTTCTTCCTCGCTCAGTCCAGTCCGCCATAAAAAACCCAACTCAAGGTTTTTACCCACATTTCTCTACTGTAATCCTTTCTCTAATCAATTCATTCTTAACCATTTTCAATCCCAAATTTATACGCAATAATTAACCTAAATCCGAGTTTAAAGAGGATTTCTCCCAATCTCTTTACTAGTCATACATCTATCCCAATTAAATCATAAATTTCTTAACACTACAAGATTGATTTGAATATCCACAAATTGGAAACCCAATTTTATGCAATAACCCACCCAAAAACGGATTTCAGTTTACACCCACCATAATATGAATTATTTATCACATATTTAAGAATCACAACATTTAACTACTTTCCTTTTGGATTCGTAGAGTCTGATCCGTTGGTGTGGTGTGGAGGATGATTTGATCAAGAACACCGAAATCTGTCTCTCTAGATTAGTCTCTAAAAGATCCTCAATTGCTCTTATAGCTTCCTCTATGTTTTTAGATTTCTCCCGGATGAGTTATGGCTGCCCACAACTCTCAAACCTACATTTATATTACCTAATCCCGTTTTTAGTCATATGGGCCTAATTAAAATGGCTCAATTACCCCCGTGTGGGCCCGGTTATGCCCAAAAATGCCCCGAGACCCATTTACCACCCCGAGTACACTTTTCTGACTATATCGACCCATCCGGACCCAATTGTGCACTCAGAAATTTCGTCCGAAATACTTTATAACATTTTCTAATTTCGACCTCAAAATGCGACACAACAATAATTCGAATAATAAAACATAAAGTCGTCAAATATAACTAATTCTTCCCACTCAATTAATTTCTCCAAATCATAAATTTAAGTTTCTCCAATTTAAATAGTTTTATTTTTCCCAAAAACAATTAGATACTAAATCCTCAAAATTACGGGGTGTTATAAGCTATTCCTCGAAGATTCATTTATGGATTCTAGTGTAAGTTGTTGCTCCTTCATGTCTTTATTTATTTTGGATTTTTGTTAGAGCATAAGCCCGGAGACATTTTTATTATGGGTTAAGACAGTATTTGTTCATGTTTATTTTTATTTTGTTGGATATGGATGTTGGTTTCATTATTATTCACTATTATTTAATTTAGTTTTAATTCAAATGCAATTCATTATATAAATGTTTATCATGGTCGATGCTCAGAATGATATACTTTGTATAACAAGCCCCATCTTCGGCGTCTCGTGTCTAGCCAACCTTTACATGAGAAAATGGGGATTGATACATGCATGAGATTAAATCATATGGGGTCATTTCAATGAATGGAGAAGCATGTTTGATATTAAATTTAGCTACAAAATTCTTGCCTGTGGATATGCAATTGATGAAATCCCCCTTTGAATTGATCTTCAATCTTTTCTTGTGACTCTCTCTCTCTCTCACAGTGGTGTAGGCTAGGGTTCTTAGATGATCTCTAGGGTTCTTATATTAACTTCCTAATATAAGTGATTAACTCTCTAATCATGAGTTGCATTAAATTTCCAAAATTTTGACCCCCAAATTGGCCTAAACCCATAACCAGATTAGCCCCCAAACCTCCCAACTTATGTACCTATGCCCCGGAACTATTTCTAAAGGTTTAAAAAACATAAAAGAGCCCATATACTTATCAGAATACGTCCCCATTATTTCACCCAAACATTACGCTTTTATAATCGCGTCACACATTATTTATGAGGTTTCTACTACACATGCCATGGTTTTAATTATTAACATAACAAAAATCAACCACACATAATTACAATATATCAACAAGCTACATGTTTGTAATTAATAGATTTAATTTACTGATTAAATTCAATTCCTATGAATTTTTATTTTGTTCTAAAAAATATATAATTTTAATTTCTCTGAAAAATATGGGGTATTACAAAAACATCAGAAATATTTTTAAAGAATAGAAAAAATCTTCTAAAACTAACAGAAGTATTTTTGGAAACAAAAAGTTTTGAGCATGGACAACTTTGAAAAAAAAACATATATGGGGGCCAATGACCAAAAGAACCTTAAATAATGTATGGTCATTTTGAAACTCTAATGCTGTAAAGGGTACAAGTTAACGGTAAAATTGATAACTATATGATTTTATTTTAAAATGGTACACAAAATATTATTATGATTAAAAAATTGGTACCCAAATTGATCTATTTTGTATTGATAGGCCACAAAATAATAATAATAATAATAATAATAATAATAATAATAATAATAATAATAATAATAATAGAAAAAATATCCAGTGTCCACTAACTATTTGAACGCGTACGAACTTGTCTTCTTCAATGTCTTACTCATTGAGTAATTCTAAGCAGACCATGGATTCCGACAAATCTTTGGCAACTCAATGATGTGCGCGTTTATCTCAATTTGTGTTTTTAATTTACATTTATTTTAAATAACAATTAATGCACGCACAACACGAAATAGTTAGAGCCAAATGATAATGCTTTGAGCCTCGAAATAGTAGGTCTGAAAAATCTACATGAATATTTGTGTACTTTTAAATGTATGTCGAAACTTTGTCCCTATTATTTTTTAGTTTTTAGTGCGTGCTTTTTGAGCACTTGCTATCAAGACCCAAGATAAAGATATGTCCAAGTGACACGGCCTACTATTGACCCCAAACCTCATTTGGTCAATGATTTTAATGAGGAATATAAAGAAATGTATGTTGACAAATGCAAAAAATAGAGATTTCTTATGATCTCGTCAAATGCATGCAGAGTACCAGCTACTACAAAAACTACAAAATTGTTCCAAATAATAGCATCTACGTAAGTCTATGACAGTCGAGAGCTTAAAATCCAATTTGGCATTTTACAATTACCGCTACACCCTCTCCAATATTGACAACGTCCAAGCCAACAGGTGCAACCAAGTCATTTTTCCATAGAGTCGTGTCCTATATAATTTCTTCTTCAGATTTTTTTTTATAAGGAATTTTTCATACCATGAGGTGTTCGAGACAGCTTACGCGCATCTCGATTAATCTCCATTCGCGATTCGTGGCTTCCGCTAGCCAATTATTATTTTGACACTGTCAGGAATCGAACTGGAAACCAACCCCAATCCATCCCCAAACAGTATCTCAGTGACAACGTTATACCACTGAACCAAAAGGCTTAATTTCTTCTTCAGATATGACTTGCTTAAAGACCAGCACAATCATTAAACGCGACCAAAAATCACATTTTCTACTCTGGTAGAGATATAAACTTTCCCAACAAAGAAAGTGATGTAAATGATAAACATTCGCTTGGGCTCCAAAAATTTATTAGTTTACTCAATTCATCATTCAAAATTTTATTTTATGGATTTAATTCTCTGAACTTTCAAAGCAATTACAAAACCCCCTATCGTTAATACTGTTAACTTTGTTAACGGAAAAGAGGTCGTGTGAACGGCACGTGTGAGCATTTTTGACATAACAAAAAATATTTTTAATTATTTTGAAGATTACACAAAAAAATCATTCAATTTATTCAAAGAAGACTAAAAAATGACTAAAATACAGAAAAAACTTTTCTGAAAATTTTGGAATAAAGCAAAACATTTGGAAATTATAAAAAAAATCTATGTTAAAATTCTAAAAATTACCAAAGGCAATTTAAAATGTTAGAAACAATTAAAAAATTAGACAAAATATATTTAAAACTAGTGAAGATTCATAAATTTTTGTGAAAAATATTAAAAATATTTGCAAAAATAAGGAAAAAACTTTAAAAAATTAACAATTTGAAAATGACGATAAATAAATAAAAAATATTTGATATAAAATCATATTTCAAAATACTAAATAATGTAGGAAAAAACTTTAAAATGGGGAAACCTATTTTTTTTCTCAAGATCTATTGGCAAATAAAAAGAAACCATTTGGCAGAAAAAATATATTTAACATATTAAAAATTCAGAAAACATGAAAAATACTAAAAACTTTTGTTTGACACGGGAAAAAATAAAAAGAAGAAAAATATCAATAACAATTCTAAAAAGAGGGGAATAGGATTTATTTTGGAATTTGTAGGCAAGGCCTGATTTTTTTAAATCTATGGACAAAAATTGTGTTTTTTTCTTGAAATATGTGGGAAAATATAAAAATTTGACAATTTTTTTTTTTTAAAACTAGGGAAGTTAAATTGGATCTCAAAGAGAAAAAAATCTCTCACAACAATAAATAAAACACTTCCCAAAATTCCAACCCCTCCTGCAGCAAAAACACCCAGTCGGTAGCAAAAAAGCTCCGCTAGCAAAAAAAACCATTATGTGCATGTGAATGTTCGGATCTGTTAGTGGGTATGTGTGTCTGTGTTCGTGTGTGAGAGAAAGCATCCATGGTTAAAAGAGAAGAAATAAAGAGGTGGGTTTACTGAAAAGAGGAGAGAAGTCGAGGTTATCGGGTTTTGCGGTTTAGAGGTAAAATACTAAAATGGACTTCTAAAATATCACATGGGATGCACATGACCTATTGTATGTTAAAAAAGTTAACGGTGTAAACGTTTGGGTGTTATTTATAGTCGTTTTGTATGTTCAGGGGTAAATTTCAGGGAATAAAAGTTTGAATGGTGAATTGAACATTGAGGTAAAGTTCGGGGAGCATAAGTGTAATAAACCCTAAGCATTATTTCAAAACATTTGGAAGGATATTGATGTGTCGTGTCTGTATTGATTCATATTTGAATGTTAATCAATAAGTGAACCATAAATACTAATCAATATGGGTATTGTATTTCTGTGTCACTCAAAATATATCAAAATCGTGTCTCACTCTAAAATTATTCAAATGGTAGTAAGACAGAAGAAGAGAAGACGATGTTATTTTCCCTCACTAGAAGTTTCAATCCAAAAATAAAATAATTAAGTGAATTGGATAGAAAAAATTGAATGAAATATCAATATGGGTTCCTTCTCTACAAACAGAAGATTTTAGTGAAGATATTGAGTTTAGAAATCCCCCATAAATCATTCTTACTCCTTGTAACCGAAAGAAAGGATAAGAGAGAAAATGTTAACAAAGAAGGTGACTTTCTCATTCTTGTATCTCACTTGGTATTATTTATTTTGTTCATTCTCTTGTGTTTTAAAACCCACAATGGTTTAGTGTACAATGCAACGTATTTTAAAATTAACAATAAATTTAACCGCATCTATATTCTATATCTCTACTACTTTAAAAGAGGGGAGTCCCTCTTCAATGTTCAAAGGACTAAAGTACCCTCATTAAATTTAAAATGCCTATTTTACCCTCGATAATAGTCTTTCGTATTTCTCCCCTATTTAATAACACAACATACGAAATACCCACAATCATTCCTTTCATCTCTCTTCTATTCATTCACACATATCAAACTATCCAAATTTATTCATCTTCCAACCCTTATCCCAAATATTTACTCTCAAATACATATGACAACTCACATTCATTCACACATAACAAAACATCCAAATTCATTCATTCATCTTACAATCCTGGAAATCAAAATTCAGTTGTCCCAAGCATTTACTCTCAAATACATATGAAAAATCACAATTCATTCATCTTCCCAAAATAAAAATCTACAGTCAACTATCCCAATAATTTAATTCCAGATTCATTCATCCTTTGAAATGGAAGCTAAAAAACCAACAGTCCAATATGGCTACGTAAGTTATTTGTATATTATATATGTCTATTTCATTTAAATTATATCGTCTATTTCATTGGTTGCTATTGTTTCTTTTTCAAAAACGAAGGTGAACACTCCTAATTCCATCTATAATTTTTTATTATGTCTTTCATTGTTGCTGAAAATTATGCAGTTGTTAATTTAAAAATAATTACATAAATTTTAGATAGATATCTATCTCATTAACAATTTTTTATTTTTATGCATTCATTGTACTACCCAGTTTTACATGAATTGGAAAACCCTTATATACATTAACATATGTGTACTGATATATGCCTATTAATATAGGCCTACTGTTTTAAATGTTAATTTCAAAAGTGAGTTTGAAAACCCTTATATACATTGATATATGCGTATTGATATATGCCTATTAATATATACCTATTGTTTTAAATGTTAATTTCAGAAGTATGCCTACTGATATAAAAAAATTTGGTACTATAGATTAAAATTTTTGAACCTCACTTGATGCTTATTTTTTATTCATTGACATTTGCCTAATGTTTGGGGTTTTCTTCTAATTCCAGAAATTTCACTCATGATAACAATTTATTTTAATTAGTTTCGTTACGTGGAAGTTTAGTACTACAATCGTTGATGGTGCTAAGACAACTACTTAATTTTTTTGTTTATTTTCATTCTTATATAATATGATGTGCTTACTCCTTACAGGCATGTTGACATTAGTATGATTGTAATCTGATATTTCGTAACAAAAAAATTATCATTTAACTTTTTTGTAATTAAGTTTTAATTGAAATCTTATAGGATATTGTCAATATTGGTGGTACAAGCTCGGATTGTAAATCTGAGAGTGACGGAATTTCAATTTTGTTTAGGAGGTCTGTGAAGTAGTTAACACCATATTGAAATTGTTTCCTATAATTTATATTCGAGATGGTCATATATTTCATTTGAAACTTTGTAGGATATTATCAATATTGTTGGTGGAAGCTCGGATTGTCAATCTCATAGTGAAAGAATTTCACTTTTGTTTACGAGGTAATTCCAATTTATTAATGTATCATTGCGATTTTAATTATCAATTCTTATGGCCTGTAATTTAAAGAAAAAATGGTCATTTAAATGTATCTTAACCATGACCCAGAAGAATTCGTCCATCCTACTTTCCATTTTCTTGATAACATTTTTTGGGGGACTTAGAGCTGATGATGACTGGTTTGATGAGATAGCAGCAAACAGGCGAAACAATGTCAGTTTACTAGAACAATTATGCTTAACTGGTGTAATCGCCATATAACTTTGGAACTGATTGTGAAATGCGGGGAGGCATGTGCAGTGTTCAACGAAGTGTCTACGATCATAGAATCCAAAATGCCCACTTTGAAGACTACTTGAGAACAACAGACTTTAATAAATCAGAGTGTAATGGAAAGGGAAAATGTAGAATTCTTTAAGGGAAAAAATAATGGGTATTACAAAATATAGCATTAGGCCTGATCTTAGTGGATGTTAATCACAGTAGAAACTAAACAATCAGGTTCTGAAATCTAGCCATACAGTCATGATTCTGGTCTCAAATTTCATTTTCTGTCATCATCTTCTACTTGAAAAGCTACCATACAGTGGTGACTTTGGTCTCAAATTTCATCTCTTCTCATCATCTTCTCCTTGACAGGCTGAAAAAAATATGTCCATTTCTGACACATAATTAAATGAAGAAATTGTATCACGTATAAGATTTTATAGTATATGCTTTCATTCACTAACAAACTGCTCAATTGTAGTGTAGGTTGTTATGTTGTCTAGAACGTCATCCTCTTAATATTTATCCTTATAATTTGTTGTATATCTAACTTTTGTTGTCATCTGTGCATAAGATGTGTTTTCATTGCCTCTTCTCACCCCACCATCAAGACAACAAAATTATCTAAGGCATGGGGCAAACCAATTTTGGATCCTACAAAATTTTGACATGTTGTTTGTGCTTTAAAATACTTGACATTAACAATACGCGACCTCGACTTTGTTGTAAACAATGTTCACCATTTATGCAACCCTGCCAATGATCACGGACAACCTTGAAACAAAATTTTTAATATTTAAAGCACACTGCCACACTGGGTTTGTTCCTTCAAAAATCATCTCCACTTGATCTTCAGTCTTTTTTTAAAACTTGAATTGGGGTACATGTATCGATGATCGGCGACGACCGATGGATATACCATTCATCTTGGTCAGAATCCCTCATCCACCAAATCTAAATATAAAGCACTCTCAATACTGTCGTAGCTGAGCTCACATGTTTGCGCTCTCTCCCTGATGAACTTTGTGTGACTCTCTCACAACCTCCTACATTGTGGTGCGAGAAAACATCGTCGTCACCTACCTTGCGTTTAATTCGATGTTCTATGCTCGAAAAAAACCAGTCGAAATTGATTTTAATTATGTACGTGAAAAGGAGTCCTCAAAGGATCTTTTAGTCCAATTAATTTCTATAAAAGATGAAATTGTTGACATTATCACAAAAATTATGCCTTCAATGCGATTCCAGTTTTTTCGTGACAAGCTACGGGTTATCTTTTGCTCCCCGTCCACTTAAAGGAGGTGTATCAAAATAAAGTCAATTTCCCACCTAATTACCCCGGTGTAATTTATCTGTTTTAGTTGAAATACAATTTCAAATGTTTTTGTATCCTTCTTTAAGCCATAAACTCTTATTATGTAATTAGTATATAAATCTGTAACTTCTCACATTATACAGTGAGAGAACAATTTATCTCCAACACTGTGTGCATTAACTCATCATTGTTTGTGTTCCCTTTGACGGATATATGATGTGGTGATGCATCTTTGGAGGTGAGATTCTCTGAGTTGTTTCGTATTGTTGTCGATAAGTAGGTATTAGTAGCGGACTACATTACGCGTAAAAGTGGTCAAGATGTTAGGAATCCCGATTTCTGGGGGGAGGAGGGAGGGAGGGAGGAGGTTTATGTGTTATTTCGAATGTTGGAGGCATACAAGTGATAGAGATTTTGCGTCCCCAAAATTCTGCATTTATAAATTGAATTTTTCCAGGTTCTGGAAATAGGTTTTCTAGAACCTAGAAGCACCTAGGCTATAAACATTGAATTAATATAGTTGATCTCTTGAGCATCATTATTTGTTATAAAAACTGCTTATATGTAGATAATACTTTCCACTACTAGATCATGAGATCGAAATAAGCCAAGAGTTAAAAGTCCACCAACACATACACGCAGTGCCTTGCTTTGCCAAATGTATTGCAGCCCTGTTGAATCAGTGCTGTTTGAGCATATGAGGTGTCATCTGGCTAGAGAATTGGGGGGGGGGGGGGGGGGGGGGTTCATCATTTTCCTTTGAATGTTCGGTTGAGATGTTGCGACAAGCGGTTAATTATTTTTTAAAATATCCATAAGAAAGTCACCATAATCATGGAGTTCATCTCTACGCATAAAATTCTATAAATATATCAATAAAATAGAAAATTTGGAGACAAATCTCATTTACTTGAGATATATCCAGCCCGAATAGGTTTTTCGCATGTGGCCTTACCTCCAAATTGTCGTGATTGGCTAAACATGATGTTATTATTATTCTCATCATCAAACAAAACATTTTGGATATGGTCTGCCAATATATCATCCTTGACCATACATTTTTCCGTTTAAACTTTCAACTCTATAATTTGGACTTTAATTTACTGTAGAATAACACTACATAAGTAAATATATTTGAAGAAATAACATAAAGAATTGAATTATGCATTTAGTAAACATGTTGTCTACGAGTTAGAATTTGTTGCCTCGGATCCTCTTTCCATTAATTCGATTTCTCTTTTATAGTATCCAAATCTTTCCTTACATCATTAGTCTCAGCTTCAAGGCCTCTTATTTCCCTTTTACACTCTCTAACTTCATGTTCCAAAATTACCAAGGCAAAAAGCAAACTGATTTCATTCAATGGACATGCCTATGAAATGAATAAATTTTTCGTTATCATTTTACTGGTGTATTGCATCAACAATATGATATATAATGCAAACTGTTAGGCCATAAAACCAATATGGCAAGGCTTGTATGGATAACTTAATAGTATAAATGTGTCCACCAATTAACTACGTTAGTCATGAATCTCGAGGAATCAAAACACATACCTATATATTAAACTTAACCCCAAATTTAAAATACATTAATTTCCCATTTCTTTTTGGTAAAGAATTAGAATATAGACGAAAATTTTAATCTTTTTTAGTAGCTAAGAGGACAATCTCTCATTTATTCAATATCATCAACCACCATGTCCATAGATAATGGCAAGATGTTTTTCCTTTTAGATTAGATTTGTTTTGTTCTTACCATGATTTTAGTCTATTGTATCTCTAGATCTGATATTTTTTTTATTGTCTAGACCATTGGTGACTTTTGGGTTGCTCATTAATGTATTTGATAGTAGATAATAACTGATTTCATAAACCAAAAAATAGATACCAACTGACACGAGAGATCCAATAGGCTTCAGCTTAACTCTGTTAGACTGATTTTTTGAAGTACCTTTCGCTGGCTTTGTTTGTATAAAGTTTTACCATTTCAAACCCATCCCTTTCTCCCATTTGTCCACTTACTTTCCTCATACCCTTTTCAATTTGTTTACCATTATTATTCAAATAGGAAAGTTTCTGAAACCTATAACCATCCCTACCTTTACTGTCTCTCCTCATTTACTTGTTGGTTTTATTTTTTGCTCCTAGATAGCACGAGCATCTAAGGGATGAATGGGAGGTCACCCTCATCCATGTTTTAGGCCATAAAATATAGATTTTATCATAATATTCTAATGCCAGATAATGTAATCGAATCCAGATGATTGTGGTGACCTCCCTTGATTTTGTTGGGCTATATTTTTGCTCCTATTTCCTAATTGTTAAGTAATGATTTAGTATTAACCATGTACCTCCAGTGAGCACATGACTATAGTCTTCCTTTGTATATAATAAAAAAACATAATGAACAACTGTTAGACATTGGATGACTAAAATCTGGATCAGTATTGGGCAATTAGACATCTCTCTCTTTCTCCCCGAGTGTGTGTGTGTCTTTATAGGCAAAATGAAGTGTTATAGATGGAATGTTCTCTATAGTATGCCCTTAATCATGGTTTTAATTTATAATTATGTAGTTTACGTTAATTAAGGATAAACATGTGATGTGTTTTCTCTCCGATTGCCATAGTTAATTCATTCTTCAATATTTTAATTACTTCTTTTTAATTATTGAATAATTAGAGTTTCGTGAACATCCATTTTCCTATTCCAATCAGCACAATACTGAGCTGGGGAAATCAACGACACTTCACTTGAGTTTCCCATAATAAATGTGTTTATTAATTGAAACAAAAAGTCAACAAACGCAACTTATATTCATTGGTTTAGGGGATGTTACCTACATAGTACAGAAGTTTTGTTTCAGCCATCAGATGAATTTTCTCTCCAGTTTGATTCCCATGTAGTTTATATCTGATTTTGTAAAGTATACCTTGAATGGTGAAAGAACATATTGTCATAAAAATTATGTTAATGAGCTATAGTCAAATAACTACAGTATTTCCACCAGTTCCTAAACTTTTCCAATATCTTTGGCGGGACACATATGATAGGGAGAGAGGGTCCATTTCGAAAAAAAATATTTTTTTTATAAAAAACTTATTTTTTAAAAAACTTTATTTTTAAGAAACTGAATTTTTTATTAACAAAATATATTTTCTATAAAAACATTCATCGCTTCAAAGGAAAAGGTAATATCGTTGTTATTAACAATTCAAATCCATACATAAATTAAAAACACTCAATACTAATTACGTATACTTAATATTCCTATTTATTCTTTTATTCCACAAGGAATTATGCACTCGGACTATATTCAAAAGTTATATACGTGCATTGGAAAAATCTACAATTCTACATTAAAGGGAAATCTCTTAAAGATTCGGATCGAAAGCTTGCACGTTTCGTCGCTCATAAAGTTGAAGAGGAAAAAGAACCTTTGAATCCAAACAAACGTCAAAAGCAACATATTTGATGAATACATTTTCGTTTTTTTATTACAAATTGTTATTATCCAATGTCTTCCCAAAACAAATGATCTATTGCTTTGCATTTTACATTTTTAATAACTCAGATTCATTCACAGTAATTTTTCAATTTCATGAAAATTATTATCTTCTTACATCATTGTCACTACATTCTTTCACACAAATCGTTTAGTACACTTCGTTACCTGTGCATAATTTGTTATAGGATTTACGCTCTACATAAAATATTTTGAAATTTAAAGATTCTTATTCATTTATTCAAATACTCAAGTTGAATATCTGGACTCGCCCACACGTGCAACGGACGTGGGCACAACTAGTAACTATATAAAAACTGTAGATCCAAGTCATGGGACGATGACACGTGGCTATCATAAATGCAACTTTCTAAATTCACATGGAAATCATTATTAATTATAATTCATAACCCAATTATCTCTTCAATATCTACACGCCACCTCCTCTCATTAAATACACCATTACCCTTCTCTCTTCCCAATTATCTCTTCAACCTTCCTCCATTTCCCTATAAAAAATTCCATCCGTCATTATCTCTCCCTCATTCTTTCTACTAACCATTTTTTTAAACCCTGATAAAAGAGGACTCTTTCCCATTTTACCTTTTTTTCATGGGTATCTTTCTTACCACCAGGAGACCCTTGCGATTCTTAAATCTGCTATTCATAATAGTGGATATTTTTTTGCTGTGATGTTGTACCCAAGGGTCGAGAGATACTAACTAGTTTCTGGAAGGAAGGGAGTCCCGTCCATCTCAAACAGGTCCAAGAAATCATCATCTTCACTGACTACACTATGAAGTGTGATGAGAACATGATATCAATGAGTTATAAGAATCTAGCTGACAACGGTAAGCCACGAAGTTTGATTCTTTTTCTTTTTTTTCAAAGAATCAATACTTGAGTCCAATTCCTTATGTCTCTTCATCTTCTTCTGTCTCATCTTATATTTTCGGTAACTCAAATACACAGAATCACAGTGGATCTTATCATTGGGAGATACAACTACCATAAAACCCACAAAAGGTACATGATACAACAGTTTTTTATCTTGAATTTTTTTCATTAGATTTTCATTATGGGTAGTGATAAATGGACTGAAACTTAATTTCGTAACACTACATGAAACGTAAAAATAATGATTATATAAAAGTAATAATAACACTGCAATGTTAGATTAAAAAAAATCACATGTTTTTAAGAACTTTAGTTTAATATTATTTAATCTATTTAGTTTTTACAATTTGATTGTTACTGAATTTGATCAATTTTATAAGTTTTAGGTTTATAATTTTGCTTCATATGGCGGATCATACGAGCATGGTGGATCATATGAGCACGGGGGTGATAGTGAAAGTGGCCTTAAAAATATTAATAAAATTGAAGTAGCCTAGGTTATGTGTTGTTCTGGTTCAGACTATTAACTGTCAAAAGACTTTTTCTTATATTTTTATATTTCCATATTAACACAGTTTTCTCATGCTAATACATATGCCATTAATAAGATTAAAGGCTTTGTTGCATTATGAGTTCACAGCTATGAGTAGTTTTAACAACAGGGGAGAACTCACATAACAAAACAATCTTGCTTTTTGTGTCTCTTATTGTAGGTTTGTCACATGACTTTAAATACAAAAAGCAAGAAGTGGATTGTTATCAACCATCCACTTCATCAAGTCTTTAAATATGAAGCTAAATGGTTGTGCTTTAATGAATTCGTTTCTCATTTAATGTCATTTAATGTAAGTTATTAGTTGTTCCCAAATTCGTTTCTCTTCTCTCAATTCCCACACCCATTAATCTTTCATTTAAACCCATCCGTTTCTCTCTCCCCTCAATACCAATTCCTCACCTTTATTCATTGAACCTATACACACATTGACCTTCCCTCTTCTTTTAAGTATTAATCCTCTTCCTTTTTCCGTCTTCTTATTGTAGGCATCAATGGAGAAGGGTCGAGGCAAGTCAACCAAAATGGTATCCTTCATGGCCGGTTAACTGGTTATAACTGCTATGGTGTTTTCTTCTCATTGATGGTCTGCTATGGTTTTTTCTTCTGCTATGCTTTTTGTCTTCTGCATTAACTGGTTATATCTGCATTTTTTCTTCTGCATATAGGAATACTCAAGAATCTTAAACAAATTACAGTTTAAGATGAGTAGTAGTAGTAGTAGTAGTAGTAGTAGTAGTAGTAGTAGTAGTAGTAGTAGTAGTAGTGGAATGTTCCTCAGATGGAAACCTCAAGATGGTTCGATTTCTTAGTGATGGTGTCGATGTAAAGAGAAGCTTTTCTCTCAATACCAGGCTCGGCAACCCACCGGTCTCTATCTTCATTGCTTGGAAAAACTTTGTAATCCTTTACAAAGTCATCTTGATCTGTTTTTCTACTAACCGTCTTTATTTTGAAGATGTCGAAGATAGAAAAGGGTGAACCAGAAGACTTCTTCTTTTTCATGTTGTTTCCTACCATGGTAGAATGGTCCGGGGCTTTAAATGTCACAAGAAATGTTGTGGATCTAAATCTTCATTACAAGGTTATCTGTATTTCTATCTATCTACAGATTTGGATCTATAGAAATCATTACAGATTTGAAGGGGGGAATTCTACATATATAATAGTATACCTATAATAGTATACCTATATTCGGCCACGCATCGCGTGACCTTCATGCTAGTATAATATATTTTACTTACAAAGAAAATTTCAGAATCCGATGGATTACATGTTTTGTTTATATAAAGTTTTAAAAAAAAGGAGGACAAATTAATTATTTAGTTAATTAATAAATAATTAATTAGCCTATCTCCCGAAGCACTAGCCTAACTATACCGGGTCCACCACTCACTCTTAATTATTTAGTTAACCCTTATTTTACGGATTTCACGAATATATTATTATTCACGGTCATTAAATCCTCTCCTATCAGCCTGTATCCCAAGTCGTTTGAATCCCCGGCTATATTCATTCATTTATTTTCCCAAGTTTTATTCACACTAAACACCCCAATTTCACCACCCCGATTTTATTCCGCTACCCCGAGGTAAATAAGTGTGACACCCCGCGTAATTAAATATCGGGTGATCAGTCCTTTATTAAATTAAAAATCAAGGTAAATGGTTGATTCATTCTTAGCGTCACTGTCGCAAAATAAAATTTCCAATTTAAACATCCTAAATAATTAAGCTAAGTGTTAAAACAATCTTAAAACCATATTTCCATTTTATTAAACCCAAATGTGAAAATCTTTTTAAATAACCAACAATTTCAGAACTCTGACATACTAAAGATGGGTAATAACACACAAGAATTAGATTCATCCATATAAATCAAACCAGTTTAAACTATAAATAAAACTATCCTGACAATAATTAAATGACAAAGAGTACCAACAAATGGAAATATAAAGGAATGTAAATCTCTGACAAAAATCCAAACTGAACAGTGAAATGGGTGACACATGCCCTAACTATTAAGAACTAAAAGAAGGAGTGGAGTCAATAATGAGGTCGTCTAAGCAATTGCCTGCGAATCACACATAAGCTGCAGCGCGTCCGGTCCAAAGAACCTAAGCATGATGCCCCTATGGCTAGGCACCTGTTGATCGAGCTGGAAACCGAGCGTTCGTGTAAATATTCCAGTCGTTGTTATCGGTTTTCGACCACAATACAAAAAAAAAACTAAACTTTAACTACACTCTTGCGGATTATAGTGGCGAGTGTGGGTATCCAAACCACAGGGAATGTTTGATAGATTTTAATTGATTTATTACTTCAAAAAATAAAGTGTAAAAGATGATGATTGAGTGAGAAAGGAAAAAGGGAAAAATAAAGAAGTTAACTAAAACTAATTGGAAAAATTAATGTAGGGACACAATCCCCCAACCCTAGTGTATTGCAGTTACAATATTAATCATAAATTTAATCGATTAATTTGACCTAGAATTTAGTACTCCCAAGAATTACGTATATGAGGTTCAAGCCCGTATCATACTTAATCTGAGGACGAGTAAATCAGTATCGTGATAGTGACAGTCGAATTGCATTCTAAATCATCCCGGTTACCCCAGAGGCGAACGAGATATAAAGATCTACAATTATTGTGTTCCTACGCAATACGGTCGTAATCAATCACTAAATTCAGAGGATTAATGTTATACACATGCAATTAAAGCATCAGGCTGGGTTCATGTATCCCGACCTTTAAAAACCTAGCCTAACATGAGAAATAATAATAAAAGTGCTGGAAATAAAAGTTACCAAGATTGAAGAACAAGAACATGCAAGAAGAAATCAAAGGTTGAAGAAAAACTTGAAAAGCTCTTGAATTAAAGGTGCAAAATATGTAAATTCTTATCCTAGATGTTCCTACTTGTTACGGAGACTTTACATAAATGAGATCTGAATAAAAAGAGTCCTAATGACTAAATATATAGGCTAGAGATCGTTTAGAAGAGTCCCCAAAATATAAAACTCTTTTGGCTAAAAGATAAGCACAAAATAAAAATCCCGTATCTGCCAATTTGTCACACTTAGAAAGCGTGACTAATTTTGTAACGGATCTGAAGCGTGACTAATTTAGCAACGGATCTGGTGCGTGACAAATGGGTGGGCCGGTTCTTTTTCCTCGGCTTCTATTCGGTTCGGGTATGACAACTTTTTTCTTGGATTTTTGCTCAACTTCAAATGGGCATAACATCTTCACCGTAACTCCGATTGAGGTGCCGTTTTTTCCAGTGTTCATGTAATTGAAAGATCTTCAACTTTCCAATGGGCCCAACCTCTGGACTAAGGTTGCAAAATTACAAAAATGCCCTTCAACTCCTCAATTTTTAGATTCTTTCACTATTTTGAGTTCTCTTTTCCGTCTTTCTTGCATAAAATACATGTAAAACACATAAGTGATACACAAAATACGAAATACTTGCCAAAAAGGGTTAGTATCATAAATATGAGACAAATTCAAGCTATTTACACCCCACGGAATCATAAAAATACCAAAATTAAGGGGATAAATATGAAGAATTTATGCCGAATCACCTGTATTTTATATATATATATACACACACACACACACACAAAAGTGAAGAAATAACAGGAAACGGGTCAGAGCCCGAGTGTAAAACAGTTTAAAATTAGTTTAGCAAGTATTTAAAATGCTTACCGGCTAATGCAACAACCATGCTAGTATGCGACACTATCTTGAGTATTCTCACCTCTCATTCTAGTGTTCACGCCTACCATACTAATAAATCTCATAAGTTTCTCTAACTTATTCAATAAGGTTTTATCAAGTGACAATCGAGGTTATGATATTTTACTAAAAAAAAATCATTCTTTTCGCAATTTCTACATTATTTAGAATAACTCATTTCCCTTAAAAAGTTAATGAATGCTTATAATACAATTGAAGCATCTATTCTTTACTTATCTACTTATAAGCACAGTAGAAAGTTCTCATATAGATATACGTATATATATTAGTCACACATATAATATATATACTAACGGCACCCCACATAAAACCTATGGTGCTGGCATACTCTGCTATGAAGTCCCCGTGTCACACAAACTAAGGGAAATAGTAGTTCGAAATCACTCTCGAACTGTATTAACACAATACACAAACAAATGGAGACGAAGCATAGTTCCAGGTCCTTAGAGGTCATCACATACCCTCATGTCTCTTAGAACATCTGACTATCATTTTTGGATAGCCTATATCGAGGATACTATCTTATAGGGTATGAGTCAATAACCCCTATAAAGGTCCAATTGAGATAAGACTGTCCCGGCGCGAAAACCCCCGTGATAGCAAGTAGCCCGGGTATGATTTTTACGCAGTTATATAATATGCACAGTCACACAATCATATATATAAATATTCACATTTCTAAATTAGGTGCACCCACAACCCATAATTATAAATATCCTCTCTTATCACATTTTTACTTGATTATCTCGCATAATGGATTTGTCACTTTTATTCTCATATATATAAGTTACTCCACACCTACTTATCGTCGCTCGAACTATTCTAACTTCCTAAGTATATTTTCAGTAGGCACTCTCACTTACCTTCTAGTCTCACTTCCTTACAAGTCTCGACCTTTTATCAAATGTACGCACAACTTCTTATGTGTGGATAACTCCCCGTTAACCCTTAATTTCATCTTACATTAAATTCTTACTTAACCGAGTTTACCTAGCCCCTACCGGTCCTATTTATATCCCATTATGCTACCACAATAATAATCAAGGGTTACTACGCATTTTAACCGGATTAAACCAACAGAAGAAAAATATGCAGTTTTACAGGAGGGGTCGATTGATCGATGTAAGGGGTCGATCGATCGATCATCGATCGATCGATGTTCTTGGGTCAATCGATTGATTAAGCAGTTCTTGCCCAGAAACTACAAATTAAACCTACATGTTTCATCTTCCATATTTCTCCAAAACATCATTATCAATTCCCAAACTCCAAAATAACATTTCTACTAGTTCTCTATACATATATGCATGATTCCCTACGTGAAACATGTACACATTCATCAACGAGATTGTATTAAAGGGGCAATTTGTCTTAATTATCAAAAACCCTAATTTTACACTAAACTTCCGTTGTTCTAATTCGTTTTCCAGATTTCTCATTTTTAAATCACTCCAATTTTGTGGGTAATCCTCTACATGTGATTGAGATTTTCAGAATATATTTATTCCCTCTAAACATGTGATTTGATTCTCTAAATCCTTAAATTTTTCCATGAGACACAGGTTTATCAATGCTAATCTAACATGAGTGAAACATTAACTACAAGAAAAGAAAGATAAATACTTTCCTGGGAATTTAAGGTTCTGATTCGACGACTCCGATTGGTATAGCAATAATCCACTTCTTCCGATGTACGCTTTGGTGGTGGTGGGGTTGCAAGATTGGTGGTTCTTGGCCTTGAACACTTGGAAGGCTTTTCCCTTCTTCTTCCTATGGCCTTTTTCTATTTTGGTTCTAAGAACCCTAACTTCCCTCACACTCCATTTGATATGACCTTAATGATTTTCGTCATTATTAAAGGCCAAAAATAGAAAATTACCAAAATGCCCTCCCGGGTTACCGGTTAGGCCTAAAAACGTCCCGAGACCCAAACTAAACTCCCGGGTACACTTTTCTGACTATCTCAACCCTTCTGGACATGTTGGTGCACTCGAAATGACCATACAGGTGACTTATAATTTTCACTTATAATAACAATAATAATAATTGAGTCCTGACACGACACAGGCACGCCCCGATTTAATTTTCACAATTATCATTGTATTCACTCGTGACAATTTGTAATAAAATCAATTCTACATATTACTTTACTCAATAAGACATATTTAATCAAATCAACAAATTTTCAATAATTACTAACTCTCGTCACACTAGTAAATATTTAAAATATTTTTTTCGGATTAAAATTAAATTAATTTACCTTAATTAAATTTAATAAATCCCCAAATTTAAAAGCCATAAAAATACGGGGTATTACATACTTCCCCCTAATAACGGAATTTCGTCCCGAAATTCGGAAAATAAGGCCTACCTTTTCAAACAATTTTGGATACTGTAACAATATGCAAACTATCTACATAGTAGGGAGCTCAATCACTATAGCCCCCGTCTCTCAGCAAGCTTGTTTAACACTCTCATTAACGACACTTCATATTGTGCTCCTATTCGACGACATTCTCATAAGACACACATATACTCTATTAATTCCCATTATTTCAATATCATTGGGAGGCGGCACCTCACTACATGACAACTACTCGGATTTATCTAACAACAAAACTCCCATTCTGAGAGAAACCATACGAACATCTGACCACTCTTGTTCGCCTAAAACAGTCATGGAATTCCACCATAGTCATCAAACTCTAACTCGACCAACCCCAAATTCTGATTATCCGCCCATCTCTTAACATTCAGAGTGAGAAAAGTTAAGTTTTTCCACACCAAAACCTTAATAATCACCTTGTTCACAATAAACAGGTAAGAATGCTCCCACGGAACCCTACCATTAAGTAATATCCTTCCCCAATTATCGTACTATACTCCACTTGCTAGCTATAACCGTTGTGGAAATGAAACAATCACAATGAATCCAAAATTACTTTCACATGGCTTCACTAATGGTTAATTACCGCTCGCCTACTCCCCGGATTATGGGTGATATCACCCGCTCACACTAAGTGTTATCCCCACTGCTTACTGAAATTCCATATTGAAGGTGGGATTTGGAAGTCTCACCTAAGGAGAGTGATCATGTACCGATGCGATTCTTCCTTTCAAAGGAAGACTGGGGCACACTAGTTAATATGGTAAATCACCCCAAAGGAGTATCAATCACTTCCTTCTTGGGCAACTTGTTCCACATGTTCGAATGAACCCTTGATCTTGCCTTGACGTTAGCAACCCATCAAGGAAACTTTACCGACTTCACTGGCCTCTTCCCTTATCGAAATCTTTGGTAGTCACAAAATTCTCTGGTTGGACCTCTTCTTCCAACCGATTTCTGTTTATGAGTAGCGCCCTCGGATACTACCCACTATGTCCCTCTCGAAACCGACTTATACTTGTAGTGTCTCTCATTAAGTGACACTTAATACTCCCCTTATTTCCTTTGCGTATACTGGAAGATCTGACCCATGCAATTTTCTCCACGATGTGCACTTACGGACCTGTTATACCGTACTAACATATTCACTCTTTGTATGCATCAGTCGCTCTCAATATTTGACTAATTATAACTCCGCTCTGAGTGTTCTCCATAATAATTGAATTCTACCCTTCTCAACTAATATCCCTTTTTAAATGGCTTCCCACAACCTTCCAACCAGATTCGATGTGCTATTTTGAACACAAATATGGGGATTTATCGTCTTTCACACGACGCTCAATCCACTCTACCACTTCCATTTCGTTATGTCAATCCCTCAAACATTTATTCCACATGTCTATTTCCATAGCCCTTCAACTCGGACGATTTTGACATCAGCTAACCAAGATGCCCACACACCCTATAAACCGTGTACACTAGTGTCAGCATAACATGCTTCATGTATAACACCCAATTCCTTATTTTCCTTGTGCTCACAATGTGATTACCACACATAGGTATTCTCAATCACCCTAGAAATCCAAATTTTAAATCCTCCTTATCATCGTTCCACCCCTTAACTCGTGGTGATAAGACAAAACTTCTAATGCCTCCTTACCACCCCACCGACTCTTTTTTTTCGTAATTCAACTTCCAACTTACAGATATAATTATCTATTCCTACTACGACTGAGGTACCAAACTCATAGACTAATGACCAAACATCTTCCCACTTCCAACCTTACGCTAAGTTTCATGCCTGGGATGTCTCGCAAATCGAAATCCAAACAAGGAAGCCCCCCTATACACTACTACCTAGCATTGTCGATTATCGAAATACGTTAGGCCCTCTGGCCATAACATGTACCCCGTTATTCCGTCTCTTTACAGAAAAGGTTACATATCCTCCCGTAAATACACTTAACAAAGAACATATCGCCAATTGTAAAATCGTTAAGTATTGGTGAAAATCATATTATAAAAACTTAAATACATACAATCAGGATTCTCGAAATCCCGTTCCCAATCATATGGGTGTAACTCTCAACTCCCACATCTCTAAAGGATAGGTATATTAACGCTCTCTTCCTATCATCAACTCCTAAGCGCTAAATATAATAATGAGTTAAATCTTTTCTCCCAACAGTAAACCTAATACATACTGAATCATAACAACAAATTCCCTACACACACCGGGATCGATTATCTCAAGCCCACTATCGCCTCCGAAGTCTCTAGAATAAATAATATAAGTGCGAGTCCGACCCTCTCATAGGTGAGGCCTCGCCAGAACAAAACTTGCTGCACTAATGCAACCACTCCGATAGCCTTGCAATAACTGCCTACCATCGTATTAACCATTACTATAAAGTTGTAACTAAGATAATATCATACTCGTATAACACACCACTAAAACGAGTAACCTCAATAAATTATATAACACTAATTATACACCCATTCATCCTCCGCGGATAGCAATAAAGATAATCCCGCTACACTAGGGAGAATATTAACATAATAATAATGTTCATAATTATACGCACTAACTCATCTCTCACGCTAATCTAGCAATAAACAAAAATAAAATGACTCGCTCGTGTCATGTAAAACAAGCTTCATCCTCCAAGGATAAAACTCATAATTCAACTTTTCCAATCGCCTTGGCTACTTAATCATCTTCCGAACATACCGCATCTCTCTGAACTAAATCGAAAATTATATTAACTATTTCCCTTCTAAGCGCTATGCCCCTGTCCCTTATTCTCACTTCAGGAAAATTGTAACTCCTGTGGTTTTACTCTCCACAAAATACCTCAACACATAACCCACTTATCTCCTGAAATACATTTGAAAACTCACGAACGACAGGAATTAAATATAGGAGAGTCACAATCTCCTTAGAGGTATCCTACTTTATGTAATACAAGTAGGTGGAAGGTCCCCCTTCTGGGAGAGGCATCGCCACCAAAACATCTCCTGCCCCAAAATGGCAAAGATAATACTCCTATCGAATCAATTTATCATACCTCACGAGCCAATCCATGCAAATAATTTTGTCATTCTCACGTATGACTAAACTAGTATGACTGTAGGTAAAACCAAACTACCAAACTATATACCTACACCCGGACGTATAAAGAAAATTAATGACCCTTTCCCAATGATGAGTCTACGCATGCCACTGTACTCTCAGTAGTGTCTAAAAATCCTAAGGTCCGTGCAAAGTGAGTATCTATGAAACAGTATGATGCCCCAGTATTGAATAAAATGTGTCCCATAGTACTAGAAGGAAGGAACATACCATCAATGGCAGATGATGGCTGCTGGATTTCATTATGCTGGATGTCGCACACACATTCGTGCTGTTTCTGCCCCTACTGCTGGGGTATCTTACTCTTATCTGGGCAATCCTACCTCCGCTGACCCATCCTGTCGCAATTGAAGCATCTACCTCTAAACTATTTCATTTTACAGCTCTGTTGGTTTTGTCTTGGTTGTACAGTTTCACTTTTTCCTTGGCCTTATTGGCCTGGTTGAGCATCTTGATAAAAATGACATCTGGTTGAGGACAGTCCCTCCACTTGTGACCCATTTGCACACACTTATAGCAGAGTCCTGAAAGTTCTCACTGGTCGGGTCTGAGTTCCTCTCCAGTTTAATCCGAACAAGTTCGACGTTCATGACCATCCATTCCACATTTGAAACACCTATTTAAGACTTCAATCTGTCCCCGACTTTGTTGGCCCTGATGCTTTTCATTTTCCTTGTACAATTTGTTACCTTCGTGAGTTTTACGGTCTTGAGGGACTTGTTGTTGCTATTTTAGTGTCTTCGCGCACCTGTTGTTTCTAGTCATGACAGATTGACTATACTCTCTATATCTTTTGCCACTTATAAGATGTGTGCTGTGTTCTTGATACTGTAAGACCGCAGTGGTAACTTCCTGTGCCATAATACCTGCTAACTCGGCGGTTGATACATTCTCTGGAGACATCTGAGGTGTGAGACGACCTTGTTCATTGACTCCCTTAATGGAATTAGCTTGTTCTTCTTGACGATCCATCTGAAAATTTTAAATAATCTGGATGATTTCATCATTCACATAAACAAATCGCAGAAGCACGAATTCCCAACGCATAAGGATGAATCCAACATTCCTAATATTAGGGCTCTAAATCAAAGATGCTAAGCTAGAAACGAAATAAGTCGTACAGATCCTAAAGGACACTATAACATAATACTCTGATACCACCTATGACACCCTGCCTAATTAAATATTGGGTGATCAGTCATTTATTAAATAAAAAATGAAGGTAAACGGTTGGTTCATTCTTAGCATTACTATCGAAAAATAAAATTTCCAATTTAAACACCCTAAATAATTAAGCTAAGTGTCAAAACAATCTGAAAACTATATTTCCATTTTATTAAACCCAAATGTGAAAACCTTTTTAAATAACCAACAATTTCAGAACTCTGACATACTAAAGATGGGTAATAACACACAAGAATTAGATTCATCCATATAAACCAAACCAGTTTAAACTATAAGTAAAACCATCCTGACAATAATTAAATCCTAAAGAGTACCAACAAATGGAAATATAAAGGAATGTAAATATTTGACAAAAATCCAAACTGAATAGAGAAATGGGAGACACATGCCCTAACTAAAAAGAACTAAAAGTAGGAGTGGCGTCAACAATGAGGTCGTCTAAGCAATGGCTTGCGACTCCCACATAAGCTGCATCACGTCCGGTCCAAAGAACCTAAGCATGACGCCCCTATGGCTAGGCACCTGTATTGTATAAATATATATATATATATATATATATACACAAAAGAGAAGAAATAACCGGAAACGGGTCAAAGCCCGAGTGTAAAACAGTTTAAAATTAGTTTAGCAAGTATTTAAAATGCTTACCGGCTAATGAAACAACCATGTTAGTATGCGACACTCTCTTGAGAATTCTCACCTCTCATCTAGTGTGCACGCCTACCATACTAATAAATCTCATAAGTTTATCTAACTTATTCCATAAGGTTTTATCAGGTGACAATCGAGGTTATGATATTTTAATAAAAAAACATCATTCTTTTCGCGATTTCTACATTATTTAGAATAACTCATTTTCCCTATAAAGTTCCCAAATGCTTATAATAAAATTAAATCATTTATTCATTACTTATCTACTTATACGCACAGTAGAAAGTTCCCATATAGATATACGTATATATATTAGTCACACATATAATATACATACTAACGGAACCCCACATAAAACCTATGGTGCTATCATACTCTGCTATCAAGTCCCCGTGTCACACAAACTAAGGGAAATACTAGTTCGGAATCACTCTCGAACAGAATTAACACAATACACAAACAAATGGAGGCAAAGCATAGTTCCAGGTCCTAAGAGGTCAGCACATACCCTCACGTCTCTTAGAACATCGGACTATCATTTTCGGATAGCCTGTATAGAGGATACTATCTTCTAGGGTACGAGTCAATGTTCCCCCATAAAGGTCCAAATGAGATAAGACTGTCCCGGCGTGGAAACCCCGTGATAGCAAGTAGCCCGGGTAAGATTTTTACACAGATATATAATATGCACAGTCACACAGTCATATATATAAATATTCACATTTCTAAATTAGGTGCACCCACAACCCATAATTATAATTATCCGCTCTTAGCACATTTTTACTTGATTATGTCGCATAATGGATTTGTCACTTTTATTCTCATATATATAAGTTACTCCACACCTACTTCTCGTCTCTCGAAGTATTCTAACTTCCTAAGTATATTTTAAGTAGGCACTCTCACTTAACTTCTAGTCTCACTTCATCACAAGTCTTGGCCTTTTATTAAATGTACGCATAATTTCTTATGTGTGGATAACTCCCCGTTAACCCTTAATTTAATCTTACGTTAAATTGTTACTTAACGGAGTTTAACTAGCCCCTAATGGTCCTATTTATATCCCATTATGCTCCCACAATAATAATCAAGGGTGGGGTTACTACGAATTTTAATCGGATTAAACCAATAGAAGAAAAATATACAGTTTTCCAGGAGTGGTCGATCGATCGATGTAACGGGTCGATCGATCAATCATCGATCGATCGATGTTCTTGGGTCGATCGATCGATTAAGCAGTTCTTGCCCAGAAACTACAAATTAAACCTACATGTTTCATCTTCCATATTTCTCCAAAACATCATTATCAATTCCCAAACTCAAAAATAACATTTCTACTAGTTCTCTATACATATATGCATGATTCCCTACGTGAAACATGTACACATTCATCAACGAGATTGTATTAAAGGGGCAATTTGTCTTAATTATCAAAAACCCTAATTTAACACTAAACTTCCTTTGTTCTAATTCTTTTTCCAGATTTCTCACTTTTAAATCACTCCAATTTTGTGGGTAATCCTCTACATGTGATTGAGATTTACAGAATATATTTATTCCCTCTAAACATGTGATTTGATTCTCTAAATCCTTAAATTTTTCCATGAGACATAGGTTTATCAGTACTAATCTAACATGAGTGAAACATTAACTACAAGAAAATCAAGATAGATACTTTCCTGGGAATTTAAGGTTCTGATTCGACGACTCTCATTGGTATAGCAGTAATACTCTTCTTCCGATCTACGCTTTGGTGGTGGTGGGGTTGCAAGATTGGTGGTTCTTGGCCTTGAACACTTGGAAGGCTTTTCCCTTCTTCTTCATATGGCCTTTTTCTCTTTTGGTTCTAAGAAACCTAACTTGCCTAGCACTCCATCTGATATAGCCTTAATAATTTTCGTCATTATTAAAGGCCAAAAATAGAAAATTACCAAAATGCCCTCCGGGGTTACCGGTTAAACCTAAAAACGTCCCGAGACCCAAACTAAACCACCGGGTACACTTTTCTAACTATCTCGACCCTTTTGGACATGTTGGCGCACTCGAAATTACCATATAGGTGACTTGTAATTTTTACTTATAATAATAATAATTTAGTCCTGACACGCCACAAGCGCATCTCGACTTAATTTCAATAATTGTCATTTTATTCACTCGTGACAATTTGTAATAAAATCAATTCTACATATTACTTTACTCAATAAGACATATTTAATCAAATCAACAAATTTCCAATAATTACTAACTCTCATCACACTAGTAAATATTTAAAACACCTTTTTCGGATTAAAATTAAATTAATTTATCTCAGTTAAATTTAATAAATTCCTAAATTTAAAAGCTGTAAAAATACGGGGTATTACGATAAGGTCCATAAAATATTTTTCCATAAGTCCTAATTTTAGTTAAGGACACCCCAAAATATCCCAAAGACAAAGAAAACTATTAAACTATTAACAAACAAACCTGGGTTGAACAGGGTAGCCGAACCGGTTCGGCCAGGGGCGAACCGGTTAGCCCCTAAACACTTCCCAGGATGGGGCTGCTATTTTCATTATGATTTTTATCCATATTTTCATCCTTAAAAGAATTTCAAATTGTAATACCCCGTATTTTTATGGCTTCTACAATTAGGGATTCATTAAATTTAATTGTGATATTAATTTAATATTAATCCGAAAATTTATTTTTTTTAATATTTACTAGCGTGATGTGAGTTAGTAGTTATTGAAAATTTGTTAAATATTATTAAATGAGTAAAGTAATATAGGAGATTGATTTTATTAAAAAATTTACAAGTGAATAAAATGACAATTATGGAAATTTAATTCGGGACGCGCGTGTGTTGTGTCAAGACTAAATTATTATTATATGAGTGAATAAATTATAATTCATCCATATGATCGTTTTGAGTGTGCCAAAGTGTCCGGAAGGGTCGAGATAGTCAGAAAAGTGTACCCAGGGTTTAGTTTGGGTCTCGGGACGTTTTTAGGCCTAATTGACATCCCGAGAGGGTATTTTAGACATTTTGTATTTTTGGGTATTTAAACTCACAAATGTTCTTAGTATATATTAGATATTTTGAATTGTCTCTTAGGGTTGAAAACAACAACATAAGCCATCCATTAGAGAAGATGGTGAGGAGATTAGAGAAGAAGCTGAAGAGTTTCCCAGCAATCCAAGGCCTAGAACTCACCCGATTACATTGCCACCCCCACCAAAACGTAGATCGCACGACATGGAATGCAACCATATATTTTCATAAACAAATAAGATCCTTGAATCCTAGGCAAGTATCTATCTTGCTGATTTCCAAGTTAATATACCTTCGATGTTAGTCTAGGAATGAAAATCATATGTTTTAATTGAAGAATTATGTATTTTGGAAGAGAATTTAAATGTGTTGTAGGGAGAATCCATGTAGTCTGAAATCGTGATCATGTAGAGGATTACCCACGAATTTATTATGATATTTGGGTAGAAAATATGGATTAAAATAGAGGTTTGTGATTATTCATGCAAAATTTGGTTTTATAAATAAATCTGAGATTAAACCCCTTTTTGATTGATTCGTTGAGGATTTATTGACGTTTTTACGTTAGAACTTGTTTATATATATTGATTATACATTTATATAACTTTGATGGGAGTTTGGGATGAAATTATGGAGGTTTATAGGGGTTAGAATGATTGAACCTATAGGTTAAAATTTGCAGAAAACTGGGCAAGAATTGTTTGATTGCTCGATCGACCAAAGGCATCGATCGATCGATGATCGATCCCCCCATTCCTCGATCGATCGATCCCCCCTGAAAAAGTGCATATATTTCTACTTTTTTTTAATCCGGTTAAGATACGTAGGATTTCTTGATTATTATTTATGGAGTATAATGGGTTATGAAGATGACCAATAGGGTCTAAGTAGACTCCATTGAGTGAAATTAATATGAGATGAAATTGTGGGTTAACGGGGAGATATTCATACATTGGAAATTGTGACACTCATGAAAGATTTAGACTAGAAGGTAAGTGAGGGTATACCTACTAAAATTTATACTTAGTGAGAGAATACTTTGAGAGATGAGAACTAAGTATGAAATAAATCACAAATGAGAATAAAAGAGACAAATCCGTTATGCGAGATAATTGAGTAATTTGTGCTAAGAACGAATAATTATAATTATGGGTCGTGGGTGAGCCTAATTTGGAAAATGTGAATAATTATATATATAACTTTGTGACATATATTATTTATCTGTGTAAAAATCATACCTGGGCTACTTGCTATCACGGAGGTTTCCGCGTCAGGACAGTCTTCTCTCGATTGGACCTTTATGGGGGATATTGACCCCTACCCTAGAAGATAGTATTCCAGATACAGGCTATCTTAAAATGATAGTCAGATTCTCTAAGAGACGTGAGGGTATGTGCTGACCTCTTAGGATTCGGAAGTATGCTTCACCTCCATTTTTATATGTATTGTGTTAATACAGTTCAAGAGTGATTCCGAACTAGTATTTCTTTTAGTATGAGTGAAACGAGGACTTGATAGCGGAGTATGCCAGCACCATAGATTTATGTGGGGTGCCTATAGTATATATATATATATATTTTATGAGTGATTTATATATATATATATATATGGAAACTTTCTACTGTGTGTATAAATAGTTAAGTAATGAATAAATGCTTCATTTTTTTATCAATTATTTGTGAATTTTGTAACGGTACTAAGTGGTTCTAAGTAACGTAAGAATATGGAAGAGAATGATTTTCTAAAACTAAATATTATGGCCTCAGTACTTCTCGGGATAGAACTTTATGGGAGGGTGAGTTAGATAGACTTATGTGATCAGTAGTACGATAGGCGTGCACACTAGATGAGAGGTAAGAATTCTCAAGGGAGTGTTGCACACTAACATTGTGGTTATATTATCCAGTAAGCATTTTAAATACTTGCTAAACTATTTTTAAAACTGTTTTACACTTGGGCTCTGACTCATTTTCTATCACTTCTTTCTCTCTTCTATATATATGTATGTATTACAGGTGCCCAGCCACAATGGCATCATGTAGAGGTTCTTTGGATTGGACGTGATGTAACTTATGTGGAAGTTGAAGGCCTTTTCTTTAGACGACCTCGTAATTGATTATGTTCCTACTTTAGTTCTGCTTAGATAGGGCATGTGTCGCCCGATTTCCTATTCTGTTTGGATTTTTTGTCATAGATTTATGTTCATTTATATTTCCGGTATTCATTACTCCTAGGGAGTTAACTCTTGTCAGGATGATTTCATTTATATTTCTTAAACCTAGTTTGGTTTATCAAGATGATTTAATTCTTGTGTGTTAATTTCCATCCTTAATATGTATGTGATTCTTAAATGCTGGGTATTAAAGAGGTTGTCATATTAGTATTTAATAAAGTAAAAATATGACTTTAAATTGTTTTGACACTTAGCTTAATTATTTAGGGTGTTTAAATTGAAAATAATTATTTTGCGACAGTGATGTTGAGAATGAACCAAACGTTCACCTTGATTTTAATTTAATAAGGGACTGATCACCCGATATTTAATTAGGAGGGGTGTTATAAGTGGTATCAGAGCATCATGTTTTACTGTCTTTTAGGATCTTTGCGGCTTATTATGCTTCCAGCATAGCTTTCTTTGATATAGAGCCCTATGTTTAGGATTGTTGATTTCTTTGGTGAGATTTTGTTCTCCTGCTATCACGAATATATTAGTAAATGTTATTTGTGTTCGGACGTGTTCGAACAATGAAGTATGACAGAAGAGGGCCATTGGGCGGATAGCGGAGGTCGAACTTGGGAGGTTATGAAGTATGTTTAAGGATGACGACCGTAGTGGAGGTGACCCCTATTATGGTATGAGAGCCCATGACTGTAAAGACGGCTAGGACATAGCCTATGTTTTCCAAGTGCAGCTGTAGTCAAACGTGATATCAAAATTAGACTCACCCAACATAGAACGCATGGGAAAGGGCCAAATGGAAAATTGAGGAGAGTCATTGGCGAAAATTCTAGAAATGCGAGAATTATGTGTGTTACCAAATGAAGGTAATACATTCAAAGGCTTGCGCATATGGAGGAGGGTGGTTAAATGGAAGTGAAAAATTCAGAGTAAAATTTTTCTTGGCTCGTCGGAGCAAAGTTATAATAGTGGTAGTCAACCACCATATTTAATAGTAAAATGTTGCGTAAATGGAAGGACCTTAAGTACAGTGTAACCGCACATTCCTTAATCAGTTGTTCAGAATAAGATGTGAATGTTGTTCTGAACCCATTACGGAAGGGCCGGACAGGGGTCTAATTGTAAATGAATTTAGACTTGTAGCCAATCTTGTATCAACGGAAGTTGATACCAATGGTAGAGAGGATTTCAACTGGGAGATCAACTTGTGGGGAAATTTGATAACATTAAAAGATAATTCTATTCGACAGTCGATCCATATGGTGATAATGTCACGCATTGTCCATAGAAATGTTAACACTCTTATGTGAAGGGGAGCTAAAGTAATCAAAAGATTTATTAGAGAGTGATACTAGGGGAAATACAGTTAGCAATGCACCGCAAGGGGGAGACCCATCAGGGGGCTCATTTAAATGATTCAGATAGTTGAATTCTCACCAAGTGATGGTGAATTCAGTAAGAGTTATTCAAGACAGTAGCACGTTCCTTAGGGACAACAAAGATAAGGGAACCATAGGGGTAGCCATCAGGATCGAGACTATTTAAGTTCGAGAGAAGGACAACCCTAATAGGGTCAGTATGACTGTAGATAAGTGGGTTATGTGTTAAATTATGTGGAGAGTAAAACTACACGAGTTAAAATTTTCCAACGTGAGAAAAAGGACAAGGGTATGGTGCTTGCAAGGAAATGGTTAGTATAATTTTCGTTTTGGTTCAGACAGACACGTTATGTCCGGAAGACCATTAAGAAGCTAAGGCAATTGGCAAAGTAGATGTATGAGTTTTATCCTCGGGGGATGAGGCATGTTTTATTTTGACACGGGCGAGTCATTACATTTTTGTTTATTACTAGATTCGTATGTGAGAAGAATTTAGTACGTATATCTATAGAATTATTATTATGTGTATGTTTTCCCTGGTAAAGTGGGATTATCTTTAGTGTTCTCTGCCGAGGAAAAATGGGTGCATTGTTAGTGATTGATATTCTTTATTGAGGTTTCTCGTATTAGTGATGTGATATGTGAGTACGATATTATACTAATTATGGTTTTATAAAAATGGTTAAAACAATAGTGGGTAGTGATTGCAAGGCAATCGGGGTTGATGCCTTAGTGAAGTATGTTTTGTTCTGACAATACCTCACCTGCGAGACGGTCGGACTCGCACTCATATTATAAATTATAGAGACTTCGAAGGGTATAGTTGTACGAAAATGTTTAATCCTAGGGTGTTTAGGGACTTTGTTATTGTGGTTCCGTGAGTTTTGGGTTTATCGTTTGGAGGAAAGATTTCACTCATTATTATATGTAATGCTCAGGAATTAGTGGTAGGGGGGGCACATTGTTATATTGATCCTTTAGGAATGTGGAAGTTAAGACTTATATTCATATGTTTGGGAATTAGATTTCAAGAGTCCCGATTGTATACGTACGAGGTTTATGGAATGTGAATTCCACCCATACTGAGCAATAGCGCATTTAGTGAAAATTTCTTTGTTTCAATAAAAATTGCGGGAGGAGAGGTAGAATTTCTATTAAGAGATGGAATAGAAGAGTATAGGCTATAGACGGAGGACCTAACGAATTTTGATAATCGAGTATGCTAGGTAGTAGTGTATCGGGGGGTTCGTTGTTTGGATTTCTCTTTGCAAGACATCGCACGCATGAAACATAGTGTAAGGTTGGAAGTAGAGAGATGTTTGGTCATTAGTCCATGAGTCTAGTACCTCGGTTGTCATATGAGCTGGTACTATTGATTGTAAGTTAAAGTTAAGTGACGATTTAAGCTCAGTGGAGCTAGTTGTGTGGTAAGGAAACACTGGAAGTTTTGTCTTAGTACCCAATCTAAGGGTGAAATGATGATAAAGAGAGTTTTGTTATTAGATAAATATGAGTATTTATTATGTAGCGAGGTGCGGCCTCCCAATAATATTGAGACAATGGGGGCCAATGATGTGTAGGCTCGTCTTATGCGAATAGCACGAATTGGAGCACAATGTGAAGTGTCATTATTAAAGTGTGACTCTATAACTGATTGTATTGAAAGTGATAAATAAGGTTTTTGTGAGGCGCGAAGGACTATAGGAATTCGCCTTACCCGAAAGTCCATTTTGAGTATTGTTAAAGTATCCAGATCTATTTTCCCAGCCATACCTTATTTTTTGAATTTCAGGATGAAATTCTGTTATTACGGGGGAAGTATGTAATACCCCGTATTTTTATGGCTTTTAAATTTACGGATTCATTAAATTTAATTGAGTTATTAATTTAATATTAATTCAGAAATTTAATTTTGTAATATTTACTAGCGTGAAGAGAGTTAGTAATTATTGAAAATTTGTTGAATATTACTCGATGAGTAAAGTAATATATGAGATTGATTTTATTAATATTGTCATGAGTGAATAAAATGGAGATTATGGAAATTTAATTCGGGACGCGCTTGCGTAGTGTCAGGACTAAGTTATTATTATAAAAGTGAATAAATTATAAGTCGTCTGTATGGTCGTTTTGAGTGTGACAAAGTGTCCGAAAGGGTCGATATAGTAAAAAAAGTGTACCTGGGGGTTTAGTTTGGGTCTCGGGGCATTTTTAGGCATAATTGACATCCCAGGAGGGTATTTTAGACATTTTATATTTCTTTGTATATATTAGCTATTTGTACTTGTCTCTTAGGGTTACCAAACACAAAACCTAAGCCTAGCGATTAGAGAAGAAGGTGAAAAGATTAGAGAAGAAGGTGAAGAGTTTCCAAGCAATCCAAGGCCTATAACTCACCCGATTACATCGCCACCCCCACTAAAACGTAGATCGCGCGACGAGGAACGCAACCATATATTTTCATCAATAAATCAAATTTTGAATCTCAGGCAAGTATCTATCTTGCTGATTTCCAAGTTAATATACCTTATATGTTAGTCTAGGAATGAAAACCATATGTTTTAATTGAAGAATTATGTGTTTTGGAAGAGAATTTATATGTGTTGTAGGGAGAATCCATGTAGTCTGAAATCGTGATCATATGTAGAGGATGATCCAGGGATTTATTATGAGTGATTAATATATATAATATATGCTTATATTTGGAAACTTTCTACTGTGTGTATAAGTAGTTAAGTAATGAATAAATTCTTCAACTTTTTAACAAGTGTTCGCGAATTTTGTAACGTTACTAAGTGGTTCTAAGTAACGTAAGAATATGGAAGATAATGATTTTCTAAAACTAAATATTATAGCCTTAGTGCTTCTCGGGATAAACCAATATGGGAGGGTAAGTTAGATAGACTTATGTGATCAGTAGTACGATAGGCGTGCACACTAGATGAGAGGTGAGAATTCTCAAGAGAGTGTCGTGGACTAACATTATGGTTATATGAGCCAATAAGCATTTTAAATACTTGCTAAACTATTTTTATTATTTTACACTCGGACTCTGACCCGTTTTCTATCATTTCTTTCTCTCTTGTATATATATGTATGTATTACAGGTGCCCAGTCACAGGTCCGTCATGCATAGGTTATTTGAATTGAACGTGCTGCAGGTTATGTGGGAGTTGCAGGACTTTTCTTTAGACGACCTCGTCATTGATTATGTTCCTACTTTAGTTCTGCTTAGATAGGGCATGTGTCGCCCGATTTGCTATTCCGTTTGGATTTTTTGTCAGAGATTTATGGTCATTTATATTTCTGGAATTCATTACTCCTTGGGAGTTAACTCTTGTCAGGATGATTTCATTTATAGTTGTTAAACCTGGTTTGGTTTATCTAGATGGTTTAATTCTTGCGTGTTAATTGCCATCCTTAGTATGTTTGTGATTCTTAACTGTTGGGTATTAAAGAGGTTTTCATATTTGTATTTATTAAAGTAAAAATAGGACTTTAAATTTTTTTGACACTTAGCTTAATTATTTAGGGTGTTTAAATTGGAAATAATTATTTTGCTACAGTGATGCCGAGAATGAACAAACCGTTCACCTTGATTTTAATTTAATAAAGGACTGATCACCCGGTATTTAATTAGGCGGGGTGCTACACAAGTTGCATCCCAAGTGTATATATCATCACCCCATCAATAACTAAATTTAAACGTGGGATTTACATCATTATATTCCTAGCATACCTTATTTCATATTTTCTAATTAAATTCATTAATTCAGAACCAAGGTTTTACCTTTTCAATTTAAGTTTGCATCTTTCCCACTCAAGATCGATATATCTTATTCTTATTCTTATTCTTAGTTTCCTCTAACAAGAACTAAGTTTCCATGTAGAATTTCCTCTAACAAGGATTATAGGACATCATACTATTCATATATCTAAAAATCCCTTTTTTCCATATAAATCCCACCCCTAAAATTTGTTTCTTTGTCTACCAAATTTTGATATAAGCCATAAACTAAACAAAAGACATAGCAAGTATAAACACTTGTCTTGAGTGAGGAAAGGATGTGAATATTCTTCTTTGTAGGGTTAAATTCCGTTAATAACTCTACCAATTAGCCTCTGATTGAGCCCTCTCCATTCTTGTATTTTTCTCCCTTTTTCACCCCAAAAGGACTCTTAAATATTTAGAAACTAAAAGTGGCTACCTCCTTACCATTAACCCCCCCCCCCCCCCCTCCCCCCCCCCCCCAATTTAAATCTCTAATCCCGAAATTAGGTTAACCCTCTAGTGTAAAATGATCGTAAGCCCCCGATTGGGTTCCAACTAGTCTAAAACGCCTCGGGTAATCAATCCCAACCAACGGGTACTTGATTTTGACCATTTCGACCCATTACGGATCATCCGTGCGCTCGGAATCACCATCCAAGTCACCTATCATCAATTCACTAAATTATTCCCAATAGGAACCTACACGAGCATCTTGAATAAGATCATGTCAACCTGTCACTTTTACCCACTTACGATGAACTATAAAATAATGAAATTTCATTCACTTATCCCATAAGAAAATATAATATTACACAAGTAACTATAATAACACGTAAATATTCATCCAATATTCTCTAATTAAAATTAATATATTTCTCTTTAAATTTCACAAATTAATTAAATTACGAGCACACATGTAATTTAAATATTCCCAAAATACGGGGTGCTATGGTCAGATATATAACTACAGTGAATAGTTACATAATACATAGGAGATTATTGGCTTGTTTTTATCATGGGGAAGGCTTGGCTGTATACTAATTTCAAAAAGAGGGAAAAGTCACGAAATATTTTAAAGAGAGGGATTGTGTTCGCAAAACAACCCAAGAATCACGAAAACAAATTTTATGAACAATTTACATAATATTATTTATTTTTATTGCATAATATATATTTTGATTCAATACCACACTGTTCATATATGCGATAATCGTATGACGTAACAATTTAATTTTCAGCAGCAGACTAAAATAAATTATGATTTTATTTTTGAAGTTCCTCGTAAAACTCTGTGGCGTGATTTTTAATCACAATATCTAAAATTTACAAATGATTTTAAGACGTTTAGTCTAACATGGAGATTGAAAAATAAATCTTATAGGCTTATATGCTTAATCTCAATTAATTAGAACTTTAACCTTGTACGTCTAGAAATTACTGTTTACCCCTAAACTTACTAAATATTATATTTTCAGAAGTTGAAAAATAAATTTCAATAATTATGTCAATTTGGAATCAATTAATAATTTATGAGAAATTAGAATTTGAACAGTAAATAACCCCTTTATGGAAACTCTTAGATAGGTGAATCCTAATTTTTAGTTGTGAATGTGAAATATTATTTCACATAAATATGTTATTATTGGAAATGGAATTGTCTTCCTTTTTTAGACAACTCATTTAGAAACACTTGTGGTTAAGAAATGAAATGAAAATATGATATTTCGAATAACATAAAATTTAATATTTGAAAATAAATGAACAATTGTTATATGGAATCGAATTAAAATTTTATATCGGGAATCAAATTAAAATTTGATATTTAAAAAAAATGAAAATTTGTTATATGGACTCAAATTAAAATTTGATATAAGGGTTCGAAGAGTAAATAATAAACATTTGCATTTTACGCCATGTTTAATACAAAAGAAAATTATTTTCTTGTGCGAAAGATAGTTGGTACTTTTCAACCACACTAAAGTGGTCGATTATGGAAGGAAAAAATCTAAAATTATGTTATTGATTTTTGGGGAATATCATCTCAATTTTTTGATGATCTATACAGTGAAATTTCATGAATTTTAGCATACACAAAGTATGATGGAACAATGAATATTTGGATTTGAGTGTCTTAAAAATGAGGTATATCTTTTATTGAGATGTTTTCAAATCTGATGCTCAATTCTGAAGCTTTTGGGTAGCTTGTAGTAAAACGAGTTAATCTTAACTTATACTCAATATTTTTGAGTGATTTCAATTTTGTATAAGAGACTCATAAAACATGAATTCTGAAAATTTTCATAAATTTTCAATGAGCATTTTAATCACGGTTAAATTTAAAACTTGAAGTTTTTTTAATGAAATATTTTAAATCTAAGCATTTTCTTTGAAATTTGAACTACTTTATTATTGCAAAGAGATTTTCAATCTTTTGTATAATTTTACAGTTTTAAATTGAAGGTTATGATGTTCTAGGATATTTTCGGGTCTAAATAAAATATGAGTTTTTTAAAAAATTATATATGGTAATATGAATTTTCTACAATTATTTGTGCCACTTATGAAAATTATAATTAATACTTTTCACCACATGCGTATGATATAAACATGGCAAGAACAAATATCATATGCCGGACTTCATATTGAGTAAAAAGAATCCATATGTGAAAATGATAATAATTAAAGATTTTATTATAATTGAGTTTGGTGCTAAAATAATCTTTACGTGCTAAGGATATTCTAGTTTAATGGCATGGAATAGAAGTATAAAGTCTAATATGAAATAATATTGTTTACATTGTGAAAAATAATATATGAAAAATCTTATGTTTTATTTCTTTAATATATAGATTTTGTAATCTATATGTGGCTTTCAACCCCTGGAAAGACTCAACTTATGACTATAATGAATGGACATGCATTTTTTTTAATTGGGTATTCTTAAAAGCATAAAAAATGAACTAATTTGAGAAATGAGATTGTTTCTTATTTAATTCCGAAGCACTATGAGTTTAGATTCTATTTTTGTGAATTGACGATATAGTAGGGCACATTATATGATGCTTCCTAATGTTATACCTACAGAATTGTGGAGGCACTCAAACGAGTACCTCTCAACTATTATTGAAGAACATTTTAATAGAATCTAAAAGTTTGGTGTTCAAGAGAAATCTTAATTTTTTGAGTTGTGACTTAAAATAAAAAGCATTGTTATGCTATAAAAAGGATTGCAACAATCCTTAAATAAATCATGTCATAAATGATTGACAAAACTCAATCAATGTACTAGAAATTAGTTTATAATTGACTTATCTTATAACTTTAAGATAGAAAGGAGTATACATATTATTTGTAGGAATATTAAGACCATTATAATTTATGAATATATCTTTGTTTAATAGCCAATATTCATCCATAGTATGATAACTCTGTTATACATGACGCATGCTAAATTATTCTAATGAAAATAAAGTGGATTTGTTTAATTTGATTGCCATTGATATTAAATATGATGTTGAGTTAAATGAAATATATGTAATATTACTTTCTGAAGGTGACTTATGTAAGGAAACTTGCACCAACGTAATGTTGGATAATTAATTAATATAGAAGGTACCAATAAATAGCACAATATTTTGATAATTTCAAATCATCAAATGAGATTGAATTGATAATGATATAAATGGTGCTTATCATTATGTTTGTTGAAATGTGAATGTAAAATTATTTTTTTATACAAGAATGATTAACTAATATTTGGTTATGATATGTTTTTGCCAAGCACACAAAATTTATGCTAAGTCGAAGTATTACATAATGCGTTTCGATGCAATAAGAATATTCTTACTAATATTCAAAGACAAATATGGATCATTAATAGATCGAGTACCTTGAAATACAAGAATATATATTTAATAGATATATTCTTACTGTGAACCATTGTGTACTCCATAGGCCCCAAGTGTAATACCCCGTATTTTTATGTATTGATGATTTAATTAATTGAGAAATTAATTGGGAAAATATGTTTTAGTTAAATTACATGTGTGACACAATTTAATGTGATTAAATAATAAATGTTATGATTAAATTTTAATCTCGAGACATGGATTGATTAATATTATAGTATGAGATTTACTATGTATGTGAATAGTAAATTTGATATACGTCATAGAGAGTGATATGGGTGTATTTGTTATTGTCTCACCAGCAGTTTCATGTATACTATTTGGAGGTGAGTAATGAGAAATATATTTTAGTGACTCAAATGATAGGATGAGTTCGTAAGGGTCGAAATAATCAAAATGATATACCCGGGGGTACTAGTTGGGTACCGGGGCATTTTTGGGCTAAATCGGGACCATACGTGAGCGTTTTAGTCTTTTGGCATATGTGGGCGAGGAGAACTACGAATTTACAAACTCTAAATCAAATTATTAGAGTTGGAGGCTAGGTCTATAGGAAATAAAAACACATAAAAGCCATTAGAGAGAAGAGATAAACAATTCTCAAAGCCTAAGGAAGAATTAATTAAGGATTTAAAAGGTTCTTGCACCACAAACTAGTTGGAATGGAAGATTGGGGGAGAAAGACAATGAATCACCAACAATAATCACGAAATCAGATCATCTCTAAATAAGGCAAGTGGTTATTTGCAAATTAAATTGAGTTATAATATCCATGTGTAGGATTTATGAATAATATAATTTGATGAATGTTCCTGGAGAAAGAGAATTGAATAAAATGCATCATGGTTAGGGATTTGCATGTAAAAAGATTTAGACATATAGAGGCTTTGAAATCATAAAAGACTTCATGATTAAAATGAATTTCATCCGGATTTTTGAATTAAAATATGGGAAGAACATATTTTTAGGGTTCTTGAATAATTATAAGATTTGAATTTTCCTGGACCAATAAATGGGTGGAAATCATCCTAGAATATGTAGGAATGGTTAGGTATCATTGGTTGCAAGTTTGATGGATTATCATGTGAGTTAGATAATTAAATATGGTGAAAAACACATGAAGAAGAAGACGAATTGCGTTTGTCACTGCTCGATCGATCCACCTATGAATGTCGATCGATCGACCCAAGCTGATCTTGGGTCCTTTTGTTGGTTGAATTCTATTTAATTGTCGACGCTTGAGGATAATGAACCTTAGTGATGGTATTATACTTATATATGGACTTAGAGAGTACCAATAGGTCTATAGTGGGGGTCCGTTATAAGCATTAAGTGCATATTTGAAGAGATGGAGCGATGAGGATAAACCGATCGAGTAGTACATCGGGAATTTGGGATTGGAGTTATGGGGAGAGTAAACGCCATTCCAAGGAGTATATCAGTAGGTTAGAGATAACTTATCAACAAAAATGAATGGAGGGGTAACTAGCGACCATATAGTTGTGTGAATACTCAATTAAAATGCGATAGTGAGATAAATCGTAAATTAATAAGTACGGTGCATATCCGAAAGAAATATTCTGTACGAGCATGATTATTCGGCTGTGGGTATATTTACTGAATTATATAGATACTTAGGTGGAGTGAATACTTAGAGTACATTTGATTATACTAGTGTCGAGGTAGGATTCCGAACTAGTATGATCTAAAGAGTGCGGTGAATATTCAAGATAAATATTACGTACGAGAATGATTATTAGGTTGTGTGTATACCTACTGAATTATATAGATACTTAGGTGGAGTGAATACCTAAAGTACATTTGATTATACTAGGTTCGAGGTAAGATTTTGATCTAGTATGATATAAAGAGTACGGTGAATATTCGAGATAAATATTATGTACGAGAGTGATTATTAGGTTGTTTGTATACCTACTGAATTATATAGATACTTAGGTGGGGTGAATACCTAAAGTACATTTTATTATACTAAGGTCGAGGTAGGATTCCTAACTAGTATGATCTAAAGAATATGGTGAATATTCAAGATAAATATCATGTACGACCATGATTATTAGGTTGTGTGTACCCCTACTGAATTATATAGATACTTAGGTGGGGAGAATACCTAAAGTATACTTTCTTATATTAGGGTCGAAGTAGGATTCCAAACTAATATAGGGAAAAAATGATTTGGGGTCGTGATGAAAGAGTTCCGAACCAATCTATAAAATTAAATTAGTGAGATTGAGGTGATTTTTTTGAACCACTACCTGAAATGAACTTGGGGTGGAGGTGACATTCCGAACCAAACTCTTACTTGGTGTCGATGGACCATTTCGAACCAAGAGTCCTTCATGTGTGTTAAGAGAACATATTAGTAATGATTGAATTTATAAGTATATATTATGTGTGGAATATATATTGTATTAATAATCTACTTATGTGAGTTAGTAGATAATGAGATGTTATGATTACATCTGAAAGCAAATTAAGTAAGGAAACTTAATTTTAAATCGTTTAAAGATGACGAAGTGTGAACAGTTATCTAAGTATATAAATCATGCGATATGGTTACTACTACATACTAGGTGGGCGGTATGGGATCTTAGTCGCGTAGATGAGTTCAGTTAAATACTGTAGTTTAAATAGCTTAGGTAGTACAGCTAGGTGGGCTAAGTATGGGGCGTTAGTCGTGCACTATAGAAGAGGGGTGAGACAACTCAAGAGAGTTTACGCAAAATCTTAACATGTGTAACCAATAACTCATCTTATTGTGATAAACACTTCCTAAATATTGTCAAAACGTTTTTAGCACTAACTTATGCTATAAAAATATTTTTAAAACCATTTAGGTGTCAAGACATAAGGACGCCAAACATGAGGATTCAGTCGAGGGACTCGTAGCTGCAACATTGTGGAGGCTGATAGGACTTTGCATAGACGATTCATTCATTCAGATCTAGTGTAGGATCTCATTTTTAGTACTCTCTATTGTTACATGTTGTCCATTGTCATTAAACATGAGGATTCAGTCGAGGGACTCGTAGCTGCAACATTGTGGAGGCTGATAGGACTTTGCATAGACGATTCATTCATTCAGATCTAGTGTAGGATCTCATTTTTAGTACTCTCTATTGGTACATGTTGTCCATTGTCATTATTTCATATATTTAGTTTTGGATTATGTTAGTTTTATTTAGCAGTCTTGGATTTGGGCTGATTGTTGACTCGATAAGACTTTATTCTTTATATATTGTGTGATGGTTTGAAATATAGGATACTGTGCATATTTAATTATCATTTCCACATGAGAAATTTTCCTGGGTTAGTGAAAGATAAAATTTGGCACCGGTCTAATTTCACTTAGATCATTAGTAATTAAAAAAATTTCGACAGTGTTTCTAAGAATGAACCAACTGAGAAACCTGTTTTAATTTTAATTTAGGACTGATCACCTGGGATTTAATTAGGCGGGGTGTCACAGATGGTATCAGAGCATCAGGTTCTAGTGTCTATTGGATCTGCACGGCATACTTCGTTTACAGTGTATTGTTTGATTAATATAGAGCCCTGTATTAGGATTGTTGTATTATTCTACGCATGTGGCTTACTCTCTCCTATTATTAAGTAGATGATGTGATTCATATACGAGTTTGATTGGACATAGTACAATGAAATCTTCGGGACAACCAACGAAGGCATTTGAAGGGCTTCATGAGGGAGGGGCTCGGTATGAGTAATGAAGCATTTAGGAATGGCAATCTAGTGGGAGATCACCATAACTACTGTTTGAGTAGATGACAAGCCAGTAAATCACTTGGTGATGGTAGTGTCCCAAACACTATTGTAGAGAACGGGGATGCAATTTCAGATTTCCCCAGAGTTTTAAGTAGGGAGAGAGAGTACATGGAAAACACTTTCAAAAGAGTCGCCTATAAGAAAATGGTATGGAGACGATGGTTGAAAGACAAATCGATGGAGGAAATCCAAAGAATATTTCTCATTGGATAACGACTGTAGTGACGTGAGTTAGTCACCCCATATAAGGATGTATATATAGAACGAATTGAAGAACTTGAGTGATAGACTGTGGGATCTTTGGAAAGGACCACCCGTTGAAATTTGTGTAAATACGAATGTGATATTGGTTATCCAAATGGGAAGAGAACATTCCTAGGCAGTGGCATATGGATGGGTGTAGAAATACTCGTAAGTAAAAATTTGTGAAATTTTCTTAGCTCAAGAGGTACATATTAATAGTGAGGAAAAATGGTCACAACATTTGTAGAAAGGAATACCATACCCATGGATAAATCCTAGGTACGGTTTGACCGCAAGTTCCTTCATTTCTTTTGTTCAAAAAGTGATGCGAGTGGAGTTTCTGAACTTATCATACGAGAGTCGGATACAGGCCGACTGTGGGAAATAATTTATATTATTTAGAGACCTTTGTACCTGTTGTGGTAGGTACAATGGATAAAAGTGTCCTTAGTAGAATAATTGACTCAGAAGTAAATATTGAAAATCTTTTAGTAAAGCCGTTTAATAAAATTATACTATTTAAGTAACTCCGAACAGTTTTTTGAAGAAACTCTTTTCTTAAAAACCAAAACTATTTTGAACAAAAGATGTGTTTTAAAACAGTATGTACGAGATCTATTCAAGATTTGATTAACAGGTTTATAAAACAGTTTAAACAAACTTTAAACTCAACACAATCAAGAATGAGATGAGAAGATGTAGGAATATTAAGAACAAGATTTTTTACGTGGTAAAACCTCACCCAACTGAGGAAACATCCACGACTCCCTCTACGGAGTAAAAACAAAAATTCCACTATTAACAAATTTTAATAGTTACAAACTATATAATAAACATGCATACAACTTAGACCTATATAAGTTTAGGAATGTACCCTCTGGTGTCCTTATAACTTCTCTGCAGTTCTGATTGTTGATGTTGTTCTCCCAGTTTGTTAACTCCCAATTTATTCAAGCTCTTTACGCCGACTCTTATTCATAAGATCTTATCACCAACACTTTTTGTGTGGTAGGGTGAAAGTGTTTGTGGAGGTGCTCTCTAACACATGCATGCACACACACACACATACTTATTATGTACAAACAGTCCTAACAAATTACATATAAGTCTATATGCAGTGAGTTTTCTTTTTCTCTCTTCTCATAAAACTTAACCTTTTTTACCTTTAAAGCAATCCCAGAATCCATGGCTATCTTGCTCAGAATACGTATCAAGATCTTAATCAATCTCTGTTTTTAAAAAGATTTTTGAGATTGAAAACCACCATGTGAGATTCCAAAATAGGTCAAAGGTATTGTTTCAAGAGAACTAGAAACAAAAAACATTATTATTGATTTCAAAGTTAAAAACATTTACAGAAAGAAAATCAACAATATATTTCTCAACCTGAGAAATAAAAAAGGAAACTAAGTGTAATATATCATGAAGAACTCAGATATGAAATTTCTATATGCCAGAAAATAGATCTAAGAAAATGATTAAGTTGGAAACAAGATCTAATGAACGAAGAGGTTACAGCAACAAACCATCTCTCAAATCACCTCTCAAACACTCAAGGTTGTGTTTGGGAAAATACAGGGGTTTAAAGGTTTATATTTGGTTTGAACTATTTGGATGATTTAGGGTTAGGGTTAGGTTTACTAACTCTTTCTATCTCTTCTTGTGTCTTTCTTTCTCTCTCTTTTCTCTCTACTCTCTTTTTTATCTCAAAGGACAAAGTGGCCAAAAGTCTCTGAAGGCTGAGAGTAGGAGCCTTTTTATAGGAGGTTGAGAATGTTCCAGAATGAGGATTGAAATCAAGGGATCAGATTTAGTAAAGATGAATTGACTTGGATCAAATGGTACACGATAAGTGGTGGTAAAGAGTCTCCTGATTGGTCCACAAGGGGATTACAGGGATTATGAAGGGGCACATGCAGAACGTCGATAAAATTGATCTAAGGGTTGAAAATGAGCGCTGGTTTACACTCTATAAAGAAACACAGTTTCCACCAATCAGAAAGCAACAAATGTTGGACAATCAATAGAGATAAAACGCGCGTCTGAAAGTAATTACAATGTACACGCTGAAGTCTCTGCCGCTTTCGTATTCTACCCAAGGTAACTTTAGGCCAATAAATCCAACAATATGAAATAGCAGATTGACCCCATAAACTTTTAAAACCAAGTTTTAATTAATTAAAACCTTATTTTAAAATGTTTATAAAATCCCAAAAAATATTTAAAAAACAATATTAGGGATTTAAACACACTCAACATATGTACACACATTAGTATGCAATATGACATGCATATGAACCATTCTACTGTGTGTGAGTGTTGGTAATGAGGTCTAGATCACTTGAATCAATGATGAAATAGTAGTGCAAGCTCTGAGTTTCTTTGGATTCTAGGTTAGACATAATTTTGTCATAATTTCCAAACTAGATGAACACTTTTACAATATAGACTCAAGTGAGTCAAGAGTATAAGGTTCTTCAATCTCCCCCTTTGGAAATATGAGACAAAATCTCCTTTGAGTCATCTAGAACTCGTAGGGCAACAGGAATGAGGAAACCTATTCCTACAAAACTCTATCTACCCAAATCCTAGAAAGCAAAAGAACATAACTCAACTATTTACAATTGAATACCCTATTACAACTGTTGAGAATAACTGTACAAAAACCTACAATGAAGCACTAAGATCAAGTTGTTTAGCATAGGTAAAGAATCATTAGAGACTCAAATTTCTCCCCCATTTTGTCTCAAATAGACAAAGGGAAAAAATAAAGAGATCAAAGAGATGAATAATACACACCATACCAATAGATTTTCGCAAAGAAATAAATCCATTGTAATCTAAAGGTTTGGTAAACATATCTGCGAGTTGCAAATCATTAGGAAGCTAATTGATTTCTAATTCCTTAGTTTCAACTAATTCACTTATAAAGTGATGTCTTATTTTTATGTGCTTTGTTCGCGAGTGTTGAACAGGGTTTTTAGAAATATTGATCGCACTTTGATTATCACAACAGAGATTCAATTTGTTTTCTTGAATACCATAATCACTCAGCATTTGTTTAAGCCATAGTAATTGAGCACAACAGCTGCCAGCGGCTATGTATTCAGATTCAGCTGTTGAGAGTGATGTGCAGTTTTGTTTCTTACTACTCCATCCTACCAAGTTATTACCTATGTAATAATATGCTCCTGATGTGCTTTTACTATCATCAGTACACCCAGCCCAATCAGCTGCAGTGTACCCAATTATAGTGCTTGGTGTGTCATTAGTGTACCAAAGTCCTAGATTCAGAGTGCCTTTTACATATTTGATGATTCGTTTAACAGAATTCAGATGTCTCTCCTTAGGGTTATTTTGATATCGAGCACAAATACACACAACATACATAATATCAGGACGCGAGGCAGTAAGGTATAGCAAGGTTCCTATCATACTACGATATAGTGTAGGATCTATGGATTTTCCGGTTTCGTCTTTAGAAAGTTTTACCATAGTACTCATTGGTGTTTTAGCATTTTTAGCACTCTCAAGGCCAAATTTCTTTACTATCTCTAAAGCATATTTAGATTGCGAGACAAATAATTCTTCTGAATTTTGTTTGACTTGAAGACCTAAGAAAAATTGCAACTCCCCCATAAGAGACATTTGAAACTCCTTATGCATTATTTCAGAGAAGGATTTTACTTCTGAGGGAGAAGTTGATCCAAATATAATATCGTTAACATAAACGTGAGCAATAATGATGTGTTTGTCAAAATGTTTGACAAAAAGGGTTTGATCATTTCCACCTCTTTTGAAACCTTTATCTAAGAGGAAACTGGAAAGACGCTCATACCAAGCTCTAGGTGCTTGTTTAAGCCCACACAAAGCCTTTTTAAGACGAAATACATGATTAAGATATTGAGGGTCAATGAACCCTTTAGGTTGTTCTACATAGGTCTCCTCAGCCAATATTCCATTAAGGAACGCATATTTGACATCCATTTGGTAGGGTGTAAAGTGCAAGTGGCAAGCTATAGCAAAGAGAAGACAAACATATTCTAAACGAGTAACAGGAGCAAATGTATCGTTAAAATCTATTCCTTCAATTTGAGAATATCTGTGAGCAACTAATCTAGCTTTTTTTCTAATGATTATCCCACTTTCATCAGACTTATTTTTAAAAATCCAACATGTGCCAATAACCTTTTTGTGATCAGGCCTAGGTAAAAGATACCAAACATCATGAATGACAAATTGAAGAAGTTCTTCCTGCATAGCAAAAATCCAGTGAGAGTCACTCAATGCCTCATTTACATTCTGTGGTTCCACTAGGGAAACAAAACATGCATAATACGCATAATTTCTTAGTTGAGATCTATTACGCACTGGCTCACTAGGGTTACCAACTACGTTATTTATGGGATGATCTTTAGAAACCCAGTTAGGTACTTCAGGTATCTCAATTGGTAATGAATCATCTATTTCAGGAGAGTCATTTTCTAAAATGTTGTAGGCTCTTCTACAATAGTTGATTCACCAGTCTTGTTCTCTACAGTAGTGTCACTCACAATTACATTTATGGATTCCATCAAGGTTTTAGTGCGAAGATTAAACACTCAATAGGCTCTACTATTAGGCGAGTATCCTAAAAATATAACTTTATCTCCCCGGCTCTCAAATTTGGACAAGTGTTCCCTATCTTTGCATACATAACAAGTACTACCAAAGGTTCTAAGGTACTTAAGATTAGGCTTTTTATTATACAAAAGTTCGTAAGGCGTTTGTTTGGAATTCTTTCTAAGATAGACCCTATTTATAATGTGACATGCGTACGAATAGATTCTACCCAAAAGTATTTAGGTAAATTCTTGGCATGTAACATAACACGTGCCATCTCTTGAAGTGTACGATTTTTTCTCTCGGCAATTCCATTTTGTTGAGGAGTCTTAGGAGCACTAAAATCGTGTTTGTAACCATTATAGTCACAATACTCTATTATACCATTGTATTTGAATTCTCCACCTCCATAACTACGGATTCTATTTACTTGAGTGTCCTTTTCATTTTCAATCCGAAGAAGGATTTTTAAGAAAGTTTGAAAAGCGTCAGACTTTTGTTTTAAAAAATCTACCCAAGTAAATCTGGGGAAGTCATCAACCATAACTAGAATATAATTATGTCCACATAGACTAACAGTTTGGGAAGGACCCATTAGGTCCATATGGATGAGCTCCAAGGGATTAGAGGTAAGAACATCATTAAATTTCTTATGAGGTGCCTTAACAATTTTACCTTCATGACAGGAACCACAGACAATTTTAGAAATGGGTTTGATTTTAGGAAATCCTCTAACTATTTCTTGAGAGGTCAGTCTACTAAGATTATTGAAATTTATGTGACCCATTCTGTTATGCCATATCTCGTTGTCATCCATTCTGGCAACATTACAGATTTCAGAATTATTCATGACAGTATAACAATTGTCAGGAGTTCTGAGTCCTGTAATTATGCATTCACCTTTTTCATTTAATATTTTGCAATTATTCTTTGAAAAGGTAACAGTATGATCCGAGTCACAAAATTGTGAGATACTAAGTAGATTGGCCTTAAGACTTTTAACTAAAAGAACATTTTCAAAAATAGGAAGTCCATCTTCTTGGAGAGTTCCTTTGCCTATGATTTGAGATGATACTCCATCACCAAAAATGACTTTTCCACCAGCGAAGCTGGTTTTGTTCAAAAGTTTAGTATCATCCTCAGTCATGTGCTTAGAACATCTAGAGTCTAAATACCAACCAGATGATGCGTGCTCAACTTTTAAGGCAGTAATAACTATATTACACTTCATCTGAGGTAATAGATCTTCTTTTCTAACCCAAATTGCTCTAGTTTTCATTTTGTGCTTATTAGCTCTCAATTGATAAAATTTGCGAGCATTGGATTTTTGTTGAAAAATGTTTTGCGCCTGATTTTGAATTTTATGAAAGAGATGAGCATTTGGTTTAGGAAAGTGTTTAGGAGTCCTTTTAGGAAATGTTCTTTTAGGTTTGGTCTTTCTCTTTCTATAATTAGAGTTTTTGTCTGGTTGTCTACAAAGTACATAATTGTTGCGTCTCCTCGTAGAATAGTTAAAATTCTTATAGGTAGGAGGATAACAGACTGGTTTAACTAGTCTCCTAGCATAGCAACCATCAAAAGAGTGACCGTATATATCACAGTAAGAGCAATAAACATTGCTCAAGGTTGGGGTCTCCTTAGGAAAGTCTCTAAACAACGATTTTGAGGAATTTTGAGGTTGGACTCTATTCCTAGGTAGGACAGTCTTGAATGCAGACTCACTCTTCCTAATAGAGGGGCAGACGTATTTAGCCTTAGGTGAACTTTCATGTTTAGAGTAACTTGATTCCCCAATGTTCAAATTTTGATGTTTTGAATCAAACTCAGTTTTTAGGGAATGAAAATCTGGGCAGGTTTCAATAGGACTTTTACCTCCTGACACAAACTTGATACTTTCAAAAGATTTTGTTTGTGTCTTCAAATTTGGGCAAAACCCTATTCCAGTTCGATCATCAGAACTGGTTTTAGATTCAGCAACAAAATCATCAAAATAGTTTGAATTATTTTCAAATTTTGTAAATTTTTTGAAAACGGTTGCTGTCTTTTCTTTACTTTGTTCCAATTCTAACAATGTCCCTTTGTATTTTTTCTCCAGAGTTTCATTTGTTTCAGTCAAATCTTTGAGTTTTTGATTAAACATTTTAATTTCACTTTCATGAATTAAACATTGGGTAGTATACTCTTCAGCATTCAGTTTGACCATCAGGCGTAGATCTTCCAGCTTTTTGGTGAGATCTTTCACAATTCTTTCTAGTCTAGTGCTTTTCTTGAGAGTTTTAGCATAGAGTGTGTGAATATCTGGGAGGTCTTCATTGTCCAAGTCACTAAGTGTAGTGTGTGAAGTTACCCCTAAGGCTTCATTCTTTGAACTCACACACCCATTGGCATCGTCATTATCGCTTTCCCTTTGACTCACACACCCCGAAGAAGAGATAACAATATTCTCAGTAATCAAAGCATCTAAACCAGTAACATCATTATTCAAAACATCAGTAGTAAAATTACTAGATTCATCCTCACTAACAAACACAAGCATATCATCATTATAGATAATCTTGGCAAAGAAGGACATGCAAGGGTCAAAAACATCAGATGACTCAGGTTCCTCATTTTCGGAATCACTTGAATCATCCCATGTCTTGCAAATATTGTCTCTAGTGTGATTGTTTTGAGTGTTCAAATTAACTCTGCAGTCTTGTGCAATATGTCCTAGTTTTCCACATCTATAGCATTCAGTCTTCTTAAGGTCTCTGTTAGGTCTAGCGTGAGAGTCCTTGTGATTTTTGTCATGGCTTTTCTCATGAGGTCTGTGATTAAAGAGAGTTGGATAATTGGACTTGCCTTGTTTATTTGCCATGTTGTTTCTAAATTTAATGAATTTCTTAAACTGTTTTAACATCAAGGCAATCTGATTGTCCAAACTTTCTATATCGCATTCCTCATCAGAGTCATCATTGGAACTAATAACTCAGGATTAATTAATTTAAAAGAGAAGCTTAGATTGGAACTAGTCTGTTTCCTATGGGACTGGGTCAATTGCTTCTTAAATTCTAGTTCCATTTCCACAGTTCTTAATTTACTACTGAGTAATTCAGGAGTGAGATTTATATCACACATTTCCTCAATAGCATATCTTTTGTTATCAAATTTCTGTGGTAATGATCTTAGAATTTTAGATATAATTTCTTGTCTGTCATATGTTATCCCATTAGCATGCAATTTTGTCATAATATCAGTCAGGTTCATATAGAAGTCATCAAATGACTCAGTCTCAGACATAATTAAAGAGTTATACTGTTGAATGAGCATTTGAGTTTTAGCAGCTTTAACTCTAGTGCCACCTTCATGAGCAGTAACCAAGGTGTCCCAAGCTTCCTTAGAAGTGGTACAAGATGAGATTCTTTTGAACTCATGTTCATTTATGGACATAAATATGGCATTCTTTCCTTTGTTATTATTTCTAGAAACTTGTTTCTCTTCTTGTGTGAACTCACTTAATACTTTCTTAACCCTCTCATTACTTCCTTCAGTGACTAGTTTTGTAGAAAAAATATAACCATTTTCAACAATGTCCCATACATCATCTCCCAGAGTTCCTTGAATGAAAGCAATCATTCTTACTTTCCAGTAAGCAAAATTGGTTCCATCAAAGATAAGAGGTCTGGTCAAGTTACCAAATCTTTCATTTTTCTCGTTCATATTTGATTTTCAGAAAACAATTTCAGAAACATAGGATATCTTTAAAAGAAGTTTGCCAAGCTATGATACCAATTGAATATCTGTTACTAAAGCCGTTAAATAAAATTAAACTATTTAAGTAACACCGAACAGGTTTTTGAAGAAACTCTTTTCTTAAAAACCAAAACTATTTTGAACACAAGATGTGTTTTAAAACAGTGTGTACGAGATCTATTCAATATTTGATTAACAGGTTTATAAAACAGTTTACGCAAACTTTAAACTCATCACAATCAAGAATGAGATGAGAAGATGTAGGAAGATTAAGAACAAGATCTTTTACGTGGTAAAACCTCACCCAACTGAGGAAACATCCACGACTCCCTCTACGGAGTAAAAAAAAAATTCTACTATAAACAAATTTTAACAGTAACAAACTATATAACATACATGCATACAACTCAGACCTATATAAGTTTAGGAATGTACCCTCTGGTGTCCTTATAACTTCTCTGCAGTTCTGATTGTTAATGTTGTTCTCCCATTTTGCTAACTCCCAATTTGTTCAAGCTCTTTACGTAGACTCTTATTGACAAGATCTTATTACCAACACTTTTCGTGTGATAGGGTGAAAGTGTTTGTGGAGGTGCTCTCTAACACATGCATGCACACACACACTTATTATGTACAAACAGTCCTAACAAATTACATATAAGTCTATATGCAGTGACTTTTCTTTTTCTCTCTTCTCACAAAACTTAACCTTTTTGACCTTTAAAGCAATCCCATAATCCAGGGCTATCTTGCTCAGAAGACGTATCAAGATCTTAATCAATCTCTGTTTTTGAAAATATTTTTGAGATTGAAAACCACCAAGTGAGATTCCAAAATAGGTCAAAGGTCTTGTTTCAAGAGAACTAGAAACAGAAAACATTATTGTTGATTTCAAAGTTAAAAACATTTACATAAAGCAAATCAACAATATATTTCTCAAGATGAGAAATAAAAAAGCAAACTAAGTGTAATATATCATGAAGAACTCAGATCTTAAATTTATATATGCCCGAAAAATAGATCTAAGAAAATGATTAAGTTGGAAACAAGATCTAATGAACGAAGAGGTTACAACAACAAAATAACTCTCAAATCACCACTCAAACACTCAAGGTTGTGTTTGGGAAAATACAGGGGTTTGAAGATTTATATTTGGTTTGGACTATTTGGACGATTTAGGGTTAGGGTTAGGTTTACTAACTCTTTCTCTCTCTTCTGGTTTCTCTCTTTCTCTCTCTTTTCTCTCTACTCTCTTTTTTCTCTCAAAGGACGAAGTGGCCAAAAGTATCTGAAGGCTGAGAGTAGGAGCCTTTTTATAGGAGGCTGAGAAGGTTCGAGAATGAGGATTGAAATCAAGGGATCCGATTTAGTCAAGATCAATTGACTTGGATCCAATGGTACACGATAAGAGGTGGTAAAGACTCTCCTGATTGGTCCACAAGGGGATTACAGGAATTATGAGGGGGCACATGCAGAACGTCGATAAAATTTATCTAAGGGTTGAAAACGAGTGCTGGTTTACACTCTATAAAGAAACACAGTTTCCACCAATCAGAAAGCAACAAATGTTGGACAATGAATAGAGATAAAATGCGCGTCTGAAAGTAATTACAATGTACACGCTGAAGTCTCTGCCGCTTTCGGATTCTACCCAAGGTAACTTTAGGCCAATAAATCCAACAATATGAAATAGCAGATTGACCCCACAAACTTTTAAAACCAAGTTTTAATTAATTAAAACCTTATTTTAAAATGTTAATAAAATACCAAAAAATATTTAAAAAACAATATTAGGGATTTAAACACACTCAACATATGTACACACATTAGTATGCAATATGACATGTATATGAACCATTCTACTGTGTGAGTGTTGGTAATGAGGTTTATATCACTTCAATCAATGATGAAATAGTAGTGCAAGCTATGAGGTTCTTTGGATTATAGGTTAGACATAATTTGTCACAATTTCCAAAGAAGATGATCACTTATACAATATAGACTCAAGTGAGTCAAGAGTATAAGGTGCTTCAAATATCGCCAGCATTTAAGGGAACAATTGTGCTTATACGATTAATGTAAAAGGCGACAGAGTCATGCTTTACAAGTTACTATTAATGCTTCCATGAGAAGGGAGTTAAGAATGTTATATAATTCAGTTAGGGAGTAAGACTTACTGTAATAGTAATAGTGAGATACCGCACGGAGAGACCCAGTTGGGAACTCATTTAAATGATCTAGATAAATGGATTCATGCCGAGTGATAATGGAATCAGTTGGGGACGGTAAGGCTTGTAGTGTATTCGTTATTAACATCGAAACTAAGGGAATAACAAGGGTAACCATTTGGGATGAGGATACCAAGGTTCGAGAGAAGGATAACTTTAATATGGTCAGTGTGTCCAGAGATAGAAGAACACTGTCGGGAGATATTTTGTGGAGAGCAGGACCACATGCCTTGAATCCACTCGAAGTGAGAAAATGAACTACAGCTTGCTTCCTGGCAGGGACAATGATTTAAAATAGTTATTGGTTCAGTCAGAACGAGCGTGTTATGTCTGGGAACCATTCGAATAGTCAAGTGATGGGCAAAGTAGAAATGCGAGTTTGATCAGTGGGAAAAATAGGAGAATTTGGTGTGACGCGAGCGAGTTATGGTATTTTATTTAAACGAGATTTGCTTGAGAGATTCGCCTATTGTAGCGGAGTTATCTTTATATAAATTACTCGTTCTAGTGATGTATTATACAAGTATGATGTTATATTGGGCATGGAATGGTTAGCGAGACTTCAAGGAGAATATTTATCTCAAAATATTTGATCCCGGTTGTAAGGACACTAGTCTCTGATTGAGTCTTAATGTAGTGTTGGCTCAATTCTGAATAAAAACATTTGAGTCATAGGATAGTGTTCAAGTGTATCCATCCATGCCTATGACGTGTTAGTTAAAGACGTAGCGGCCAAGATTATCAAGCTTCATCATATGCCGAGTTTATTGTGCCTTGTTTCTATGTTAACAACATTAGTTCCAATTCCTCCTAAGGTATGAATGCATTACACACACACACACACACACACACACACACACACATATATATATATATATATATATATATATATATATATATATATATATATATATATATATATATATATATATAGGAGCTTAGAACAAGTTTTATTGGGTGTAATTTTATTTTAAACTGATGTTTACTGTCAGAAGGTTTCTTTAAAAAATTAAAATAACTTTTCTGGGCTAAAAATCAAATTTCAACCATTCTGGAACTTCATTTGATATTGTCGTTTGAACGATTTTTTCGTTCGAACGCGAATATCGTTCGAACGAGTTTGCCAACGAGTTTTCCCCATTTTCCTTTTGAACTTCGTTAGAAGTGTCATTCGAACGAGATTTTTTGCGGGAATATTTTTGGCAGTTTTATCAGTTTTTTGCCATGTTCCCACTTACTTTTACATATTAACTCTTGACAGAAGTTATATGTTCCGGAACCAAGTTTGAAAAACCAACTTTTGACATTTTCAAAATACCTTTTTGAGAGAAAATTTTGAGAGATAAATTTCTTAATTCAAAAGTTCATGTTTTAAGTGTTTGTATTTTTAAGAACATTATTTTAAAAAACACTTTTGTTTACAACCAGAGTTTTTTTATTCCAAGTTTCAATATATATATCATTGCTTGGAGTATTTGGCACTGGATTTTATTTGCACCTCAAAATAGAGAAGTTTTGGTTTTCCTCTACATCCCACAAAGAAGAAGATTGTTTATTGTGACATACCCACTTGGAGAAAGGCTCCTTGTTCGGGTGGCGATGATAAAAAAAGTCCGATCTGTGGATTTCGAGATCGCGGTGGACCTCCGTAGTTATTCTCTAGGCAGAGGTGTATACTAAAAGGAGCGTCGGGGCTTGGACGGAGTTAAGTGGAGTGTTGTAAGTATTTATGTCTTGTACTTGTAAAATCGTACTTAGTGGATTTGAGGCTAGGGTTGTCCGAGGTTTTTTTCCGTTGTGAGGTTTTCCTCGTACATCGGGGCGTAGTAGTTTGTCTATTTTAGCTTTCGTAAATTCACAATAGATGCATGCTTAGGTAAAAAGCAAAATTGATTTATTTAATTTGGTTCTAATTTAATTTGGGTAAATATTAATTTAATTCAAGTCATTAATTTCATTGGATAAAATTTGGTTTGACCTAAAATTACAGATTGAATATTTATTGTTAGGCGAATTTCTAGGACTTGGGTTGAGTTAATATGTTAAAGTGAAAAATTTATTTGTTGATTAATTTAATTTCACTTTGTGTGAAGTTTAATTTTAATTTGAAAGAAATTAAAATTTGGTTTATGCAATTATTTAGTTGAACCATCTCTATTCCACATCTTAAAGGAAATTTCGTTTTGAAATAGTTTTTAAAATTGGGGGTCTACATTTACAACAAGTGGTATCAGAGTGGGATCACTAAATTATTGCGTTTAAGATCCTATTAAATATTTTTGACTAAAATGGAATTTTCTCCATTTTTGAAATTTTCTATTTTTGATGGTTCTAATTACGCGTATTAGAAAGCGCGCATGAAATTGGCACTTAGGTCTATCGATGAGAGGGTTTGGTTGTCTGTCGTTAACGGGTGGTCCCCATCTACATATTTAGTTGAAAATGAATGTGTTCCCAAACCCACCGATTGATGGAGTGAGAATGAATTTAAACTTGCAAATTTTAATTCCCATGGTTTAAATGCCTTTTTTAGCGCGATCACACTGGATGAATTCCGACGCATTATGACGTGTGAAATCGCTAAAGAAGCTTGGGATATTTTACAACTCACTCATGAAGGAACTAGTGTCGTAAAAGCTTCTAAACTCGAAAACCTCACCACTCAATTTGAAACCATCAAAATGAATGAAAAAGAAACATTTGATGAATTTTATGATAGACTTTCCGATATAGTTAATTCATCTTTTAATTTGGGAGAGAAAATACCCGACAACCGTGTAGTAAAGAAAATTTTAAGGTTCCTACCCGATAGATTTATTCCTAAGGTGACCGTGTTAAATTCTTTACCCAATTTAGCCTCTACTAATTAGGAGAGCTCGTAGGTGATTTACAAACCTATGAACTAGACATGTTTCCCTCTAAAACTAAAATCAAAATGGATAAGGGCATTGCTTTGAAAGCCCAAAAGGAGGAAAAAAAGTAGTAGAGAGTGAAAGTGAGAGTGACTCGGAGAAATGGCTATGTTTGCTAGGAAGTTTAAAATTTTTTCTTAAATTTAACAAAGATAAATTTAAAGTTGATTTTAAGAAATTTGAAAATTCTAAGCATGACAAAGTCTAGAAGATTCCTACAACTTTTAATGAAAATTTAAATAGGGGCGAGTCAAATAGGTGTTACGGTTGTGAGGGTTATAGCTATATGGCGAAAGAGTGACCCACTAAAATAAGGAGAGAGGGTAAGCAACCAATTTCCTATAATGCAACTCTTAGTGATAGTGATAAGGAAGAGGGACCCGATTCTCCCACTAAGCCCAACTTTGTGTCTTTTATGGCAAGTCATGTGAGTGAAAGTGAGCACTACTTTAGTGATGAAATTTTAACACATGTCACTTCCAAGGCCTTTGTTTGTGAATCCCAAAGAGATGATGGCAGTGAGAGTGGTGAAGAAAGAGAGAGTGAAAGTGAAAATGAGGTGGATGTCAGTGAACTTGAAATTGCGTTTCAAGAATTATTTGAAGAATCTATTAAATTAAAAAGAACAAATTCGAAGTTAGAAGCTAGTTTAAAAGAGCGTGTCAAGATCATTGATGAGAGTGCGTTAGTGGAAGACCTTAGAACACTTGAGAGAGCTCTTCGTGAGAAGATTGAATATGTATAAGGCGAGAGAGATAGCCTTAAAGGCTTAACAGAATCCTTAAAAAAGATCTTCTCGCGTTTGAAGAGCGCAATATTTTATTAGAGTCTCACATTTTAGATTTAGAAAATAAATTAAAAGACTCTATGAAAGTCAAATTTGATTTGGAGTGTCGTTCGGAGAAATTAGATAAAATGTTAGGAACGGTCCAAATTAAAGATGACACGCGTGGTTTAGGCTTCGATACTTTTAATGAGTCAACTCATAAAGCCAAAACCAATGTTTTAGGAGAATCCTCTAGGAACAATGTTATAGATCATTCCTTAGGTAAGTCTTTTCGTCAAGTCTTTAGGAGCTCACATTGTGGTCGAAAATGTCATCTTAGGAAATTTTGTTTTGATCTTAAACGAGGACCTAGAAAATCCCATGTAAGGCAACCGAGGTAGCTAAGATTCCTACACCCCGTGATCGTCATTATTCGTTAGTTTGGGTTAGAAGATCCGACTTGGTAGCTTTAGAAGATAGGATTTTTTATTCTCAATTACTTTCACATGCTTCCTCCCTTGCTAAATTTAAAGGTTGAATTTTTTAGTTGTTTGCATACTTTAGCTTTTGTTCTTCTTGCTCAATTATCATGCTAATTGTATTCTTCTTAATCATTTTCTAGTCATTGCTCTATCACCTATCACATGCTAGAATTATGATATCTTTTTATCTTTTATATTATACTTCTTTCATTTTAGTTTGCATTTAATAAAAAAAATACAAAAAGAATTTTTTTTATCATTTGTGTTTCATTTTTTTTTAATTTAGGCTTAATGAAAAATACAAATCATTTTTATGTGTCTTTTGAGTAAATATTTTTATTTTTGGTTAAAAATTGTCAAAAACTCAAAAAAAATTTGGTTTGTGTGTGTTTTAGTTTGACACACTCTATGTGGCATATACTTGTGTTTGAATCCCTTCTTTTTCGCTTCCACGTGGCTAGAACTTTTGGTTTAGATTGTCAGTCCTTAAAAGGTTCTTTACCATGCTTACATGGAATAGTTGGATTTTGTGTTGATATAATGGATTCTATTTTTATATGCCTTAATTAACACATGCACAAGCTCACTTGAAATTATGACTTCATATGTATATTTGAGCTTTATGGGGTGTTCTCCTACCAATCTTGTCATCTACATGTTATGTAATGTAAGAGAACTAGTGCATGTTAAAATCCATTGCACGTGAGATTTGTGTGATATATAAAGATTATATATATAAATGTGCACGGGGAAGGGATCCGAAAGGAACAATCATCCTTTGCGAGTAATCCACCATTTTCTTGGACCTAAAAGAAATACGTGGTCCAAAAGGCCTAAAAGAATAGTGGCATTAAAAGAAAAATATTTGCCAAGGCCTATTGTTTAGTTGAAATATTCATTAAAAAGATTAAAATAATATGGTTAAATTGAGGGAGTTTGGATGATATATCAACAGTTTGCACAATGTCCGTTTATCCTATTTGTACTTTCAATGTCATGACTCTATTGGTTTGCAAAATCATCAAAATTCTAGCCTTGTATGCATTGTGTATGTTCGTTCATTGAGTTCAATCTATATTTTCACATGAGGTTATATTCAAATGTGATAAAGTTTGCAATCAAATGGGAACTCCGTGAACATGTTTTAAGAGATTGGGTCTAAATTTAATGGTTACTAGTTCACACCTTCCATATGACTCGTTTTTGCCATACGAATGTGAAAAGATTATTGTATTTTGTGTCATGTGTTGCGTCCATACCTACATATATGTGAGTGTGCGTAATTGATATTCATTATGTCTACATATATATGGTATTTATTTTTTTCTTTGCCTTTCTTTCTAGTCCATTTATACTTCTAATTCATAATTGGTATCTATCGTGTTGCATAATGTTGTTGATATCACATGCTTAGTATTTTATATATCACATTGGTATCATTTTATTTGCATCTTCATTGGTATCCGTTATCACTTTTATGGATTAATTTTTGTTGCCCATATGCTTTCATTCTCCTATCACTCTAAGCTTCATTTTTAAATTAGTTTTATCCTTTGTCTATTCCTGAACAAAAAGGGGGAGAAAGATAGGGGAGAAATGGTATATAATCATATTATACTCATATCCTAGTTTGGGATAATTATCTTAGGGGGAGACGTTTTTCTAAGTAGGTCATTTATTTGATGAAGGGGAGAATTAATTTAGGGGGAGTATTTATTTTACATGCATATAATATTCTTGATATTCCCTATGCGTTTGATAGTTTTCTTAAGTGCGTAGGAATTCTTCTAAATGGAAACTTTCATTGGCAAAGATATTGATCCTTGGGTTTCTGAGTCAAGCAGTGTAATTTTTATTTTGGGTGGGATATTTTTTTAAATCTAGTAGAGCTTGACGACCCTTTAGGATTTTTGTTTGGTTTTTGTCCCGGAATAGTCAAAGGGGGAGATTTATAAGGGCACAAGAATATCATTTGAACGAGACTTTGTTCGAACGAAAATCTCGTTCGAACGAGATTTTTAGCGGGAATTTTTTGGCCAGTTTTATCTATTTTTCCCCATGTTCCCACTTACTTTTACCCACTAACTCTTGACAAAACATATATGTGCGGGAACCACGTTTGAAAAACCAACTTTTGACATTTTCAAAACACCTTTTTGAGAGAGAAATTTCTTAGTTCAAAAGTTCATATTTTAAGTGTTTGTATTTTCTAGAACATTATTTAAAAAAACACTTTTGTTTACACCCATAGTTTGTTTATTCCAAGTTTCAATATATATATATATCCTTGCTTGGAGTGTTTGGCACTGGGTTTTCTCTGCACCTCAAAGAAGAGAAGTTTGGTTTTGCTTCTATATCCCACAAAGAAGAAGATTGTTTGCTGTGACCTACCCACTTGGACAACAACTACTTGTTCGAGTTGCGGTGACCGAAAAAGTCTGATCGGTGGACTCCGAGACCGTTGTAGACCTTCGTGGTTATTCTTTAGGCATAGGTATATACAAGAAGGAGAGTCGTGGCTAGGACGGAATCAAGTCGAGGGTTGTAAGTCTTTATCTCGTGTACTTGTAAAATTGTACTTAGTGGATTTGACGCTAGGGTCGTCCGAGGTTTTTTCCCGTTGTGGATTTTTCCTCGTACATCGCGGCATAGTGGTTTGTCTATTTTATCTTTTGCAAATTCATAATAGATGCATGCTTAGGTAAAAGGCAAAATTGGTTATTTAATTTGGTGCTAATTTAATTTGGGTAAATATTAATTTAATTCAAGTCATTAATTTCATTGGATAAAATTTGGTTTGACCTAAAATTGCAGATTGAATATTTATTGTTAGGCAAATTTCTAGGACTTGGGTTGAGTTAATATGTTAAAGTGAAAATGTATTTGTTGATTAATTTAATTTCACTTTATGTTAAGTTTAATTTTAATTTGAAAGAAATTAAAATTTTGTTTATGCAATTGTTTAAGTGAACCATCTCTATTCCGGTTCTAAAAGAAAATTACTTTTTGTAAAAGTTTTTAAAATTGGGGGTCTACATTTACAAAATCGGTGTGTAGGGACTTTACTTATATGGTTCAGGTTATATTGGGTTTATTATTTAGCGAAGAGATTAAGCTCGTTATGGTAAATTGTGCTAATGACTAGTGATAGTGAGAGCACGGTGTAATAAGACTCCTGTAGAAAGACGTGGGAGTTGAGATTTATATTTAAATGACTTGGGACAGGATTTTGAGTGTCTCGATTATGCGTTTTTGTCTTATAGAAATCGATCTCCGACAATGATAGTGATGATGCATTGTGAAGGAAAGTTTCTTATTTGGGTGTCATTGCGAGATAAGATATATAGGGACCTCAATAAAATTCGAGATTGGAGAGACATTGATGTGTGCTAGGGGCATCAGTTTCGAATGTTGATCGTGATATGTGTGGAGAAAACGCTTTTAGCTGACAGATATAATATAGTATAATGCATGTGGAGTCGATAGTACCTGGAAAGATCCCTGAAATTTTTCTCACCATGAGTTGATGGGTGGGATCTTGAGGAGAATTAAATTGAAAATTAGTGGTAATTTAAAATACCCAAGTGCTATAACCAAGCCGAGAATGCGAGGCCAATTTTGAGAAAAGTGTTTTACATGTAGGACGTTTGCGATGTTTGCGCAAGTATGCACGGATTATAAGGTGTATGGGTGCCCTGATTTATTTGATTTGCAAAAGTCATCTGAGATAGAAGGGCGTGGAAATTATGCATGAGAATATGCTTGAGGGACAACTATCAACAAGTTTGAATGGTATGATGGATTGAACGACGTATTAGAAAGGCGATAATTCAAGTATATATGTGCAACAAGATCTAGCACACTCGAGATGGGTTCAAAGGTTACGAAAAGTCATTTAAAAGATATCTCTTAATAAAGACCATACCAAATTGTTGTGAGAAAGTATAGAGGAGCCTTACTCGAATGAGTGTTGAAGAGTGGCTTGCGCATGACTATAATGTTAGTTACCACCAAGGACAAAAGGGGTGTATGCATTACTACTTAATGTAAGATATTATAAGTGGGAATTGATGATGGGTGTGTGATTGTGATATTGTCTCTAGGTACATCACTCAGGGATTAAAAAAGGTTGACTTGAGAGGACAAACCAGAAATTTGGTCATAAGTCTGCATTTTCAAATGATGAAATGGGTAGGTAGACTATAGAATTTCATTAGCGGGCTGCCAAGTCGTGACAAGATCAATAATTTCTTCAAGTTTATGTAATGAATTGATTGAGATGAAGAAATATTTTCTTTCCTTAAAAAGAAGGATTGCACCGGTGCGAGGTGCCGCCCAATATTATTCTGAATCAGGATGAGATCCTTCAATTCCACCTCAGATAAGGATTATCAGGAAGCGATGGGAACGAAGTTTAGTTTTGGGCATATCGCATCACCTATAGCCGATGGTTAGACGAGACCTGGTTTCTTATGAGGGATAATGATAGTAGTGCATTTGGTGACTTGTAGGGTAATTGAGGGGAGAAATTACCATTGTTAGAGTTGTGTGTAGTAACTCGTATTTGTTCACCATGGACAAAGAACTTTTGAGGTTTTGGGTAGAAAGCCTTATTGTTCATCCCCTAGTTGATTAGAAATGAGGGGATAAACATATTTTTGGACTGACTGTGACTTGGTGTGCGTTGTTAAATAGTGGAGTGTACCACCAACTATTATGGGAGGTTTTTTTTCTTCGTGAACCACAAACTTAGGAATGTGAGACCTTTTCTCAGTATGTAGATGATAGAGTCAGTATTGAGATCACATTATTGATGGAACGTATCAGTACGTAGTGAGTTGAGAAAGCTTGTGTAACAACCCGCCTAATATATACCGGGCGATCACTCCTATACCATATTAAAACAGGATTCACATATGGATCATTCTTAGCATCATTGTCGAAAATCCATTTAATTACTAATATCCTATTAGGCGAGCGTTAAAAACTTTTACTTATTTACTATTTTTAACGATTAAAATAAAACATCCACAAGTTAATGCGTAAATGAAACTAAAATAAATTAAAATAACCGAACACTTGGTTCAAATTATACAACCATATCGAATGTTGTACTGAAAGAATAAATAAATGAAATTGATCCATTGGCCCAAATGTTTATACAGTACCTAATATCTAGAGTACAATGATGGAAGCGACTATCAAAACCTGCACACATCCACATCTACTGCAGCTGATGTCTGACTGGAAGGAAGTGTCATCCAGGCGTCCCTGTGTCTGGACACCTATATATATATATATATAGCAAGAAAGGAAAGTAGATAAACGGGTCAGAGCCCGAGTTTTGAAAATATTTAGCAAGTTCATAAATTCCTTATTATTTTGAAAAAGGTTTTATCTCATATTTAAGTTTGTTATCGCACTCCCATGAGATACCCCTCACCTCTCCGCTAATAGTGCACTCCTAGCGCATCCCTCTAAACATCCTACTCAAGCTACCCTGCTAGACTAGTCTATCACCCAATCACTATCAACCCTAGATAGTCCAAGCAATGTACTAAGGGCTAAAATTCACCCCAGTCTCAACGTTATGCCATGTTCATGTATGGGGTGTCTTGCAAAGCGAAATCCAAACAAGGAACCCCCTGATACACTACTACGCGGCACAGTCGATAGTCGAGATCCTCCAGTCCCTCAGTACATAAAGATATATATATATATATATATATATATATATATATATATATGTATATGTATATCATAAGCATTTATAATATTAGAGAACTAAGGATTAAACTTTTCCCTAGTCTCAACACATTGCCATATCCGTGCGTAGGGTGTCTCGCAAAGCGAAATCCAAACAAGGAACCCCCCCGATACACTACTATGCGTCAAGGTCGATCGTCGGGATCCATTAGACCCTCGGTACTCAATTCATCCATATATATTCATTTTACCATAAACATCCGGATCTATCTCCCGGACTGAGAATTCATATATCAAGTATTTATCAATACTTTCATTTTTTTTAAAACTTCCCATTTCCCTTTTTATACTCAGGAAATGTAAATATAAAAGCCAATTCATTATCATGAATTTCTTTGACAAATCATATACTGTTTAAAGCCAAATTTTATTATCATAAAAATGCTTTTCCTTTATATGTCATCCCATTTCCTTTTTTATACTCAGGAAATGTACCCCAAAGCCATTTCCATTATCATGAAAATGCTTTGAGCAAATCATGTTTCCACATCCCTTCTTCCATCCGGGAGTGTTACCGAAGACAAACATTTATCCCATTTCCCTTATTATACTCAGCATATGTAAATTAAAGCCAATTTATTATCATAAATTGCTTTGATAAAACTAATACCGCCCCTCCGGGTTTTTCCACTGGACGCGCCCCTAAATGGCTATCATCTTCCAGGGCCTATCTATACAAGACAACCTGGTAACCTACCAACGTCGGGAAGCGGCCATATTGCCTGCGGGAAAGTCAAGACCACACCCAGAATCCCCTAACCAGCGCAGTAAACAATAATCGCTCATATGGCCTATAGGACTATATACACCCTCCATTCATCATCCAGGGGGCATCACCACAACGCACGCAACTTCCCTTATGATAGCGATTTAGGGAGGTGTGTAACCATAATTTTATTAATTATGGAAATCATTTACCTTTCCATTTTGAAAATATTCATTTTTATATTTTCAAAATCATTTAGATCATATCATATATATATACTTTAATCACATAGTATATACATATACCATATATTCCTCCTAGAATATATATATAATGGACCTATTTGCCAAACCATCTATCAATGACCAATACTCCCAAAGATTCTCTCAAAGAATCATAATCATGCATTCATATAAGCATGATACTAAACCCAAAGTATTTCCTTACTTTGTTCAATACTAATTACCTCCATCATCTCTTAAAGGTTTATTTATCCTCAAAACCCTTATTTAGGAATCCCCCAAATCATAAATGGGTCCCCCCCCCCCCCCATGCGAGTCTCCAAATTTAATTTAACTCCCCATAACCACAAGAGGAGAAAACTGGCAATTCTACCCAAGCCGAATCGATTCGCCCCTTTTGCAAATCGATTCCGCTAGGCTAATCGATTCGGAAAACATTCTGCAAACACGTCCCTAAATCCGAATCGATTCGGTAAAAATCCGAATCGATTCGGCCCATTGCAGAAACCCAAATCCTCTTGGGCGAATCGATTCGGTCTGGACCCGAATCGATTCGGCCCATTTGAGGGTCAATGTTTGGGCGATTTTCTTCAATCTCCAAAAGACCCAAAATTCAATCCAACCTCCATTTAAATCATAACATGGATTTATTACTACAAATCCAAAGTTTTTAATATCTCCTCAAATTCTTTAGAGCTCGTAATAATCCTTTTGAGAACCCCTAATATTTATCTCCAATTAGTTACAACTAATGATTTCAATCTCGGACAGCTTTCCGTAGAAAAATCACTATATATAAATAAAATCAAAAAAATACGCGGTCGGCGCCCACGCGACCGCGTCGAAAAGATATACAATTTATATTTTTTGACGAAGATCCGAATCAATTCTTTTCCTGGCCAAAATGGCCCCCTAAGGTCACGGGTTACTATTCATCATCTTCTCCCAGACGATTTCGGCCATTAAAGCTTCTCCCAAGCTTTTGTCGCCTCACCCAACGTCCTACAACCTCAACTAACTACAAATACACATATATAAAGGGTTCTAAACATCCTAGAACCCTAAAACACCCATTAATTTTGATTAAAACCTAAGTTCCACAAATCGAAATATTATTGGGGTTTAGTTGTTTTAACTTCCAAAAACCCGTTTTATCCACGAAACCCCAACCCAAAACCTTTAGGGTTTGTTTATACCAAACTACGGTATAAGATATTTATGCAAAAAGGGAAATAAAGCAAGTAAACACTTGCTTCGTGGATAAAATCCGATGTCCTCAAGCAGAATCCCGCAGAGTTTGGTCGGAATCTCCTCGTTCTCCTCTTTTTCTCTCCTCCTCTCTCTCTTCTCTCTCTTTTCTTTCTTTTTTTCTATTCTCTTCCCCTCTCCCTCTTTAAATATGAAAAAAGGGTTTTACCCCTTAAAACCCAAAAACGACTCGTTTATCTAATTACGAGTTACTTTTACCTCTAAAATTATCCGAAACTCATTTTCGATAATCGGACACTCTTTTTCGACTATCTCGGATATTCCGAGACTCACGGCGCAGTCGAAATTCCCATCCGAGGTACTTGACCGCAAATCACTATTCCAACCCAAAATAAATAAATGCGGGTTTTCCACTTAAAAATCTTACCTCGTGTCGCTTTACTCAACGGCGACATATAATTAAAATATTTCGACCTATTTAGTCCCAAAAATAATTACAGCACCCATCGAAAATCATTGAATCCTCAAAAATCCCAAAAATTACTATTTAGGAAAATTCCCAAAATTGCCAATTTATATCCAATTATGGAATTTAATGGTCTCCAAAAGGACGAGTTGTTACAACTTGTTGATAATCTGAGGCTACAGTGATTAAGCCTTTTGATAAGTGGGCACCACTAGCGAGTGTATAGTGGAGTGACCCTTACGTTTTTATGATTTGAATTTGGGTACTAGAGGATGTCATGATATTAAAAACCCAAAGTTTTAGTAGCGGTCTAGTCCTAAGGGGGGAAGTATGTAATACCCCATATTTCCATGTATTTATAAATTAATTAATTGGGAAAATACGTTTTAGTTAAATTACATGTGTGACATAATTTAATGTGATTAAATAATAAATGTGATGACTTAAAATTAATCGAGAGACAGGGAGTGATTAATATTATATTATGAGATTTACTATGCATGAATAATAAATATTGATAGTAAATTTAATATACGTCATAACGAGCGATATGGGCGTATTTGTTATTGTATCACCGGGAGTCGTCTGTAGACTATTTGGAGGTAAGAAATGAGAAATATATTTTAGTGACTCAAATGATAATTTAGAGGTCACGGATGAGTTCGTAAAGGTCGAAAAAGTAAAAATGGTTTACCCTGGGGTACTAGTTGGGTACCGGGGCATATTTGGGCTAAACCGGGATCATATGGGGGTGCTTTAGTCTTTTGGAAGGGACCTAGGAATTTACAAACTCTAAATCAGATTATAAGAGTTAGAGTCTAGTGCTAGAGGAGAGAAAAACACACAAAAGCCATTAGAGATAAGAGAGAAACAATTCTCAAAGCCTAAGGAAGAATTGGTGAAGGATTGAAGGGTTGTTGCATCACAAACTAGATAGGAAGCAAGATTGAAGGAGAAAGACAATCAATCGCCAATAACAATAATTTAATTGAGTTATAATATCTATGTGTAGGATTTATGAATAATATGATTTGATGAATGTTCTTGGAGAAAAATAATTGAATAAAATGCATCATGGTCAGGGATTCACATATAGAATGATTTAGACCTATAGAGGATTGAAAATCATAGAAGACTTAATTTTTAAAATGAATTTAATCAGGATTTATGATTTAAAATATGGGAAGAACATAGTTTAGGGTTCTTTAATAATTAGAAGATTTGAATTATTCTAGACTAAATTATGAAGATTTATGAGGTTTAAATCATTGCAAATCATCCTAGAGTATGTAGGAATGGTTTGGTATCATTGGTTGCAAGTTTAAAGGATTATCACGTGAGTTAAATAATTGAATACGATGGAAAACGAATGACGACGAAGAAGAACTGCATCTCTCACTTCTCGAACGATCGATCGACCCTTGAATATCGATCGATTGATGGAGTCAATCGATTGACCTAGGCTGATTTTGGGTTCTTTTGTGGGTTGAGTTCTATTTGATTGCCTACACTTGATGAGAACATCAGTGATGATATTATACCTATGTAGGGACTTAGAGACTACCAGTAGGTGTATAGTGGGGATCCGTTATAATCATTGAGTGCAAGATTTGAAGAGATGGACCAACGAGGATAAATCGATCGAGTAGTGCATCGGGAATTTGGGATCGGAGTTATGGAGAGAGTAAACGCCATTACAAGGAGTATACTAGTAGGTTAGAGATAGTTTAACTAAGAAAATAAATGGAGGGGTAACTAGGTTGCTTAGAGTTGTGTGAATACTCAATTAAAATGCGATAGTGAGATAAATCATAAATTAATAAGTACGATTAATATTGGAGAGAAATATTACGTACGAGTATGATTATTAGGCTGTGTGTATACCTACTGAATTATATAGATACTTAGGTGGATTGAATACCTAAAGTACATTTCATTATACAAGGTTCGAGGTAGGATTTAGAACTAGTATGATCTAAAGAGTACAGTGAATATCCGAGATAAAGATTACGTATGAGAATGATTATTAGGTTGTGTGTATACCTACTGAATTATGTAGATACTTAGGTGGAGTGAAGACCTAAAGTACATTTGATTATACTAGGGTAGAGGTAGGATTCCGAACTAGTATGATCTAAAGAGTACGGTGAATATCAGAGATAAATATTATTTACGAGCATGATTATTAGGTTGTGTGTATGCCTACTCAATTATATAGATACTTAGGTGGTGAGAATACCAAAAGTATATTTGCCTATATTAGGGTCGAGGTAGGATTCCGAACTAATATATGGAAATAATGATTTGGGATCGTGATGAAAGAGTTCCGAACCAATATATAAAATTTCATTAGTGGGGTCGAGGTGATTTTTTCGAACCACTACCTGAAATGAACTTGGGGTCGAGGTGAAATTTCAAACCAAACTCTTACATGGCATCGATGGAACATTCCGAACCGAGAGTCCTTGATGTGTGTTAAAAGGACATATTTGTAAAGAATGAATTTATAACTATATATTTTGTGTGAAATGTATACTGTATTAAAAATATACTTATGGGAGTTAATAGATAATTAGATGCCTGATTACATCTCAAAGCAAATTATGTGGGGATACTTAATTATAAATCGGTTAAAGATAAGAAAGTGTGAACAGGTATCTAAGTATATAAATCATGAGATATGGTTACTATTACATACTAAGTGGGTGGTATGGGAACATAGTCGCGTAGATGAGTTCAGTTGAATACTATAGTTCAAATAGCTTGGTAGTATAGCTAGGTGGGCCAAGTATGGGACGTTAGGCGTGCACTATAGAGGAGGGGTGAGTCAACTCAAGAGAGTGTATGCAAAATCTTAACATGTGTAATCAATAACTCATCTTATTGTGATAAACACTTGCTAAATATTTTCAAAACATTTTCAGTACTAACTATTGCTATAAAAATATTTTCAAAAACTTTTAGGTGTCCAGCCACAAGGACACCAAACTTAAGGATTCAGTCCAGGGACACATAGCTACAATACTGTGGAGGCTGGCAGGACTTTGCATATACGATTCATTCATTCAGATATAGTGTAGGATCTCATTTTTAGTACTCTCAATTGGTACATGTTGTCCATTGTCATTATTTCAGATATTCAGTTTGTGATTATTTTGGTTTTATATAGCAGTTTTGGAGTTTAGTTGATTGTTGACTCGACAAGACTTTATTCTTTATATATTGTGTGATGGTTTGAAATATAGCATATTGTGAATGTATAATTATTATTTTTTCATGAGAAATTTTCTTGGGTTAATGAAAGATAAAATTTGGCACCGATCTAATTTCACTTAGGTGATTAGTAATTAAAAAGTCTTCGGCAATGATGCTAAGAATAAAACAACTGAGAAACTTGTTTTAATTTTAATTTAGGACTGATCACCCAGGATTTAATTAGGCGGGGTGTCACACCAAGTACACTATATACAGTGTGAAGAAATATGAATATGCAAACATCTTAACAAGTCTCCCTTGAGCTACTAGATACAGTTAGCTTGGAATTATTTATTTTGTGGGAGTATTATGAAGGTTTATAATCGAAAAGTGCCTCTATTTGCTATCGAGAAAGGTTATATGTTTTGATAAAAACCATAAAGCTTGAATTGATTCAGAATCAATTAATAAATGTGTGTCTAAAACATATTATGACGATGTCTTTTGGAATTCCAAGTAATATTAATTATCGGCCCAATCAATCATGGAGTTTATCATGATACCATTAGCTATGGCTAATAAGGGAATAAAATGTTGAAAGACCTATCATAAGATGCCCATTTACGTGAGAGATTAATACTAATCAAATTATCCACAAAAATATAACTATGGCTATTGTAAAATTTAAAAACCGTTATTATAACAATAAGAATGATAAATATGTCGTAAGAACAACATAATTTGAGAATTTATAACTAATATGTTGTGAGGATGGATTATGTTCGGACTAATGAGAACAAAACCTGACTTATCCTTTGATGAAAGGACTATTGTAGTAGAAAATGTTTTACAGCTAGGACTAAAGCCCGTTGATAATTGAATTACTTGTTATAGTAACGCAACCTATAGACTAGAGATTCCAAGAAATGTGTTCAAAGGATAATAACAAGTCACAAACGATATGGGTCGAATCATGTTAATTATTGCATATAGGGTTTTACTCCGAGTCTATCCTATAGAGCATGATATCCAACAATGAATTAAGGGTTAGTTAATTACAAATCGGTTTTTAGGGAAGATAGATATATTACCCACAAATTTTATTAATAAAATTAGGAGAAAGAGCCTCTCATAAGTCCCATGAACAAGCTTAAGAAAAAAAAGGACCTCTACTGAGCCCAATAAGAAGATCTTAAAAAGCTATAAATAAAGGAATTTATAAGATTTCCCCTTGCACAAAAAAAGTGGAAACTAAAATAAAGCAAAGAGATAAATGGAAGAAATTATAGAAAATGACTTAGGTACAAATCCTAATAGAATGTAGGATAGACTTGTCAATCTTCAAAATACCTTTGGTAATTCTTAGAACATCTTAAAAAAATGAATAAATGGTAGACATTGACATGAGGCATGACTGGCTAGGCTATCAGCAACTGAATTTCCTTGTCCAAAAACATCCTTAATGAAAAAACCATGAGATGAAATGGCTAGTCTACAAAAGTATATGGAGTTCTTTAATCCTTAAGGTTATTTCCATCTATTATACACCATATTAATAGGAGCCGGAGAGTCAGATTCAATAGAGAGATTTAGAACCCCAAGTTTAATGCAAAGGTCTAAACCAAATTTTAAAGCCTTAACCTTAGCATATAAACTTGTCTGATGACCCAAATGATGAGGAAAACTAGCAACAAAACCTCCAAGATGATCTCTAATGATACCCCCACAAACACTTGAACCAGGATTGCCTCTAGAGGATCCATCAGCACTGAGTTTAAACAAATGCTGAGGTGGTTTGACCCACTTAACATACATAAAGGAAATAGGCCTTAAGTAGAACTTTAGTTGGAACAAATTGACTAGATAATAGTCATCAGGTATGGGAGTAGAAGAACACTTATTCAGTGAAGACATTACAAATTCATGAAAAGATTCTGTTAATAATCACCTCAACAGACATAGAAGCTCCATCAAAAGTTCTAGCATTTCTAGATTTCCATATCTCCCAAAAAATAATAATAAGTATGTTGCCAACCAAGAACTGAATATGTTCTGAGTATCATCTTCTAAGACACCAAGACATTAACATACATGGCAGGTCTGGAAGTTAAATTTTAAACAAAATAGATTACTAAAAAATAACTAAATCTCTTTAGCTATTAAAGTGTGATGAATTTATTACTCATAAGCATTGAAAAATCTACATCTTAAGTCCAGATGGATATTTAAGTTTTGAATTTCTGAGTCATAAGTAATTGCATTATGCAATAATTTTTTAGAGAAAATGATCAAATTTAATGGATAAGAGCTATAAAATAAATAGTTCCAAATCAAAGAGGAAGGTCTATGATTATTACAAAAATCATAAGAAGATTTAAAAGAGAAATTACCTTTTAACGTGAGGGTCTATAAATGAGAATATCTATCTAACAAAAAAAAACTCAGCTATTTGAGAAATAGACCCTATCTTCTTGACAATGTGAGATCCAGAAGAGCTAAACAACAATTTATCTTCGTATTTCTGGTGTAAAAAAGAAGCCTATGATCTTTTAGAGGAATATAGAGCCCACAACATCTCCAAACATACAACTTGTGCTACTCTATCTATCCTTCAAACATTGAGGTCACCTTTTTAAATATTATAACACAAGTCTTTCCATTTGATCGAGTCATTTCTAAAGCCATCTTCTTGTATTGAAGCCCAGAAGAAATTTCCAAAGGTGTTGTGAATTATTTTTATAATAGACTTAGGGGGATTTAGAGAATCGAATAAGTTAACCATCTGGAGATAAGGATTTTAATATATAGCCTGCAATTCTATGTTTGATTTTCTCAAGAAGCTCAGTGAAGTAAACCATTTTCAATTTTCCTTTATAAAGAGGGTGGCCTAAATATATGAGAAAAAGTGGCTTATATTGAAGGCCAGTGTTAGAGGCAATATTAATTCTCCTATCAATGTGGGTTTTAGGGTCAATTATGACGCTACTTTTGCTCCTATTAATCCTCTGACGAGAGCATTCTTCACAGGATTTAAAAAACTTCATAAGCTTATTTGTACTTATTTTTATCCCATTAGTGAATATAATGATGTCATTAGCATATCTAAGATGGGGTATAATATTGCATCCTGAAGGATGGCTGTAAGGCTTTATGATATTCAGATTAACAAGATTGTTTAGCCCCCTAGATAAAACTTTGGCAGCTACGATGAAAAGACGGGGGGAGAGGTGAAATCCCTACTTAAGACCTATACTAGGTTTAAAAATCTTGCCATATGGCCATTCACTATAATTGAGAACCAATTATTGGACAAAAGTCTCCATATCATATTAATAAAGCATTCACAAAGCCCAAACTTTATTAACACAGACAGAAGGAACAACCATGAAATCCTATTATAGGCTTTTTCCATGTCAAGATTTTTAATTAGATTCAATCCAAGAGATTTTCTACAAAGATTGGCAGGTAGTTCTTAAGACAAGAGGCTATTAACAGTTATGTCTCTTCCTTTAATGACGCCACGTTAATTTGGGGAGATGATTGAAGGGAGGATGGAGGAAAGTCTTATGTTAAGGATTTTATAGATGATTTTGAAGGAAAAATTACATTAACTAATAGGTCTGAAGTTAGAATACGAGGAGTCATTATGGGATTCAGGAATGAGGGAAATTGATGCACTAGAGAAACTCATGAGGATTTAAGATCAAGTAAAGAATTATGATATGGAAGAAATAAGGTCTGTTTGATGATATCCCCCAAAAATCATTAAAAATACCTTCAAAACCATCAGGACCAGGGATTGCATCAACATTTTTTATAGCAAAAAGAATTTCATCTTCAAAAGGGAACTCAGTGAGAGAGGCACTTTAATTAGGAATTATAATATTAGGTACTTAATTAAGATCTATAGCTCTATTTTGATTTGGGTACCTAATAATAGACTCACTGTATGTGTGGAAGTTTGTCCACTTTGTATGGTAATTTTTGGCAAATTTCTCAAAGCGTTTACATAGCAGGATAAAATCACATGGCCATAAAATGATGGCTTAAAGATTACACCTAAGTAGGGTTGCGTGTAGGGATTTTTAGAGATAGAGTTTAAAACTACAAGTTATTCTTGTATAATCCAAATTGTCTTTACGGAAAATACCCATATTCTAGTTTGGCTCAATTTTGTGACAATCTCATACTCTCTCTATTGATCCCATCATGAATTTAACTCTTGGTTAAATTTCCTCTTTATAATTTATTTAAAAACATGATATTATTTTTGAATTAATTTGTTTAATATTTAAACTATTTTTGTAATTATACATTTTATATGTATTTTAACCTATATATTTTTTATATTAAAATTTAATTAGTTTTATTATTTTCAAAATTTGTAAAATATCTTTTTATAGTTTTTTTAAATGTTAAATTTAACATTTGATTAAACATATTTATTATTTAATTAAACAAAGGTTAGCAAAATGAAACGACAACGATTCAATTAGTTGTGCTTACAACCCACGCAATTTCACCACATGTGAGCTATCTAGGTAGCTGGCACACATCTGTTTTGTCTAGGTCAATTTGACTATTTTGTCCTCATTTTATGGATGGTTAATTATGTATAAGCCCCGCTCAAATGCCCGTTTATGCGTTGCCCTATTTACCCCTTATCCTCTATGGTATTTTCCCCTTATGCCCTTAATGTTATTGGATTTACATGTTTACCGGGGGTCTTCCTTCGAGAATATAAATGAGCCTTGGGTTGTTTGGAAAATTAGATCTTTTTTATTCCAAGATACAAATTTTGTTTTGCCAAAATATCTTCCTATTTTCTCTCTCTAAAAATCTAAGGGTCCGTTTGGTTGAAAAAATTTGTCTAGGAAAATGTCAAAAAGTTGACAAATATGAAAATTTGTCACATTTTGACTGTTTGGTTGCATAATTTGTCTAGGCATTATCTGTCAATATACAATACCTCATATGCACAATCTATGGACACATTTTGCTTATCTATTTGGGTGAGAAATATTTCCCACAAATTTGCTAACTTCTTAAACGGTTTTAATGTTTTAAAAAATAATTTAAAAACTATTTTAAATAATTAAAAAACTGTTATGAATATTTAAAAATTGTTTTGCAATGTTTCAAAAACGGTTTTTAATATTATAAAAAATTGTTAAGAAAATGTTTATAATTTTTTTAAAAAATCGTATTAACAAAATATTGTAAAAACTGTTTTTAATATTTTTAAAAACTGTTGTGAATATATTATAAAAATAGTTTTCAAGTTTTAAAAAATAATTTTAAAGACTGTTTTAAATAGTTATAAAAAGTGTTATAAATATTAAAAAAATGTTTTGTAATGTTTTGAAAACTGTTTTTAATATTATAAAAAATTGTTAAGAGAATGTTTTACAAATTTTTTGAAAAACCGTAATAAAAAAATATTGTAAAACAGTTTTTAACATTTTTAAAAACTGTTTTGGATATATTATAAAAACTGTTTTAAAGTTTTAAAAAACATTTTTTAAAAATATTTTAAATAGTTTAAAAAAACTGTTGTGAATGTTTAAAATTTGTTTTGTAATATTTTAAAAACTGTTTTTGATATTATAAAAAATTGTTAAGAGAATGTTTTACAAATTTTTTGAAAAAACGTAATATAAAAATATTGTAAAAATAGTTTTTAGCAATTTTAAAAACTGTTTTGAATATAATATAAATACAATTTTAAAGTTTAACAACAAAATTAAAAACATTTTAAATAGTTAAAAATAACTGTTGTGAATATTTAAAAATTATTTTGTAATATTTTGAAAATTGATTTTAATATTATAAAAAATTGTTAAGAAAACGTTTTACAATTTTTTTTAAAAACTTTAATATAAAAATATTGTAAAAACTATTTTTAACATTTTTAAATATAATATAAAAATTGTTTTTAAATAAATTAATTAGATTGACTTTAATTTCGCCTAATGGTTGTTTGATAGCGTCATGTGAATTTGCCTAGATAAAATTTGTCTGCCATGCCCCCACTTTTACCCATTGACAACCAAACGAACCCTAAGGTTTCTTCAAGTTTTGAGTGTCTCCTTATTTCCTTAAACCTAAAATTTTCACTATAGTTATTTTTTATATATTTTTCGAGAAGAGTGAAAGAATTTAGATTTTTTTTTTTTTTGGGGATGGGGGGGGGGGGGGGGGGTGTTTTTGAATCTCTCCTATGTTGGCTTTTTTATTACTGGTTCCAAAGGTTTTAAAAACTTTATGGGTTGGGTTTTGAAGTTTTTTCTTGTGGTTTGTTGTTTTGTACTGATCAGAGCTTGTTTGAACTTCAAATGATCACACCTATTATTTTAGCATCCTATGAAGTTCATTTCGTGGGTAACATTTCTGCTATTGTTCTTTTAAATATGTATATAAACATATATAAAATCAGATTTTATGGTTGTTTTGAGATGGATGCCTTGAATTTCTACTTTCCATTGGATGTAAACTGACCCAAACGTTATGTCATAATCTAGTTTGTCTCGATTTAACTAATCTTGTTTATTTTAAACCAAACTCATCTCCGTTATAGAGCTAAACTGATTTCTAATCTATGACTTTTGAAGAACATGTTTTGAAAGAATTAGGGTTGCACATGTTACCTCTGCCCAAAATCTAGTTCTAACAAAACTATTTTTCTAAAACCATAAAATGGATTTTTGTGTCTCTCCCAAATCTCTATAGATTTGTTGTTAAAACTGCTTCTCTTTGCATGTTAAACTATATATGTTTACTAGAATCATATTCCTATTTAATTTATTTTTAGACTATTTTAAGTCATATTTTGTTCTCCGTGCTGAATCCCTTACAATACTTTTTATTCACACAGACTTTGAGCAAGCTTGAAATTTCAATTTTTAAAGCAACTCACTATGTGATTTGGCTTCAAAATTGATAGTTCAATCTTGTGTGTATTCCATCTATTGATATTTTTTTGTTTGTTATTGCCTCTTTATTATATACACTGGTCTTGAGTGTGAATTAGTTTTATTTGCCTATTTACTATTATGTCTTGATTACGTTTAGTTTATTTGTGGGGTTATTTACTACTAGCCTGGGCATACTGGTTGTATTGGTAGTAATAGTTCACTTACACTGTTAAAAGACCTAATAAATTATATGCTCATAGCATTCTTTATATTATGATTCTAAAATGTAAATAGTTATATTTTTCTAGGCTTACTCTTGATGTAAGCCACTTATAGAGGGCTACTCACTCTTTCACTCAATAAATTAGGGGGTCTTCTCTTTTTTAAAAAGTTCATTTACACTATTGTAATTGTAAATTGTACCTAAACTAATGTTATAGTGTACTTGGGTGTGTGTGGTCCCAGAATTAAGGGACTTGAGTTTTTCCGGTTAGCTAGTTTCCTTGTGATCAAATATTATGTTTCTACCTCTTCTCCTCATCTAATTCCATCTCACAGTTTTTTTTATTAGCTAAAGGACATCATGCAAACGATTAAATTTTTGTGCGAGTTTGTTTTCAACTATTGAAATTTGAAAAGGTTTTTACTAAAGGTCTAAAAGAGTTTTAATTAATCTTGATTCTGTTGTGTCAACATGATTACTTTTCTTTAAAAAGTTATTTATCCTTTAAGATCTTGGACTTTTCTAAAAACATTTTTTAAATGGAAGGCGATAATGATAGTTCTGTACATCCTCCTGTGTTTGATGCCCCTAACATTTCTTACTGGAATGTAAGGATGGTTGTACACATCCAACAGCTAAGAGATAAGGTATGGGACATGGTTATAACTGGTTTTACTATACCTACTAAACCAACTAGTCAAGGTGATGCCCAAACTTTTGTAAGAAAATCCCATTCTGAATGGAAAAAAGAAGAGAAGAAAAACTCACAATATAATAATAGAGGCATAAATGCCATTTTCAAGCTTTGGGTAAGTCTGAGTTTAAATGAATCTCGGGATGTACTACATCGAATTCAACTTGGAACATTTTAATATTTACCTATGAAGGTGACACTAGGGTTAAAAAGGCTAAAAAACAACTCTTAATACACTTATGTGGCACAATATTAATGAAAAATGATGAAAAGTTTGAAGTTTTCTATCTAAGACTGCAAAATGTAGTGAATAAATCGCATGCTAATGGGATTGTGTTTGCTTATTCTGAAATTTGTGTTAATATTTTAGGTCCTTGCTTGTTAGTTTTAATATTAAGATTCATGATATTGGTGAAAAGGGTTATCATAGTTTGACACCTTAGCTTTTGTATAGTAAAGTTAAAACTCATTAACTGCAAGCTGACTTAAGCAAAAATCAAAGATTCAAAGCACATGCACACACTACACAACAATTTATGGTCTTTAAAAATAGTGTTAAAAGCCTTGCATGTTTTCCTCCTTATCTGATTTAGATGACTCTTTTGTCTCCCTTGAGTCATTACATAATGAGATTTCTCTTTTATGTAAACAATTTGTTAAGTATTGGAAAAAAATTCTTCTAGAGAAGGCCAACCCATTAATTCAAACAGGCCTCATGAAAAATAATATAAAAAGACAAGTTTTGACAAACATGACTCTAATAAAGATCTAAGTCATATCCAATGTAGAAAGTGCAATAAGTTTGGTCATTATGCTAATAAATGCTTTTAAAAAATAAAGTGGCAACCATTTAACAAAACCAATTTATCTAAAATTTGGGATAATAGTTCTGATGGTGAGAGTAACAATAGTTAAAATAATTTGATGAGTTTTACCTATTTTTGTGAAAATGAGTATAATAATCTTTTCGATAGTCTATCTACTACCGCTGGTGATTCTGAATGTTTTGTAGATAACTCTTTATCTCCTAAGACTCATGTACACATACACACTACTGCCACTGTTTCAAGATCTTTATATGATTGTAATATCCTTAGGGATGATGAAATTGATTTATTTAATGAGTTATCTTCTAGGACTAAATTTGTGAACAGTGATTATGATGAAGATTTGAATTTTAAGAAATTGTACAAATAAAAATTATAAAAGTGCACACACTTAGGCAAAATCTACTCTAGACCGCTTTCAAACAAAATTCGCTTAATATCTTATGACTAAACTATGCAAATGGAAGAGCTTGAATTTGATAATCTTATACTTGAGAACAACATTTCAAAATTAACTGAAAACAATCACTTGTTAGAAATTAAACACAGGCTTGTTCTAAATGATTTTGAAGAATCTCAATTCGAATTAAAAGAAACATTATATAAAACGAATTCTTACATTACTTCTATCTATTTGGTTAAACACATGGGTGATTCTAGAAAAACTCAATTGGACAAGGAAGGAATTAGTTTCAATGGAGAAGTTTTTTTCGAAACTAACATTGTTAAATCTATTGAAGACTATCCTGAACCATTCGCTATTCCCATATATATTCCACATGTGAAAAATCAAACTAAGATCCAATCGAACTGTTCTGTTAAGTATATTTAATAGTAAAAGTTTTGTAACAAAATTGGACATTTAGAAAAATTATATTTTAAACGATTAAAAACTTTTGTAACAAAATTGGACATTTAGAAAAATTCTATTTTAAACGATTAAAACTCAACTGAATAGGTGCAAATATGAATAGACCCATAATGCCTATTGAAACCCAACTTGTAAGTACGTAACTCTCTCATTGTATTTTCTAGAATAAAAAAGGGCACTTAGGGAAATTTTATTATAAGCATTTAAACTTAAATAGAAAAGGAAGGAATACTTACCGATTCATGGCACCTATGAAGACCAAATATGTTAAGTAGCCCATTCCTACTAAGCCAATGCCTTTGAAAATGAACATGTTTTTCCAAAGATAATGCAATTTTTTTTAGGAAAAATGATTTAAGTCACCAATTAAGATGTAATGTTGTATTGTGAGATATAAATTCTTTTTATAAAATGTCACACCCCGTTAAATTCTGGCGTCGGCCGTCACCAAAACTAAGTCGGGTGCGAATAAATTAAAGAACATCCTTAGCATGTGACAGATGTGAGACATAAAAATTTTAATGCACAAGATAAAGTATTTTAATCAAACCCAAATATGAATGAAATCTAACTAATAAAACACCAAAGTGCGATTAAAAATCCATCACATGTGATCTCCGAATATCTCAATAATTAAATAAATAAAATCCAACTGAAATCTTAAAACAACTTTGGAACCGAAAGGCCCAATAAACTCAGAAGTAGTCTCATAATAAAAAATGACGGAGTAGGAGAAAAGTATAACTACTAAAAACAATAAAATACCTCCAACTGCACCTCCAAAAATGTCTCCAATAAACTCTATGCTGCTACTCCAAATAATCCTGAAAACGATTAGTCAACGCATGTGTCAGAGCGAAATCCCTGAGCATGAATACCGACTACTCTTCTCAATTAGGGTCCCTCAACCCAGACAATAGTTCTATATATATCGACCATAACAATAAAAAATTTTAATTACAAAGGTTATTAAATACCAAAAACAAATTTCTAACTACCCGCGAGGTTTCTTTAAAAGTCACACCAATATTATTTAATCAACCCACCTTCCAAAAATATTAAATTTAATTAATTTAACCGTGAAAATAATTTACCAAGATACCCGTCCCCTTGTCAAGTTCATCGTCTGACCCGTTTTAAACTGTCGGCCCTCGCGATATGACAAGGTTCCACCCACACACACGTCCCCTTGTTAAGTTCGCCATCTGATCCGTTTTTATCCTACGATCCTCGTTATATGACAAGGCTCCACACACGACACGACATAAATCATCCTCTGACCCATTTAAACTGTCGGCGCTAGACACAATATGTCGCCAATAAATTTTAATATCCATTTTAGTCCTGCGATATTAATTTCCAAATTTTCTTATACTCATTATTCAAATTAATTTCCCCGACCCTTAAAAGCGATGTGAAAATCCTCCAGATACCCCTTAGTCCCAACTATGGGTTCCTACAACACAAATTCGTCCTAACCTAAGTAAAGGATGATTATAAAATTTCACTCCACCTAGTTATCAATCCTAGGCTATCGTAACAATGGTATATTATAGAAAATCATCCCCCATCCCAAAATTATATAGCCCGCATAGACTTACACTAACTAGTCCCATACCTAATTGGCATAAATCGTAACTAAGACCCACTTACTAGTACCATACCTAACAAGTGTTCTATAACAAGGGGTGAAAACCAACTACTTACAATACCCAACATCCCCTAGATATCAAACTATAATATTTCCATAAAGTGGCAGAATTAACAATTTATAACAACATTCATAACAACACTAAATTCCCAATTTAATAATTTTAATCTAAATAGTGGAAATTAAGGACACATAAAATTATAATTTTCAGAATAATAGCTACATGCAAGTCCTATCATAGTTATTCTTTGTAACATAAGTAAATAAATTTGTCTAGGGTTTTTCAGATGAAATATCAAAAATTGCTTTCTAAGGGCTCCTCTACATGCATATGCCCATAACACAACCGACTACACCAACACAACCCAAAGAATAACAAAGTTATATGTATTAGTTACCATTAATATTTCATACAAAACAGTCCCAAAATTTATATCTTTAATAATTATATTTATAACTCATTTTAGAAAATATGAGGTTAATGGAGGCTACAATCAAGATACATAACACCAAGGAAAAAGAATAAGGTAAACATGCCTGAGGTTAAATGTAGAAAACCCATCTAAGATTTGAGTTCCTCTTGAAAACTTGATCAAAAACTCCGCTTGGACCAACTTGGGACATACTACAATATTCCTTCAAAACTGAGCTTTAAAGATGGTTTTAATGGAGGCTAGGGTTTTGAGGTGGAAGATGTTGAACAAGAAAAGAGTCTCCTGCTCTAAGGTTGGTAAAAATATAAGTTTTAAAAACCTATCCCCGAAATATCCTTAATATAAAAGAGTTAAAGAGTTTTAAAATAACAAAACTCGTCAAAAGAAAAATTAAAGCGCACAAAATCTAAAGGAGTAGATCGATCGATCCCCTGGAGTCGATCACTCAGAGTTTTCGATTCTGCCAGCTTAAAAATAACACCAAATTTAACCTTTAAAATTCTATTAAAAATTCATTTTAACTTCGAATTCAATTCCTCTTGAAGTTTTATTCTTCTAAAATCATAGACAACATATTCAACTAATAAAAATTATAAAGTTCAAATGTTTATTTATTTATTTTTCCCCAAATTTTCCAATTTATTTATTAAATTAATTAATAAAAACACGGGGTGTTGCATAAAAACTCTTAGTGGTACTTAGATTCAAGTTGTTGTAGAAATATGACCATTGACAAATTAAAGTTTCCTTCTTTAAAAACTTTTAGTGAAGGAAAGATAACTTTTGGTGAAGGTAAAATGTCTGGTTCGTACGAAAAGGAACAATTGAGGTTTATGGGCTCCCTAACTTACAAGAAGTTTAACTCATTGAGGGACTTAAAGCTAACTTGCTTACTATAAGTCAGTTTTATGATGCATACCACACTGTTAATTTTTCAAAATCTGCGTGCAAACTTGTTAATTTAGAGGGTAAAACAATCATGTACGGTGAAACAAAGCCTGAAAATTGTTATGCTATTATTTAAAATGAAGATGTTAAAAACTATTTTTTAGCTAGGCTAGGTGATTTAGATTTGTGGCATGAAAGACTAGGTTATATTAATTACGATAGTTTGTCTAGATTAACTAGTCAGCAACTTGTTCGTGGTCTACCAAAAATTTCCCAAACTAAACACTCTATTTGTGGACCATGCCAAGTTGGTAAGATACACAAAGCCCTTCCCAAGAAAGTAAAATATGTGTTAACCTCTCAACCTTTAGAATTACTACACATGGATTTCATCGGTCCTTCTAGGATTACTAGATTGTGTTTTAATTCGTACATTCTTGTTATTATGGATGATTTTACTAGATTTACTTAGGTGGCTTTCATAAAAGAAAAATCGATCACCATTCAAAATTTCTTGAAAATCCTTTAAAGAATTGAAAATGATAAAGACAATCAAGTTACTAGGATCTGTAGTGATAAGGGTGCTAAATTTAAAGGCATACGTGTTCTAGAATATTTCATAGGAAATAGTTATCAACACGAATTTAGTGCACCAAAAATGTCCTAACACAATGGTATTGTAAAAAGGAAGAACTAAGCCATACAAAAATGGCTCGGATATTACTTCACATAAAGAATTTGCCTAATATTTTTGGGTTGAGGCTACTCAAGTTGTGTGTCACATGGTAAATAAATTGTACTTAAGGAAAAACAATAAAGAAAATTCCTGTGAAATTTGGTACGGCAAATAGCCTAAATGGTTTTTGGAAGTGAATGTCATATTTGTAAAGATAAAGAACACCTTTCGAAATTTGACACTAAGGGAGATAAAGATATTTTAAGATTATTCTCAGAATAATCTCACGTATCGTGTGTATAACCTAAGAACAAAAATTGTTATGGAATTAATTAACGTTGTTGTGGAATTAATTAACGTGATTCCGACTATATACCACCTGTTTAACCTGATGTGCCAAATTACGTTAAGGATAACCACTCATAAAAAAATCTAAGGAGTTTCTAGAGGACCAATAAAGTCTAGATCCCAATATAACAATGCATTCTTTTCTTCTTATGCGTCTTTAATTTAAAGTAAACATATAAAATAACCCTTAATAAATGAGTCGTGGCTATTTTTTATGCAATAAGAATTAGGTCAATATAAACTTCATACTCTGTGGAATTTAGTGCCTCGTTCCACTCACATTAATGTTGTAGGAACAAAAAGAATATTTAAAAATTAAAGTGATGAATCTAGTAACATTTTGAGAAATAAAGTTAGACTAGTTGCACGAGGATATTCTCAAACTGATGGAATTGATGTGGATGAAAACTTTGCACCTGATACTAGATTGGAATCTGTTAGATTATTACTTGCTGCCTCATGTCATTTAAAAATTTTCAAATGAATGTCAAATATGTGTTTTTAAATGATAATTTAAATGAAGAGGTTTATGTTGAACAACCTAAAGGCTTTTCAGATCCTTTCTTTCCTAATAATATTTTTAGACTAACGAAGCTCTTTATCAATTACAATAATCCCCTTATGCTTTGTATGAGAGATTAGCAACCATTTTAATGGAACCAGATTTAACCGATGCTCACACCTAACTTAGTTTATAACCGACTCCTGACTGAGATAAGTGAATCCCACATCACTAATACACTTATGACGTAAATAATTATTACTATTCACTTAGTAATTTAATTCCCATAAATAATAACCATTTATTCTCCCGATTAATATTTATATAAATATTTCCATAATTAATTCCATTAAATTATGACACGCAAGTAATTTAAATTTTTACCCGATTTTTTTTTAAAAGCATAAAAATACGGGATGTTAAAATAAAATGAGGAATATTGATGTCATAGTGATGAAATATTTTTTTTTCAAAAAGTATTGGCAAAAAGGTAATTTTGGTAAAATAAAAGGTCCGAGTGGTGGGACTTCCTCATTTGACCTTATCATCCGCTTTAGTGAAAAACCGATGAAATAAATAATGTGGCATGAAAACGGTGTGAAACAAAAATATGAATTGTAAGGATGATAAAAATGATGGAATAATGTGGAAGTTTGATAAAATGTTAAAACATTAATATGGACTCGGACCATGATGGAAAAAGAAATGGTGCATCTAGTCAATTTAAATTGTCTTAAGAAATTTTAACCCTAGTCCAAAATCATGTCGCGCTATGACTCCACTCACACCCTGCTATTCTAAAAAAATCGCTTCGTTCTTCTCTATTAAGAACTACGTAATACCTGATCCTTTCTCCAAGATCACCCTCTTTCAAAAAAGATAAGCTCATAATTTTCAAACCCCTTAGAGGTACGCAGGTAGCCCATAAAACACACACGGGCATGGTCCTTCCTCTCTCACAAAATTCTATTCTTTTCTCTTTTCGACAAAAATGACCTCCCTCATCATTTAAACGAATAAAAGGATTATGTATGACTTAGCGATCGATATAAATAGGTCACATAAAAGAATTCATCAAAGACACAATAAAATGCATTGAAATAATAATTCATAATTATTAAAAAGTAAGGGTACAAAAATCACATAAAATATCGGTAATAAGAATGAAAACAACCTACATCATTACAAGCTTTATAAAAAAACAAAACATCTCAAAATCTTCACAACCTTCTCACAAGCTTCACATTAGCACACCACCCCCATACTTAAGACTTGACTTTAGTTGTCGGAAGGATCCACTTCTTTGTTATTTCCTGTCCTCAAGGGCCCTAAGAATACCAATCCTGGTTGTGACTTCGTATTCGCTCCATACGGCGATACACTTAATAGTATTGAACCAAACCACGACACCTTCCTCCAAAGTGTCGAACATCACAAGCCATTTCTGACCAGTCCTTTCAGCAAGAATATTCAAAGCCACCCACTTCCACATCCACTTCAAATAATCCCTGAATATGAACCCTGCCTCTTCGATGGACTGAGATGAACGATTAGACGTCGACAACACTGCCATAAAATCCCCAAAATCATTCTCAATGACCCAGTCAGGTCCTCCACGGGAAATAAGTTAGTAATATATGGAGGAACAATGTGCTCCCATCCCACTTAGCACAGAAGCCATCATGAAAGATAAAAAATGGTTTACTTAATGTCCACTACTAGGACATAATGGTAGACACTTAATAGCAAGACAAGCTATAGATTTCCCCACCACAGTATGGACCAGCTGACTCCTGGCCTCGTGATCTATGAGCCAATTTACCCAATTCTCTATGGATGGGAAAACATGAAGAAAAATTGAGAAAAAAAAATTAGGAATGCTCATCAGAGGGTACTCAGGAGGGGCCGGCAGGAACAACCTCTCAGATAATCACGTGAACATCATAGCAGGGCTCCCCCCTAATAAGTTAACCCGACCCTACTTCTAGGCTTCCAGTCCATTCAGAGCCTCTACTAGTATGATAATGGTTGGATTACTGTGATAAGACGTCCATAACACTATCGTGGTTAGCTGAGGGTCAACCATCATTTCACCGATCACTAAAAGTATCCTGGCAGCCAATCCCAAGGTTATATTTGTAAAAAAACCATTAGCGGTATAGTTTCTTCTACACACCAAATTCAGCACTATGTAACAAAGGCGACTAGCCCACTTGACATCAAGCTTTTTGCCTCCTCATCCATAGACTAACCAAAACAACAACTATTTTGAAAATATCTAAACACCAAGAACGCAAGAAGGGTGCTACAAAAGATTAAAAAGTAGTGTAGCTGAATTAAAAAGCTAACAAGTAGGTTAAGGATATGTCGGTCACATCCTATTTTGGGAAACCCTCATTTTTCTCTTCCAGCACTTTTTATTTTGAAATAATTCCCTTAAAAGGGAATCTCTTTGCAACTAAGCCTCCAAGGTCTTCCTCCATTCAAATATGCCAAAAAGCACATTTTTCTACTTTTCCCCTCAAAATAAACCTCAACAGAAAATTAAAGTGCATGTAAAATAAGCTTTAAAATCAAGATAATCAAATAAAATTGCATCATTTTTGCCTTTTGAGTCTTCTTTCAGGTACAAATAAAAGACACTAAATCAAGCATACAACATGGTCAATGTCGAGCTCCTCTAGTCACAACGATAGATCTCCAAGAAAATCCTAAAGGGAAAGAATCAGAAATGGATGTAACCTAACCCTTCATCACCCGACTCACAACCCTCTACCCCAGGTAGCAAATGTACTAGGAACCATGCTCTAAAAACCTTCGCATCTGAGTATTCATGCCCAAAATCCTCGCTGCCCTAGAAGACAAATGCTAAGGGTAGAATGTCACTTGTTTCCCTAACAAGTGTTAGTAATCTACAAAGTGGAAATAGAGTATTAAAACACAAAAATGGTGGATACCTACAGTAACCTTTCATGTCCCCTAAGAACCCTAAGAGTTTGTGCGTTATAACGATAGACACCCCTATGGCTATGCCTATCGGCAGTCCCTTTAAAATTTTCTTGCAAAAATTCTAGAGAAATCTGAAAATTACTTTATAAATTCTTAAAAAATCTCCGTAAGGTCAAGTACATCACGACTTCGAGAAAACTCATTAAGAAGCATCGTACCACTTATAAATATCTAATTAGAACAATCCCTTGCAGGATTAGAAGAAAATTGCATTAGCACTTACAGAGCTCTCATCACCAGCATACTCCTTAGTGGAACCAAAATCCAAGTGCTCCTACACTCGCAACACCAATAACCTCCCTCGTAGAGTCATAATTGAAGAACACTCCTCATTAGCAACTCTTTAGGCCAGGAAAATTGACCTTAACCCTCTAAATCAATTGTCTCAACTTTTTAGGTCCGAAAAATTGACCTCGAGAATTGACAGCCTTAATTTTTTATGTCCGTAGAATCGCCATTAACCCCCTGAATCAGTCGTTTAACTCCTTAGGTCTGTAGAACCTACCTATACCATCTGAATCGCTTGTCTTAACTTTTTAGGTTCACATAATCGACCTTGACCCTCTGAATCGATCACGTCAACTCTTTAGGTCTGTAAAATTGACCTCGACCCTTTGAATTGGCCCCTCTAACTTTTTAGGTCCACGAAATCGGCCTTGATTCTATAGATTGGTCACCTCAACTTTTTTGGTCCTTTAAATTGGCTTGGACCCTCTGAATAGGTCGTCTAAACTATTTAGGCCCCTTGAATCTACCTCGAACCTCTAAATTGGTAGCCTCAACTACTTAGGTCCGTAGAATCGACTTCAACCCTATGAATCGGTCATCTCAACTCCTTAGGTATGCATAATTAACCTCGACCCTCTAAATCGATCATCTTAAATCCTCAAGTCGGCATAATTGACCTCAACCAGCTGAATCGATCGCCTTAACTCCTTAGATCCGCAAAACCATACTCAACCATCTCAATTGGTCCTCTCAACTCCTTAGGTCCTCATAATCGACATCCACCCTCTGAATCATCCACCTTGACTTTTTAGGTCCATAGAATTGACCTCAACCCTTTTGTCAACTCCTTATAATTATTTTTCTCCGTCTTTTCCAAGATGTGAGTCAGATTTTTTTTCTCTCATTATTCACACCACACACGTGTACACGTGTATCGCATTTTGGAGAAAAGAAGAACATTATCATAACCCATGAGAGAGTGAAAGGTAGGAATGGGTACCTAACATCTTCCCATTTCATACCTCAGTCCCCAAACCCTCGACTCATTTAGATTTGTATGCATCAATGCCTTTTGATGTCGTTCTCTTGGAACGACTACTTTCTTTTGCCTATTTTGAGCAAAATAGGTTGGCTAATCCATTTCTACATTTCCTCCCCATTGACGATGATCGATTTATATCTATTGCAGCCTGTGAAGATAAGCGCGAGAGAAAAAAGAGAGGATTCCTTATCCTCAAATCCTCGCACGCATGAAGAGAGATATTTCTCTAGTTTTCTCTCCAATCTAATTTAGGGACTGTCCCACACTGGAGGAATTTACATCGGGTGGCCACACTTGGTTAGTAGAATTTCATAAAACTCATAATTTCTTTGTCCGACCTATGACCAAACAAATTCTAGATACAAAAGATGCATTTTCAAACATAAATTTATTTAGGAATAATATGTTTCATGATGTAATGGGCAACCTATAAAACTACTAAGTTAAAGTAAAGCATTTTTAAATTTAAGAAAATATTTAATCAATGACAAAATTGTCTTGATAAAACTTTGCCAAAGTCGAGTCTTGAAATCTTGAATGTAAAGCTTTCTCGAGACATCATGGACAAAGAATAAACGTGGGTATTGGCAATGGAATAAGACATTCTAACAAGCTCAGGAAACATGAGCATACATATGATCTTACCAAATTGACCTCATTTATTCCTACAATTGGCATTGATTCGCCAAAGGAACTTGTGAAGTCGAATTCATAAGGATATTTAGATATTCAACCTCTCGATTATGCATATTACCAATCTCCCTATGTTAAACTCTTTTTTTTATATTTCTTAGAGTTTAGGTATGAAATTTCACTCACGTGCACTATTCAACAACAAACACCTAAAATAATCTAGAAATAAAATTCTAAATCTAGTGGTGTTTCTTCTAGGTTAAAGATTTAAATTCACGTTCTCCAAAAATTAGGTTCGTATGGTGACATGCATACGTCATTCAAATGGATATGATTATAACCCACAACCTAACCATTCTATCATTACATGTCCCTCTACTAGCAGCCTACCGTGTACTCGATTAAAGTTTCGCAAGATGCACAAAGTGCATATTACTCAAGTACTTAAGTATGTATATAGGTAGCCATAATCATAGAATTATGAGTGGCACCCAACCGAACAAAGTGCCAGGCATCATAATGGCCACAAGCTTCGATGTATAAGTTGCATTTATCACCATGTTCCTAAAAGGCTCATTTAGGTCAATATATTTGGGTGATCTTACTCGACCCTTATTGTCAGATCGTTAATAAGCATAAGCCATGAGAAATTTTCATATTAGATTTTTTTTTTACTTTATAAAAACATATATTTCGAAGATTTTTTATGTCAATTTTAATGTGGAAAATATCTACCACATATTATGCCCACTAAAAAATAGAATTTATTTTTAATCTTCACCCCAAAAGTTAATAACATTAGAAATAAACAAATTCATGAAATGATAAACGTAGCTCATATCGAAGATAAATTTAGAGAAAACAAGCTTAGATTGTCTGAAAAAACGTAACTTAATGGATGCCTCGTAATTAAGAGTGATTTAGTTAGTATTGATGGTAATTATGGGTAAAGGTAGACATTAATTAACTTTGTGGGATATTGTAAAAAAATGACGTGATTACTAAGACAAACAAAACGGGGTCTCTAGGTTGAATGCACCCCAAAACTACCCAATATAAGTGGTTCCAGTTCATCATATATGTATTTGCGGGTTAAAAATGGGTTTCATGTTTCATAAACTTGGTTTACTCACGGGTCATCTATGAGTTAGAAATGGGTTTCAAGAAAAACTTTGGATAATTCTTGAACAATCTTATTCTTTAATACCACATCTTCTATAGTTGAGGGAGCAGGGTTGAAGCGGGGGGAAAATAAGGAATATTGGATTAACCGAGACCACCCATTATAGACCCAACAAAATCCGTCCTTCTTCCCTTGTTCCACACATTTTAGAACTTCCCATTAACAACCCGATCCATTTTCAACCCGTCCATTTTCGGGGTTTAGTGATTACATATGTTTAACCAAGGATATTACTATGATGAAGACATAATAAAAAAAATTGATTCATATAATCGATCCTAAATAATTGAGAAAATAATTTATTATGATTAGTATACTTGAAAACAACCCGCTAATTATATATGGGGCTCTAAGTCATTTATTCCTCTATTATGAGATTTGTTAATGGGCAGTCCCAAACTTTTTCATTTTGGATGTTAGTCCCATTCCCTACAAAAGTGTTAAGTATTAAGAAATCGCCAACCCATGAAAAGAGGAGAAGTTTATTCTAAAAAGTATACAAAATGAACATAATTGCTATGAGCATGGGACTGCCAACTTGAAAAAATTGTATGATGGGTTCCATCTAAAATATAGGCCATAGGATAAATAACAAAGTAATTATTATATATATTATTGTATCTATATAAAAGAAAATTGTATTTGTACCTAAGATTAGTACAAAATTGTATGTACACACTGATGTGTCGTGTCTATATTAGTTTATGTTTTGAGTGGACCCAAGATATGGAGCAATACAGACATGACACATCAGTCTGTACATACGATTATGTACAAATTTTATGTACACATAGAGATGCTCCTATATAAAGAACCTTCCATGTTGCAATTGTCTGGGGTAGTTAGAGTAAAATCAGAGACTCACTGAGGGAAATAACACCATTTTACTTAAATTCATTACCTAAACATTTAAATAAGGGGAAGAAGTCAAAGGAAAAATCTTGTCAATTGCGAAATGCTTCTCCCCCCCCCCAATCTCTCTCTCTCTCTCACACACACACAAAAAGAGAAACATAGAGTTTAGTTAAACTCTGAAATGAAAGAAGTTTAATGTTAAGATTATCGAAATTAAGATTTATAACTATTGTACATATATATAATAATATAATGACCTCTGTATTTGTTCACATTGTAAATTATTCTTCGCAACACAAGCAAGGGATTTTTCACTCTCTATGTCCTCAGTTTTCACAACACTAAGGTAAAAAAAAATCAACATGAAATGAAAAAATTATTTTAATTTTCTCATTCATATGTTATAGAATTTTTATGGAAATTTGCAAGTCCATGTGTTACAATGTTACTTACTAAGGAAATTGTTAGAACTGGTTGGGAAATTTACTTGTTCATATGTTATTGTTATTTTAATACAAACATTTTAAACTAAAATTTAAATTAAATTTTTATGACTTGGATGAACATGGATGATTATGGTGTGGGTTATAGAGTTGTTGTGAAAATTTACTTCTCCATGTATTAAAATGTTTATTTTTATGAAAATTTACTTGCCCAACTCCAGAAATTGAGGTACATTGATTCCTTTAACATATGTGTTGTATATAACAGACGAAATACAAGATAATACCCAAGTTAGCCAAATAAGATGAAACCCCATAGTCTTAATGATGGTGTAGAGTCTTGCATGTTTTGATTAATAAGGAATAGATATGTTCTATTAGGATTTGTAAGCTGATACATTAATACATGTTGAATTGTGAATATCTTCTATAGAATTTTGTTAACGCTCAAATACAAGTTCTATACTATATAAATATGACACTGCTATAAATGAGCATGGGTATTCAAATAGGGAGGGGGAAATTAGAATAGTTCTTGACAAGTGTACAATAGTTTGTACCCTTGTTTCTATATTACATAAAGTTATATATGAATATATACACATCATAGATTTTTTTTGTGTGTGTCAAACTTTAGGCTGCATTTGAAATTGAATTGGGTTGTGTAGCTATTGAATTTGTTAAATGCCTTACTGGTTTGTGTTTTAATGTCATGTCTGATGAATTCACCACCTCCTCTCTCCCTTTCTACAATCCTCTATCTCTGGAAACTTCTAACTTTCTCTCTCTCCCTTTCTAGATTCCTCTCTCTTTTTGAAAGCTTCTAGCTTTGTCTCCCTCCTTTTCCTTATCTCCTATAATTTCTAAAAATATTCTCTCTAGAGAATTCTAACGACCAAAATTACACAGGTATAAATATGAATACCCACTCCCCATTTGGAACATCAAGTGAGCAAAATAATCAAGTGTAGTAAAGATTGTCGAAATAAATAGTGAATGCCTTTAGAGTGAGTGCTTAACTTCTTCATTGTTATATTAGCTTATATTTTTAAAATTATTACAAATTTGTCATTCATTTTAGATGAACAAACCATAAATTAATATTTTTATTGAATGTTATACGGTTATTTTAAATCATCTTTTGTTTTGAACTTAAAGATCACTGACTCAAAATTCAAAGTCTCAACTAAAGAGACAATGCCACTCTCTCAGACTGGGATCAACAAACATTACACTGTTAACACATCATCTTTGAGTTGTTTTACTAACCCCACTCAGAAAAATGTTGGTTATGTCCACGGTTCAGGGAATTTCTTCTATTAAAATATATTTTATTGGCTTTAAAATACTTATAAAAACAAAAACAATATATTAATTTTGGGTATTGGTGTGTTTTTTTCTCATTGTTATTGATAAATGCACAAATTTTTGGTTAAAAATTTTTGGTAAAAGGTTGCAAAAAATCTATTCTTCTATCACTTTTAATGCAATTTCCTGGTTTGGATTTTATCTTTCTACGAGTTTCCTTTTGGGGTTGTCAATAAATTAATGTGATCTTTTTGTACTCGGATAGAGTTTTGCATATACTGCGAGAATTGTGATTTCGTTGTGGTTAAGATTCTATAAGTTCATAAGTTGTTAAATGATTTCATTGATTTTGTTAGGTATTCCATATTGTTTCTTTACCACATTTTCATGGTAGTGGTAGAATTAAAATATTAGGTTTTTTATTAGTAGCCTGTTTTTGGACATTATTCTTAATTTTTTATCGTTTGCATTTGTTTTTGAAGATTTGAGATGTATTATTTTCCTCGCTTCATATTGCGCAAGAAGGATGTGTGTGATGGTGATGTAGCCATTCGATTTTCGGAATCATTGTCTCTCTCTCTCTCTCTCGTGTTTAAGAGGAACTAACAAATTAGAATTTTAATTTTTTTTTATACAAAACATGGTTAATTTAATCTAATATCTATGGATAAGTTAATGTTTAAAATTAAGGTTATTTAAGCGAGAAAGGGATTGAAAGCGCTAAGGGGAATGTGCTACATAACTACGTTTTTTGTGATCTTGCATCTGTTACCCATAACTTTATTGAAGCTAATTTTATTCGTGAAGGGGTTTTGGGCATGTTTATAAGGGACATTTAGAATCAGAGCAGGCAAGTGACCACGTTCTTATCAATTCTTGATAATTGTCTTTGTTATGCTTTTGAACTAAAATTATTCATTTATGTTTCATAACTATGCTGATAATTTGATATTTTGATCAGAATGTTGCTACCAAATGGCTTAATCTCAATGGACCTCAAGGGAAGCAAGTGTTTATCATTAAGGTTTTCATGCTAAGTACGTTAAAACACCCAAACTTGTGACCTTTGTTTGCTATTTTCACTCACAGTGATAAAAGACACTTGGTATGAGTATTTGCCAATGGGAATCTTGGAGAATTGTCTATTTGGTAGTCCTCTTATGTCTTTTTGGAACATTGTTCAGCAGTTAACTTGTTCATATTAACCAGTGATTAATTCTTTGCCTAATTTGAATTTTCTTTTTTGACTGGTATTTAATTTACTAGTTTAGTTCTTCCGTTAATATAAACATAGGTTAAGCTTTTGCCTAATTTAGTTGATATACGATTGAGTTAAGCCATTTACGAATTTATGAACAGTTTATTCTTTTCGTCTCATGTTGAGTACTACGCATGTTTGGCTCGTGTTGAGTCCTAATGCTATTTCATGTTGAGTTCAAATTGTGTTAGTATACACGAGTTATGGGAGCCAATGGATACTATGACCCAATTTACGCCATGACTCGGAACATGACTAAAAAATCAGACATCTATAGTTTTGGTGTCATTTTAATGGAGATGATTAATGGTTGCAGAATAAATGACTATGCTAGGAAGCCTGCAGAACATAATTTGATTATTTGTGTGAGTCAATTATATATTTTAGTTTTATTTTTTATTGCTATATCTCTATTAGTCTTTCTTACCTTTCTTACTTATCTATTTTAATTATGATCACATGAAAATTTGATATCTAATTTTTCATTGTCAGCATTTCTCTCCCCCCCTAACAAATAAAAACACTCTTCTCGTTCTTCTATTTTATTTAGTCTTTCAGTGTTTAAAAAACGTGATTGAATGAACAAATTTGACTCTAAGAACTAATTCTTTCTTGGTTGCTTTCAACAAGGGAACTTTTATTATTTTGAACTTTTGTTGCTATGATTTCTTCTCTAGTAATGTAATATTAATTTGTGGGCTCCTATGGTGACTTATTATGTTATTTTATATATATATAATGCATATCTTATCTTCTTCGTCCTTTTATTATAAGAAGTGTGTTTTGTATGGTTTTGAACATATTGAATTTAGATTCTTTCCGTGTTACATTATATACACACACACTTGTAATCTATAATATTGGCAAAAAATCTTTCCCAATTTTGAAGTCATGTCATGATCGTGCTTCATACATTATGTTATTTTTTAGGGCCTATAGGTACCGGTCATGTTTTTTTACATGTTACTATGCTTTCATTATGTATCTTGCAAGTGTTGTTATTTTCTGTAAAGATTTTTAAGTCGGGACCCATACTAAAGTTCTTAAAAACAAGTCTTGGGGACCTTGGACTAATTTACTATTCATTTTTTCTCTCTATAGGCTCGTCCGTTTATGAAGTATTGGAAAAAAGATGTTAACTTCTTGGATTCCCATCTGCAAGGGTGCTTCCCCGTGCATTATATGTATCTGACAGTTGCCATTGATATAATGTGTGTTTAAGGGAGAGAACAACTCTATCCCCGTATAGGTGACATTGTCTTAACACTAGAGCTCTTAACATCTGAAGATGACAATAGCTCATTGACCCTGATATTTTCTATCTTTTATTCGAATTTTAGAGAAAATGGGAATATGTGTTTATAATTGTTCTAATATATATGAGAGTATTTATGTGGGCACTTCAATCATAAATATGATTGGATTATAATTGTGTTCATCATCTTTCGGAACATGTGGTTTGTTAACTAAAATATGAAGGTACATGTGGAATGATGTTAAACAATATTTTTCATAGAAATATCTTTCACAACTTGAGTGCTTATAGAAGTTAAAATAAAGACCTCTCGTAACCAAGATTATTATATTCACCCCAATAAGAAATCTACCACGCATGGTAACCAATAAGAAACATATCAAAATTCCAAAATTGTTTAACATCATTCCCCATGTACCTTTTAATTTGAGTTAACAAACCACATGTTCAGAAAGATGGTGAACAAAATTATAATCCAGTCATATTTACGACTGAAGTGCCCACATAAATACTCATTTATATTAGAACAATTATAAACACATATTCCCATTTTCTATAAAATTCGAATGAAAGATAAAGAAATTTGAGTGTCAATTAGCTATTATCATCTCGAGACGCTAATAGCTCAAGTGCTACGATAATGTCACTGATAGGGGGATAGAGCCGTGCTCTCCCTTAAACACACATTATAGCAATGACAACTGTCTGATACATATAATGCATGGGGAAGCACCCTCGCAGATGGGAATCTAGGGAGTGAACATAATTTTTCCAATACTTCATAAACGGACGAGCCTACAGAGAGAAAAAAATGAAAGGTAAATTAGTTTAAGGTCCCCAAGACTTGTTTTTAAGAACTTTAGTATGGGTCCCGACTTAAAAATCTTTACACAAAATAATAGCACTTGCGAGATACATAATGAAAGCATAGTAGCATGTAAAAAACATGACTGGTACCTATAGGCCCTTAAAAATAACATAATGTATGAATCACGATCATGACACGACTTCAAAATTGGGAAAGAATTTTTGCCAATATTATAGATTACAAGTGCGTGTATATAATGTAACATGGAAAGAAATCTAAATTCAATATGTTCAAAACTATACAAAACACACTTCTTGTAATAAAAGGACGAAGAAGATAAGATATGCATTATATATATAAAATAACATAATAAGGCACCATAGGAGCCCACAAATTAATATCACATTACTAGAGAAGAAATCATAGCAACAAAAGTTCAAAATAATTAAAGTTCCCTTGTTGAAAGCAACTAAGAAAGAAGATGGTTAGTTCTTAGAGTAAATTTTTTTTCATTCAATCATAGTTTTTAAACACTAAAAGACTAAATAAAATAGAAGAATCAGAAGTGTGTTTTTATTTGTTAGGGGGGAGAGAAATGCTGACAATGAAAAATTAGATATCAAATATTCATGTGATGATAATTCAAATAGATAAGTAAGAAGGGTAAGAAAGACTAATAGAGATATAGAAATAAAAAATACAACTAAAATATATAATTGACTCACACAAATAATCAAATTATGTTCTGCAGGCTTCCTAGCATAGTCATGTATTCTTCGACCATTAATCATCTCCATTAAAATGACACCAAAACGATAGATGTCTGATTTTTTAGTCAAGTTCCCAATCATGGCATAAATTGGGTCATAGTATCCACTAGCTCCCATAACTCGTGTTGAAACATGGGTGTGATCATCAAGATGTCCCAATGTAGTATGTCCAAAATCTGAGAGCTTTGGATTGAAGTATTTGTCCAATAATATATTCGAATATTTGAAATCACGATATATGAGAGGTGGGTTTGCTTTATTTTGGAGAGCACCAATATCAATGTTTAATCTTGTTCTCCAACGTAACTCCTTATTATGGTCTATATAAGGAAAAGATAACGACTTGTTAACAATATTGAAAGATAAGATGCATTTAGAATAGCGAGAGTACAATGAAAAAAACATTAGGTATTTTTTTTTTTTTATTGTGTGCACTGTAAGAGAGGGAGGGGATAGGGATAGGCCATCTAGAGTTAGTAAATAAATTTACAGAGTAGATTTATGATAAATGATAGTTATGTCAAAATAAATGATGAAGATTAAGCCATATTTCGAAGGAATAAAATAAATGTGGTAAGTTTTCAAATCAGTTGATCAATGGTGGCCCGAGGATTTGAATCAGGGGGCATAAATTTAATGGTGATTTTTTTTTACATTGTATATTAACAAAATTTTAACTCAACACGAAATAGCATTAGGACTCAACAAGAGCCAAACATGCGTATTACTCAACATGAGATGACAAGAATAAACTGTACATAAATTCGTAAATGGGTTAACTCAATCGTATATCAACTAAATTAGGAAAAAACTTAACCTAAGTTTATATTAAAGGAATAAGTAAACTAGTAAATTAAATACCAGTCAAAAAAGAAAATTAAAATTAAGCGAAGAATTAATGACGGGTTAATATGAACAAGTTAACTGCTAAACAAAGTTCCAAAAAGACATGAGAGGACTACCAAAGAGACGATTCTCCAAGATTCCCATAGGCATATACTCATACCAAGTGTCTTTTATCACTGTGAGTGGAAATAGCCACTAAAGGTCACAAGGTTTGGGTGTTTCAACATACTTAGCATGAAAACCTTAACGATAAACTCTTCCTTCCTTTGAGGGACATTGAGATTAAGTTGTTTGGTAGCAACAATCTGATCAAACTATACCAAATTATCAGCAAAGTTATGAAACTTAAATGAATAATTTTAGTTCAAAAGCATAACAAACTCAATTATCAAGAATTGATAAGAACATGGTCACTTGCCTGCCCTGATTCTAAATTTCCCTTGTAAACATGCCTAAAGCCCCCATTCACCAATAAAATTAGCTTCAATAAAATTTTGGGCAGCAGAAGGAAGATCACAAAAGAGGTAGCTATGTAGCACATTCCCCTTAGCGCATTCATTGGCTTTCTTGCTTAAATAACCTAAATTTTAAGCATTAATTGCACCATAGAGATTATATCAAATGCACCATATTGGTATTAAAAAAATTTACAATAATAATTTGTCAATTCCTCTTAAATAAGAGAGAGAGAGAGAGAGAGAGAGAGAGAGAGAGAGAGAGAAAGAGAGACCTAATGATTTCGAAGATCGAATGACCACATCACCATCACAAACATCCTTTTTTGCATTATGAAGAGAGGAAAACAATACATCTCAAATCTTCAAAAACAAACGCAAATGATAAAAAATTAAGAATAATGTTAAAAAAGAGGCTACTAAATAGAAAACCTAATATTTTAATTCAACCACTACCATGAAAATGTGGTAAAGAAACAATACGTCATGCCTAACACAATCAATCAAATCATTTAACAACTTATGAACTTAAAGAATCTTAACCACAACAAAATCACAGTTCTCGCAGTATATGCAAAACTCTATCCGAGTACAAAAAGATCACATTAATTTATTGACAACCCCAAAAGGAAACTCTTAGAAAAATTAAATCCAAACGAGGAAATTGCATTAAAGTGATAGAAGAATTGGATGTTTGCAAAACCCAAAAACCTTTTAACAAAAGTTTTTAACCAAAAATTTGTGCATTTATCAATAACAATTAGAAAAAAAAACATACCAATACCCAGGATTCCTATATTGTTTTTGTTTTTATAAGTGTTTTAAAGCCCATAAACTCTATTTTAATAGAAGAAATTCCCTGAACCGGGGTGTAATACCCCGAATTTTTATGGACTTTAAATTTTGGGAATTATTAATTGAAATTGAGATATTAATTTAATATTAATCCGGAAATTTATTTTAAATTTTTACTAGCGTGACAAGAGTTAGTAATTATTGAAATTGTTGAATATTACTAGATGAGTAAAGTAATATATAAGATTGATGTTATAAAAAACATTGGCACGAGTGAATAAAATGGCAATTATGGAAATTTAAGTCGGGATGCGCCTGTGTTGTGTCAGGACTAAATTATTATTATATAAAGTGAATAAATTATAAGTTGCTCGTATGGTCGTTTTGAGTACGCCAATGTGTCCGAAAGGGTCGAGATAGTAAAAAAAGTGTACTCGGGGGTTTAGTTTGGGTCTCGGGGAGTTTTTAGGCCTATTTGACATCCCGGGAGGGCATTATAGACATCTTGCATTTTTGGGTAATTAAACCCACCTATTTAATTAGGTTAAATCAGCCATTTGGATTTGTCTCTTAGGGTAAGAAAACTCAAAACCTTAGAACGGCCATTAGAGAAGAAGGTAGGAAGCTTTCCAAGCAATCTAAGGCCAAGAACTCATCCAGTTACACCGCCACCACCACCAAAACGTATATCGCGCGACGAGGAACGCAACCATACCATTTCATCCATGAAATCAGAACCTTGAATTTCAGGAAAGTGTCTATCTTGCTTTGTTTTTGGTTAATTCCTCACCCATCTTAGTTTAGGATTGCCAAGATCATGTTTTATGAAAGAAATTGTTAATTTAGAAACTTTAAATCACATGTTTAGAGAGATTCAAAATATTCTGGATATAACCATCACATGTAGAGGATTACGCATGAACTACCATGTGTTTAGAAACAAGAAATCTGGGAAATAATTAGAGGAATGGATAATTCTTCCAAAATTAGGGTTCTTGAAGATTATGTCGATTTTACCCCATTAATTCGATATCGTTGATGTAATTATACATGTTTCATGTAACAAATCTTATATATATGTATATAGAACTCTTAGTATCGTTATTTTAGAATTTTAGACTTTTTAATGGCGTTTTTGGAGAAATTGGAAGATGAAACACGTGGGTTTAATTTGCAGTTTCTGGACAAGAACTGGTTGATCGATCGATCGACCAAATAGCATCGATCGACCCCTTGTCATCGATCGATCGACCACTCCTGGAAAACTGCATATTTCTTATCCGTTAGTTTAATCCGATTAAGATGCATGGGAACCCTTGATTGTTTTTATTGCGGTATAATGGGATATAGATAAGACCAGTAGGGCCTGGGTAGACCCCGTTGAGTAACATTTTAGTGTAGGATGAGATTTTGGGTTAACAACGAATGATTCATGTGTATAAGAAATCATGCGTATACTTAATAAAAAGATCGAGACTCGTACGGGAGTTTGACCCAAACGTAAGTGAGTGTATGCCTACTGAAATTATGCTTAGAATACTTCGAGAAAGGAGAAGCGAGTATGAAATGCACATTAAATAAGAGTAAAAATGACGAGTTCGTTATGCGTAATAATCGAGTAAAATATGTTAATAACGGATAATTATTGTTGATGCAAAAAACTAGACCGAATTCCCATTTTTAGGATCACAGATAAATAGATGAAAGCAATCCAATCAAGCACATAAGTGACAAAGATTTTTAAAGTGGTTCGGCTATGAATAAATCCTACGTCCACTGTTATTTTATTCCCAGGGGTTTACAATAGCACCATAGGGTGTAGAGAGAGAAAATAGGTGTATCTTGTGTATGGTGTTTCTAGGTTATCTCGGATCTCCCTCCTTTTGGCTAAGAGGATACATGTATTTATAGTGATGGGAGATAAAGAGATTCATTGTATGTAGACATTTATGTCTACATTCAATGAATCTAATTGTTGAATTGCTTGGTATGCTATGTGTTGTCATCTATTAATACAGTATAAATGTACATTAAGGCTCATTAAATGTGCTGCCATCTTCATTAATGCACATTAAATGCATAGTTATCCTTTGATCTTCCTGGTTGGTATGCCGACCAACTCTCCTCGGGTGCCGACTAACTCTCCTCGGGTGTCGACCAACTCTCCTCGGATGTCGAATATTGCCACGTAGGATGACATGTGTCCTTTCTGATTGGTCCTCGTAGATGGAGAATTTTTGCGTTAACAGAAGCCCCCAATACTCCATGCTTGATGGTTTACTTGAAAGGATGGAGTATTTATTCTGCAGTGTTGCTCGCTGCTCGTGAAATTCTTGATCTACCTTCTTGATTTGTTCAACATAAAGTGCATTATCTCCTGGACGACATATGATGCAGGGTGATTGATGGTTTCTAATCTTTCTTTTGAGGAACTCCATGTGCTATGTATCACCCCTGGGAATTTGGATGCAGCCATGCCATAGTATGCAGCTTGTAGCTTGTCATAATCTTCAAGTATGTTGATTAGTTTGCTAGCCGACCAACTTCCTCCTGTGCAGAGCAACTGAGTGCTAACTTCACGTGCTTGATTCTTCTGATTTACAATTCTCTGAATGCTTTGTCGAGTAACATACTAGCTTTTGAACCCAACTCTTCAATCTGATTAGTACTAAGCTAGTCGTGGACTTCGAATCACTTTCATACAACTTCTTCTTCAATGTTGGTTGGGACAGTAGTAGTAAAGATCTCAGTGCTGTAGATGCTAAATTTGACTTCTGAACTGAATATGCCTCCTGAACTTCTGAATTCCTCCCGAACTTCAATATACCTCCTGAACTTCAATAGCCTCCTGAACTTCAATATAAAAAATAATTCCTGAGCAAGAAAAAACAACTCCTGAATGATGATTGGTCGGGGCCCCGACCCTGTGAGTTTGTGGAGTTGAATTTGATGCTCGACTGCATGATGTTATAATAATGTGCCACCGAATGAATAAATATATCTGTAATAGAAGCCCCAAGTGTGGAATGTGAACTTTGAATGCTTTTTGCTTGATCGCTTTCACATACTCATAAAATGTTTCCGACCAACTATAGTTGATAGCTTCTTATTTCCAATCAACCTGAGTTGACATTTTTGGGAATAGATTTACTTCCTAACCAACATAAGTTGGCATTTTTAGGAATATATAGTTTTACTTCCCGTAGGAATACATTTACTTCCTAACCAACATAAGTTGGCATTTTTAGGAATACATAGTTTTACTTCCCGTAGGAATACATTTACTTCCTAACCAAAATACATAATTTTATTTCCCGTATGAATACATTTACTTCCTAACCAACATAAGTTGGCATTTTTAGGAATACATTTCCTAACCAACATAAGTTGGCATTTTTAGGAATAGTTTTACTTCTCGTAGGAATACATTTACTTCCTAACCAACATAAGTTGGCATTTTTAGGAATACATAGTTTTACTTCCCGTAGGAATACATTTACTTCCTAACCAACATAAGTTGCCATTTTTAGGAATACATAGTTTTACTTCCCGTAGGAATGCATTTACTTCCTAACTGTAACAACCCGCCTAATAAGATACCGGGCGATCACTCCAATATTAAATTAAAACAGGAGTCACATATGGATCATCCTTAGCATCACTATCAAAAATCCATTTAATTACTAATATCCTATTAGGTGGCCGTTAAAAACTTTTACTTAACTACTATTTTTAACGAATAAATTACAACATCCACAATTAAATGCGTAATGAACTGAAATGAAAATGAAAGGAACTAAAATAACCGAACACTCGGTCCAAAATATACAACCATATCGAATGTTGTACTGAAAGAATAAATAAATGCAATTGAGCCATTGGCTCGAAAGTTTATACAATATCTCCTATCTAGAGTACAAGGAAGGAAACGTCTACCGATAACCTGCAAGCATCCACAGCTGCTGCAGCAGATGTCTGACTCGAAAGAATTTCCATCCAGGCGTCCCTGTGTCTGGACACCTATGTATATATATAATATAACAAGAAAGGAGAAGTAGATAAACGGGTCAGAGCCCCGAATTTTGAAAATATTTTGCAAGTGCATAAATGCCTTAATTTTAGGAAAATAGTTTTATCTCATATTTAAATTGGTATCGCACTCTCATGAGATACCCCTCACCTCTCCTCTAACAGTGCACACCTAGAGCATCCCTTCTAAATATCCTAGTCAAGCTACCCTGCTAAACTAGTCTAATTCCCAACCACTATCTACCCTATATAGTTAAACAAATGTACTGGGGGCATAACTTCACTCTAATCTCGACGCTATGCCATGTTCGTGCGTGGGGTGTCTCGCGAAGCGAAATCCAAACAAGGAACCCCCCCCCCCCGATACACTACTATGAGGCAAGGTCGATCTTCGAGACCCGTCAGTCCCTCAGTACAGAAAGATATATATAATATATATATACCATATTTATAATATTAAAGCACTAAGGATTAAACTTCTCCCCAGTCTCAACACAGTGCCATATTCGTGCGTGGGGTGTCTCGCGAAGCGAAATCCAAACAAGGAACCCCCCCGATACACTACTATGCAGCACGGTCGATCGTCGGGATCCATTAGACCCTCGGCACTCGATTTATACATATTCGTACATCTATAATGTATGTTCGGATAATATCTCCCGGACTGAGGATTACCAAATCAATTGTATCTTGGATCTATCTCCCGGACTGAGGTGTATTCTATACACAAAGTATTTACCAATACTTATCCTTTTCATTTCAAAAACTTCCATTTCCCTTCTCATATCCAGGAAATGTATTTAAAACCAATTCATTAACCTGAATTGCTTTACCAAAACATATATCTTTTTAAAAGCCAATTTTATTAACATAAAAATGCTTTTCCTTTTCAAAATATCCCATTTCCCTTTTTATATTCAGGAAATGTATTCAAAGACATTTTCATTATCATGAAAATGCTTTGATCATAACATATGCTTCCACATCCCTTCTTCCATCCGGGAAGTGTTACCGAAGCCAACTTATATATAACCCATTTCCCTTCCTATATCCAGGAAATGTAATTAAAGCAAATCCATTATTATGAACTGCTTTAATAAAAACGCGTTCTAAGACCGCCCGTCCGAATTTCTCCACTGTGCGCGCCCCTAAATGGCTATCATCTTCCAGGGCCTCCAAGACAACCTGGGATCCTATATCGAAAGACATCGGGAAGCGACCATGTGCCTGCGGGATAGTCAAGACCACACCCAGAATCTCCTAACCAGCGCAGAAAATATAACAACAAACGCCCACATGGACTATAGGACTATATCCACCCTACATCATTAGCCAGGGGGCTTCACCATACGAACGCAACTTCCCTTATGATAGCGATTTAGAGAGGTGTGTAATCCATATTTTATTAATTATGAAAAAACATTTCTCTTTTCATTTTGAAAATATTCATTTTTATATTTTCAAAATCATTTCCATCATAATATATATATATACCTAAATCACATAGTATATACATATCCTATATATATTCTTCCTTGAATATACATAAATGGCCATATTTGCCAACTATATATAGCGATGACCATTAATCCCAAAGATTCCCTCGAGGAATCATAATCATGCTTTCATATAAGTATGATACTAAACCCAAAGTATTTCCTTACTTTGTTCAATACTAATTACCTCAATCATCTCTTAAAGGTTTATTTATCCTCAAAACCCTTATTTAGGAATCCCCATAAAAATCCCAAATGGTAATTCAACTCCCCATACTCTTAAAGGGAGAAAACTAGAAATTCTGGCCTAAGCGAATCGATTCGCCCCTTTAGCGAATCGATTCGGGTGGGCGAATCGATTCGGTTCCCAATCCGAATCGATTCGGAAAGTATTCTGCAAACAGGTCTGTAAATGGCGAATCGATTCGGTCTGTACCCAAATCGATTCGGCCCATTGCAGAAACCCAATTTCCTTTAGGCGAATCGATTCGGCCTGTACCCGAATCGATTCGGCCAGTTCGAGGGCTACAGTTTGGGCGATTTTTCAATCTCCAAAATACCCAAAATTCAATCCAATATCCATTTAAATCCTAACTTGGTTTTATTACTACAAACCCAAAGTTTTTATATCTCCTCAAATTCTTTAGAGATCCTAACAATTCTTTTGAGAACCCCTAATATCTATCTCCAATAAGTTCTAACAAATGATTTCAATCTCGGACAGCTTTCAGTAGAAAAATCACTATAAGTTAAAAAAAAATCAGAAAAATACGCGGTCAGTGCCCACGCGACCGCATCGAAAAGATCTACAATTTTTATTTTTTGACCAAGAGCCGAATCGATTCTCCTCTAGGCCGAATCGATTCGGTAAGCACGCTGCCTACACTATTCATCGTCTTCTCCGAGACGGTTTCGGCCATTAAAGCTTCTCCCAAGCTTTTGTCGCCTAACCCAACGTCCTACAACCTCAACCAACTACAAATACCCATATATTAAGGGTTCTAAACATCCTAGAACCCTAAATCACCAATTAAGTTTACATAAAACCTAAGTTTCTCCAATTAACCAATTTTAGGGGTTTATTCGTTTTATCTCCCGAAAACCTGTTTTATTCACGAATACCCAACCCAAAATCATTAGGGTTTGTTATACCAACTGTGATATGAGATATTTATGCTCAAAAATAAATAAAGCAAGTAAACACTTGCCTCGTGGATAAAATCCGACGACCTCGAGTCGAATCCGGCGGGAGTTGGCCCGAGATCTCCCATTTCTTCTCCTCTTTCTCCTTCCTCTCTCTCTTCTCTCTATTTTCTTTCTTTCTTTCTCTTTTCTTTCCCTCTCTTCCTCCTTTTATAAGGAGAAAAGGGTTTTAAACCCTTAAAACCCAAAAACGACTCGTTTACCCAATTACGAGTTACTTTTACCTCTAAAATTACCCGAAACTCATTTTCGACAATCGGACACTCTTTTCCGACTATCTCGGACATTCCGAGAATTATGGCGTAGTCGAAATTCCCATCCAAGGTACTTGACTGCAAATCACTATTCCAACCCAAAATAATTAAATGCGGGTTTTCCAATTAAAAATCTTACCTCGTGTCGCTTTACTCAACGACGACATATAATTAAAATATTTTGACCTATATAGTCCCAAAAATAATTACAGCACCCATCGAAAATCATTCAATCCTCGAAAATCCCAAAATTTACTATTTAGGAAAATTCCCCAAATTGCCACTTAATTTAATTATGGAATTTAATTGTCTAAAAAAGGACGGGTTGTTACACTAACCAACATAAGTTGGCATTTTTAGGAATACATAGTTTTACTTCCCGTAGGAATACATTTACTTCCTAACCAACATAAGTCGGCATTTTTAGGAATACATTTTTGATAATAAATGATAGAGACTTCCTCGGAGCTGACCAACGGATTGTTGGGAATAAGATATAATAAATGCTAGAGACATCCTTGGAGCTGACCAACAGATTGTTGGGAATAAGATAATATATGCTGGAGACATCCTTGGATCTGACCAACAGATTGTTGGGAATAAGATAATATAAATGTTGGAGACCTCCTTGGAGCTGACCAACAGATTGTTGAGAATAAGATAATATAAATGTTGGAGACCTCCTTGCTGAAATAAGAATAGAATATGCATCCAAATAGATATAAAGAATAATTAAAAATAATAAAATGCCTCGTTGATCTGTCAAGGTAGAATTATATAATGCCGAACAAGAATAAGATCTTCCAGAACATAAGAATATGGCCGAGAACGTTGTCAGGCCTGAATATAAATAAGAATTATCCGACCAACTATCCGTTGGGGGTGAAATACAATGAATGTTTTATTTCTCCTTAAAGATGAATAAGTATCTTGTCGAGGCACAATTGCATAATGCCGAATAAGAATAATATTTTCCAGAACATAAGAATATGGTCGAGAACTTTGCTGGGCCTGCATATAAATAAGAATTACCCCGACCAACTATCCGTTGGGGGTGACATATAATAAATGTTATAGTTCTCCTCGGAGCTGAATATGATAATAAGTATCTCGCCGAGTTCCATGTTGAGATGAATATAGAATATGAATCCCAAGGGATATATAAAATAATTTGTGCTTGAGCCGATATCTGGGCCTGAATATAAATAAGAATTGCCCCGACCAACTATCCATTGGGGGTGAAATATAATAACTGTTGTAGCATTTCCTCGGAGCTGAATATGATAATAAGTATTTTGCCGAGCTCCATGGAGAGATGAATATAGAATATGAATCCGAATGGATATATAGAATAATTCGTGCTTGAGCACAAATCAAAGCAATAATAAAATATATAGTTCCTTGCTGAGGTGAAATTTCATAATGCTAAGCAATGATAATAGTTTCCAGATTGTTTCCGAGCATTCGTCGGCATTGAGTCTTGTACCTCTAAAAATTAATATCTTGCTCTACCATATGTGTAGGCTGAATTGATTAGTCATGAGAATAATTTACTCATCCAATCAATATATGATATGTATATGCTTGAGAAATAAAAATATTAATTTCAAAAAATGAAATAATATATGTTGGCTGATATGTCGAGGCACAATTGCCTGATGTAGAGCAATATTACTTTTTCAGAGGTTTACGAGAGCTTTCATCGGGATTGAATCTCGTCCCTATGAAATTTTAATAAGCTTCCCGAGCACCTGTCGAGACTAGAGAAAATAATTATTATCATGAGAATAATTATTCAGCCAAACAATATGTGATGTGTATCAGCATAAAATAATAAAAATTTCAAAATATGAAATAATATTTTTAAGCCAAATGTGTGTGAGATGGACAAATTTTTATCAGATATGCATTATAAATAAGACGTAGAGTTTTTTGTAAAGATATTTAGTCTCCAACAACTAATCAGGTATAAGTTGCTGTTTGAAAATTATTTATCACTTGGTTTTAAAAATATTTTTGGGGTGATCACAAGTTAAAAAAGACTTAAGCCCCCTGTTTGTCCCCAAGCTGAACTCGTGTTTAAAGAAATATCTGGGGTGCTTCACATTTTTTAATACCCCAAGATTCTACTATTGCCGACCTCCGGCATGGGTGTTGCCAACCAACATTTGGGGATATGTCTGGTTGTAGAATATACAGTGCTGACCAAGAAGCAAATGCTCCCCAACCAGCAGAGCGATTTCGCCGATCAACAAAATGGTGCATTGATATTGCCGACTAGCTGTTGGATGGTCACCGAACAATATTAGATGTCGCCGACAAAGAAGTGGATGGTTGGATAGTTGCCAAACAGTAAATTGGATCCTTCGAACAAGTCTGAGATGTCACCGATCAAGAAGTAGATGATCGTCGACCTGCAATTGGTTCCCCTGAGCTACAATATGAGTCTCCGACCAACAATAAGATACCTCGTAGTTGGATAAAACTATTTCAATGTTGTTGATGGATCTTCACATCTTATCTCCGACAAACAAAATGGTCTGTTTAAGCTTCCCTTTAATAAAAGATGGCCCAAGATGATGCCGACCAACAATATGGATGGATGACGAGAATATCTCGAATCCTTAGGTCAGAAAAATAGCATTCGATGTAAAATTTAAGCATTAAGAATGTTAATTAAATGAATAATTATCTAATCCACTATATCGTGTGATTCCGATAAAGAAACCCCGTGATGTGATGAACGAGGGGTCAACATATCAAATTTGTGCCCAGAGTCTTGGTATGGTCATGATTGATTTACTGATCATCTTTTATAAGAGGTGGGTAATGATTTTTCATGTGACAAAAAATTATTTTTTATATTGATCCCTTCCTATTCCCTATTTGGAGAGATAAAAATATGGTGAATGATCGAAGTTATTACCAAATTTATATAAAAAATCAATCAATTTGACTTTATTGACATAAATGGAAGATGAACCAAATTAAGTATATAGTTCATAAAAATGAATGCAAAGAGACTCAAACTTGAAGAGAGAGAAAATAGATCTGGGTCATTATTTCCATGGGAAAACTTTTTATTGTCTTTAACCTTTTCACATTCTCTGATTAAAAATATGATGGGAATTTGAAAAGACATCAAAGATCTTACAAAATTTATAATGAAAATTATCAAATCTTACCACCGTCGTATATATTGGTAGATGTAATCATTTAAAATATTTATTCCGTGATATAAAATTGAAACTTGAGAATCAAGTAAAAAGTTATGATTTATGAAATCCATTATTTTTCAGATTTCTAAATAAGAATTAATCTAATAGTTATGATTTTAAAATCATGATATGCAATATTTTGCAGATAAAAATTGGACAATTAATTTATGTATATAAACATAAAAATCATGATTGAATCAAAAGATGTGTGTAGAATATATAATTTGTTGTACGTAGAGAAAATAAAAACTTAGCTTTTGATGGAGAACAATGCTTGTAACACGTTCCCACAGACGGCGCCAATCTATTGATGCAAAAAACTGGACCGAATTCCCATTTTATGATCACAGATAAATAGATGAAAGCAATCCAATCAAGCACATAAGAGACAAAGATTTTTAAAGTGGTTCGGCTATGAATAAAGCCTACGTCCACTGTTATTTTATTCCCAAGGGTTTACAATAGCACCATAGGGTGTAGAGAGAGAAACTAGGTGTATCTTGTGTATGGTGTTTCTAGGTTATCTCGGATCTCCCTCCTTTTGGCTAAGGGGATACATGTATTTATAGTGATGGGAGATAAAGAGATTCATTGTATGTAGACATTTATGTCTACATTCAACGAATCTAATTATTGAATTGCTTGGTATGCTATGTGTTGTCATCTATTAATACAGTATAAATGTACATTAAGGCTCATTAAATGCGCTATCATCTTCATTAATGCACATTAAATGCATAGTTATCCTTTGATCTTCCTGGTTGGTATGCCGACCAACTCTCCTCGGGTGCCGACTAACTCTCCTCGGGTGCCGACCAACTCTCCTCGGGTGCCGACTAATACTCCTCGGGTGCCAACTAATTGTCCTCGGGTACTGACCAACTCTCCTCGGGTGCCGACTAATACTCCTCGGCTGCCGACCAACTCTCCTCGGATGTCGAATATTGCCACGTAGGATGACATGTGTCCTTTTCGGATTGGTCCTCGTAGATGGAGAATTTTTGCGTTAACATTTATGATTATGGGTCGTGAGCACACCTAATTTAGAAATGTGGATAGTTATATATATACGACTGTGTGATTGTGCATATATTATATATCTGTGTAAAAATCGTACCCGACCTACTTGCTAACACGGGGGTTTTCGCGCCGGGATAGTCTTATCTCGATTCGACCTTTATGGGGGATAACGAATTGTACCCTAGAAGATAGTATCCTTGATTACAGGCTATCTCAGTTATAGTCATATGGTCCTAAGAGACGTGTGGGTATATGCTGACCTCTTAGGACTGGGAACTATGCTTCGCCTCTATTTGTTTGTGTTTTGTGTTAATAGAGTTCGAGAGTGATTCTGAACTAGTATTTCCCTTAGTTTGTATGATAAGGGGACTTGATAGAAGAGTATGCCAGCACCATAAATCTTATGTGGGGTGCCATTAGTATATATATTATATGTGTGACTAATATATATACGTATACTTATATGGAAACTTTCTACTGTGCGTATGAGTAGATAAGTAATGAATAAATGCTTCAACTTTATTATAAGTGTTCAGGAACTTTATAACGGTAATGAGTTGTTTTAAATAACTTAAGGAATCTTGAAGAGAATGATTTCCTAAAGTAAATTATCATAACCTCGCTTTTCACATGATAAAACCTTATGGATAATAAGATAGGGAAATTGATGAGTTTTATTAGTATGGTAGTCGTGCACACTAGATGAGAGGTGAGAATTCTCAAGAGAGTGTCGCATACTAACATGGTTGTTGCATTACCAAGTAAGCATTTTAAATACTTGCTAAACTAATTTTAAATTGTTTTACACTCGGGCTTTGACCCGTTTCCTGTTATCTCTTTGCTCTTGTATATATATATATATATATATATATATATATATATATATATATATATATGTATTTATTTCAGGTGCCCATCCACAGGGGCGACTTGCGTAGATTCTTTGGGACCGGACGCGCTGCAACTTATATGGGAGATGCAGGACATTACTTAGACGACGTCGATGTTGAATCTTTTCTCATTCTGGTTATGAATAGTTAGGGCATGTGTCGCTAATTTCCTTATTCAGTTGGATTTGTCAGAGATTATGTTCATTTATCTTTAGCATTTTTACTCTTTGGGATTTAAATTACTGTCAGGATGGTTTTTCCTTTGTAGTTTTAAAGTTGGTATTGGATTATTTGAATGATTAAATTCATGGGTGTTTATTTCCAGTCTTAATAATTGTGTGAATCTTAAACTGTTACGTAATAAAGGATTTCGTAATTGGATTTAATAAATAGAGATAATGTTTTAAATGGTTTTGTCACTTAGCTTAATTATTTAGGGTGTTTCAATTGGAAAGTTTATTTTGCGATAGTGATGCTAAGAATGAATCAACCGTTCACTTCGATTATATTTTAATAAAGGACTGATCACCCAGTATTTAATTAGGCGGGGTGTCACAGGTGGTATCAGAGCATTTGATTCTAGTGTCCTTTAGGATCTGGACGACTTATTTCGTTTCCAGCTTAGCGTCTTTGATATAAAGCCCTAATATTAGGAATGTTGTATTCATCTCTATGCATTGGGAATTCGTGCTTCTGTGATTTGTTCATGCCAATGATGAACTCATCCAGATTATTTAAATTTTCAGATGGACCGTCAAGAAGAACTAGCTAATGCTGTTAGGGGAGTCAACGAGCAAGGTCGACTCACACCTCAGGTGTCTCTAGAGAGAGTATCAACCGCCGAGTTAGCAGGTATTGTGGCAGAGGCAGTTACCATTGCGGTTTTACAGTATCAAGAATGGAGCACGCAACTTATGGGGGGCAAAAGATCTAGAGAGTATAGTCAGTCTGTTATGACTAGAAATAACAAGTGTATACTCAAGACCGTAAAAGCCACGAAAGTAACAAATTGTATAGGGAAACCCAAAAGCATCAGGGCCAATAAAGTCGGGTGATAACTAGGCTTTTTGCGTGTGTAAGTCGTTGTTGTTGAAAGCCAAGTTAATCAAAATCTCAAATACCTACAAAATATAATAAACTCAAGTGTAGCGGTAAGTAAGGGTATCAATCCACTTTCTAGGGAGTAAAGCAAATGGACCAAATTCAATTGTAATTCACTATTTATTTTCTTTTTGTCCTTTTTCACTTTTTCTAATTTTTTTTTAGCTTTTTCAATATTAAAACAAAAGGGTGAGGTGAGATTTTAAACTAAACTAAACTAAGATGAAAATAACTAACTAGAAAATGACTAAAATGAAAAATAAGGTCTAACACTAAAATAAAAGATAAAGTGAGGTAAATAATTGTAAGAACAATCAAGGAGTGGGATTACACCACAAATTTTAATTATTCTAATTAATTAATTTAATTATTTGAATTCTCCCAAATTAATATTAAAATTACAATCCAACTCTCGTTGCAAGTGTAATTAGAATAGTAATCTTTTAGAAAATTAAAATTAACACCCCACAACTCTATAAAATTAGATCTACACTCCTTTTAATTAATCACCCGCTAGGATCGATCAATTAGAATTTATGTCAATCTTAGAAATTAAATTTAGAGTTGAAATTCAAATGATAATACCCCACTTAAGAAACCCCTATCTCTAGTTCGAATCTAAAATGGGTATTATCACTAGAATTTCGATCTTCTCTCGAAAATCATTTACCCTCTCTCGAGGCGTAAATCTAAGGGTGAGGGATCAAAATTAACATTCAAAGGGATATTTCAAGTAAGCAAACTAATTAAACTAAATTAATATCAAATAAGGGTTTCACCCCACCCCTTGAAAGGGGTTTTAGCCTAGCATGGTATAAAACATGACAAATTAATATTCAAAGGCATAAAATAATAAAAGAAGGGAAGAGAACAATCAAACCAAATCTCTTTGATTATGTTGAACTCCAATCCTTGAAATTGAAGCATACACCTCTTAATTGATCTTCCAAATGATATGAAATCAACTATCCACTCAATTAATTCTCTAACAATATTTAATCTCACAAATATCTAAAAATAAAAACTGAAAAACTATTTACAAAAATTTATTTTCTAAACTAAACTATCTCTCTCTAGAATTTTCTCTCTACAAAGCTTCTATTTCTAGAATGGCCTTGAGGTCTTCTTTTATATGCAATTGAAGCTAAGGGGTATATGTGGGAATTGGCTAGAGGTGCATGTGTATAAGGTGAGAACACATGTGCATGGGGGTGTGAGGTGAGGGAATATTTGGAAAAATCTGATTTGTTATTGAGGGTAATTTGGGAAAAATGGATAAAGGTTAGTTGGGGGGTATAATGGGGTTAAAGGGTTTAAGTGGGTATTAGGCACATGTGGGAATTAGTTTGGCTTTATTTGTTTTTGGTTTGGGACATTTAGCAGGTGAAGTAATCGTGTGAGGGAAATGAAATGGGTCTTTGGCTTATGGGATATGGAAAGTGGCTTAGAGGTTGTTGGGTTTTGAAATGGGTATTGGGTTAAGAAGATGGGATCAAGGATTGGTAAGATTTTTGAAGGTTTGGAAGGAGTTGGGTCAAGCCTTTCATGGTCGAAGCTGTCATGGTGGGTCGGAATCACCTCGGAGCTGGCATGGGGCGGACAGGGGGCTGGTCTCGGGTTAGGGTTAGAGTATAGGCCGGTTGGGCTCGCCGGACATGGGTCGCGAGGAGAGAATCACCGCGGGATGGGCTTGGGTGGCACGCCGACGGAGGGTTGGCAGTCCGGTTGAGGGCTGTGGCTGGAGGCAGTTGGAGGGGTGACGAGGGCTGGGCGGTTTGGACGCCGGGGCAGAGGGGAGGTCGGGCCTTGATGGGGGTAAGGCCTGAGGTGGGTTTAAGGGGGCTGGAGTTTGCAGAGAGAGAGAAATGGGTTTTAGTTTTATGGTTTAATGGAAATGGTGTTAGGAGAGAGAGAGGGTGAGGTTGAAGGTGGTGAGAGAGAGGAAAGAAGATGTGGGTTAATGGAAGAGAGAGAAAGTGGTGGGTGATGGGGAAGAAGAAGAAGTAGGGAGTGTTGGTAAGTGGTGGGGTGTATGAGAGTGCGGTGAGGCTTAGGGTGTAGGATAGGTGTAATGGGTATTAAGTGTGTGTGTGTGTATCATTTGGACACCTAAAAACATAACACTAATAAAATAAAACTAATAAAATAAAAATATAATAAAATTCTATTCTAAAATAAAATAAAGACTCAAATAAAATGAAACTAGAAAGAAATAAAAAAATAAAAAAAAAATAAAATCTAATAAAACTTAAAATTAAAATCTTAAAAAGAAAATGTAAAAATTAATAAATAAATTAAAATTTTAAAAATTAAAATCCTAATAAATTAAAATAAAACTAAAACTAAAAACTAATAGAATAAAAATGAAAAATAAAATAAAATAAAATAAAATAGGAAAATAGAAAATAAACCTAAAAATTCTAAAATAAATCTAAAATAAATCCTAATAAATAGAAAAGACTCAAACTAAAAATCTAAAATATAATAAAATGACACAAATAAAACACACACAGGCTTGGGGTAAGTTTGGGTTAAGTTTAGGCTCGGGTTAGGGTACGAGAGAGGGAATTAGCTCCATAAAATGCACAATTGCCTTGAAATACGCGTTTGAACACCGCAACGTACATTAACCCTGCATATTAAACAATTAAGCGCATAAGACCCATATTGTCGAGAATTAGCAACTAAAATACATCTATTTGGGGTATAAATTGTACAGTTTTGGGTGCTTATCATCGGGGTCCGAGTTAAGTCACGAAGAGGGTTTTCAAATATGGAATGGATGGTCATAAACGTCGAACTTGTCCGGATCCGTCTAGAGAGGAACTCCAACCCAACTAGTGAGAAATTTCAGGACTCTGCTATAAGTGTGTACAAATGGGTCACAAGTGGAGGGACTGTCCTCAACCAAATGTCATTTTTCATCAAGATGATCAACAAGGCCAAGGAGAAAGTGGAACTATACAACCGGACCAAAACCAATAGAGCCGTAAAATGAAATAGTTTAGAGTCAGATGCTTTAATTGCGGAAGGATGGGTCACCGGAGGCAGGATTACCCAGATAAGAGTAAGATACCCAAGCAACAGGGGCAGAAATAGCACGGATGTGTGTACGACGCCCAGCATACTGAAACCCAGCAGCCATCATCGGCCTTTGATGGTACATTTTTTCCTTCTAGTACTATGGGGCACATTCTATTTAATACTGGGGCGTCATACTGTTTTATAGATACTCGTTTGGCACGAACCTTTGGATTTTTAGACATTACTAAAGTACGGTGTCATGCGTAGACTCATCATTTGGGGAAAGGGTCATTTATCTTCTGTATACGCCAAGGTGTAGGTATATAGTTTGGTAGTTTGGTTTTACCTACAGTCATACTAGTTTTAGTCATACGTGAGCACGACGTCATTATTTGGCATGGATTGGCTCGCTACGCACATAGCCATGATAAATTGATTCGGTAAGAGTATTACCTTTGTCATTGAGGGGAAGAAGATGTTTGAGTGGCGATGCCTCGCCCAGAAGGGGGATCTTCCACCTATTTTTATTATATAAAGGAAGATACCTCTAAGGAGATTGTGATTCTATTGGATTCGATTCCATTCGTTCGTGAGTTTTCGAATGTATTTCAGGTGATAAGTGGAGTAAGTATCGAGGTATTTTGTGGAGAGTGAAATCACACGTGCTAAAATATTTTTCTCGACGCAAGTATAGGGGACAAGAGTATGTGTCTAGTAAGAGACAACGATTAAAGTAGTTCTATTTTAGTTTAAAAAGGCGTGTCACGTCCGAGGACCATCTGTGCAACCAACATGATTGGCAAGGTAGAAGTATGAGTTTTATCCTCGACGGATGAGGCGTGTTTTATGTGACCTGAGCGAGTCACTAATTCTTTGTGCGTTGCTAGATTAGCATGTGAGATGAGTTTAATGCATATAACTACAACGATATTATTATGTGAATATTTTCCTAGTGTAGCGGGATTATCTTTAGTTCTATCCGCGGAGGATGAATGGGTGTATTGATAGTGTTATATACTTTATTGAGATTACTCGTTTTAGTGATGTGGTATGCGAGTATCATATTGTCTTGGTTACAACTTTATAGCAATGGTTAGTACGATAGTAGGTAGTTAATTCAAGGCTATCGAAATGGTTGCATTAGTGAAACATGTTTTGCTCTAGCAAAGCCTCACATGCGAGAGGGTCGGACTCACACTTACATTATCTACTTTGGGGACTCGGAGGGTATAGTGTGCTCAAAATATTCGATCCTGGTGTGTATGGATACCTTGTTGTTATAATTTAATTTGTATTGGGTTTACTGTGGAGCGAAAAGATTTAACTCATTATGATGTTTAGTGCTAAAGACTTGGTGATAGGAAGAGAGCATTGATATATCTATCCTTTAGAGATGTGAGAGTTAAGAGGTTGGACCCATATGTTTGGGGACAGGATTTCGAGATCCCCGAGCGTATGTATTCGAGGTTTATGGAGTGTGATTACCACCAATACTGAATGATGGTACAATTGGCAAAATGTTCGTTGTTAAGTATAATTACGAGAAGAAATGTAAGTTTTCTGTCAAGAGACGGAATAAAGGAGTACATGCTATGGACGGAGGGCCTAACGGATTTCGATAACCGACAATGCTAGGTAGTAGTGTATCAGGGGGTTCCTTGTTTGGATTTCACTTTGCGAGACATCCCACACATGAAACTTAGCATAAGGCTGGAAGTAGGGAGACGTTTGGTCATTAGTCCATGAGTTCTGTACCCCGGTCGAAATGGTATCAAGTAATTATATCTGTAAGTTGGAAGTTGAATTTTTATTTAAGGCTAGTGGAGACGGTTGTGTGGTAAGAAAGCATTGAAAGTTTTGTTTTATCACCACGAGTTAAGGGAGTGGAATGATGATAAGGAGGATTTAAAAAATTTGGTTTCTAGGGTGATTGAGAGTACCCAAGTGTTGTAATCACATTGCGAGCAGTAGGGAAAATAAAGAATTGGGTATTAGGTGTGTAGCATATGATATGCTTACGCTAGTATGCACCGTTTATAGGTTGTGTGAGCATCCTAGTTATCTGATGATCAAATCGTCCGAGTTGAGGGGACGTGGGAATGGACGTGTGGAATATATGTTTGTGGGACTAGCATTACGAGGTGGGAGTGGTAGAGTGGATTAAGCGTCGCAAGAAGAACGATAAATCCATATATACTTGTACGATCAGAGTAGCATGCCGAATCTGGTTGAAAAGCTGTGGGAAACCATTTACAAAGGGGTATTCCTTGAAAAGGGTAGAATTTAACTATATGGAGAACACTCGGAGCGGTGTTATAATTAGTCAAATGTGACAGCGACTTGCGCATACAAAGAGTGATGATGTTAGTATGGTATAAAAGATCCAGAAGTGCGCATCGTGGAGAAAAGTGCACGGGTCAGAACTTTCGATATACACCAAGGAAGGAAAGGGAGTATTAAGTGTCACTTAATGTGAGACATTTCAAGGAATGTCGATGTTGAGCGGGATATAGTGAGTAGTCTCTGCGGGCACCACTCATAGATAGAGATCGGTTGGAATAAGAGGATCAACCAGAGAATTTGGTGGCTATCGACAATTCCTGTAATGGAAGAGGCCAGTAAAGTCGATAAAGCTTCTTGGATGGGTTGATATCCTCAAGGCAAGATCAAGGGTTCATCCGAATGTGTGGAACAAATCGCCCAAGAAGGAAGTGACTGACATTCCTTTGGGGTGATTTACAATATTAAGTAGTGTGCCCCAGTCTTCCTTTGAAAGGAAGGGATCGTGCTGGTACGGGGTCCTACACGGTATTATTTTCTGAATCGGGATGAGATTTATCAATTACACCTTCAATATGGGATTTCAGGAAGCAACGGAGATAACGTTTCGTTATGAGTGGGAGGTATCACCCATAGGTGAGGAGCAGGCGAACGGTGATTAACGATTAGTGGGGCGCGTGAAGGTAATTTTGGAATCTTGGTGATTATTTCATTTCCACAACGGATAGAAATAGCAAGTGAAGTATAGTATGGTATAGTTCTGGGGAAGCACTCGTACCTGTTTGTCGTGAACGAGGTGCTTATTGATGTTTTTGTGTGGAATAACCTCAACTATTCTGCTTCTGTATGTTTAGAGGTGAGTAGATAATCAGAATTTTGGATCGGTCGAGAATAATATGATGTTTATGGTGGAATCGCATAACTATTTTAGGCGAACAAGAGTGGCCAGATGTTTGTATGGCTTCTCTCAGAATGGGAGTTTGGTGTTCAGATAAATCCGAGTAGTTGTCATGTAGTGAAGTGAGGTCTCCCAATGATATTGAAATAATGGGAATTAATAGTGTATATGCGTGTCTTATGCAAATATTGTCGGTTAGGAGAAAAATATGAAGTGTCGTTAATGAGAGTATTAAACAAGCTTGCTATGAGGCGGGGGCAATAGTGATTGAGCGCCTTACTATGTAGATAGTTTACATACTGATAAGGTATTCAAAATTGTTTTATCAGGTAGGCCCTAATTTTCTGAATTTCGGGACGAAATTTCATCATTAGGGGGAAGTATGTAATACCCCGTATTTTTATGGACTTTAAATTTGGGGAATTATTTATTGAAATTGAGATATTAATTCGAAAATTTATTTTAAATGTTTACTAGCATGACAAGAGTTAGTAAGTATTGAAATTGTTGAATATTACTAGATGAGTAAAGTAATATATAAGATTGATGTTATAAACAAAATTGTCACGAGTGAATAAAATGGAAATTATGGAAATTTAAGTCGGGACGCGCCTGTGTCGTGTCAGGACTAAATTATTATTATATAAAGTGAATAAATTATAAGTTGCTCGTATGGTCTTTTTGAGTGCGCCAATGTGTCCGAAAGGGTCGAGATAGTCAAAAACGTTTACCCGGGGGTTTAGTTTGGGTCTCGGGGAGTTTTTAGGCCTATTTGACATCCCGAGAGGGTATTATAGACATCTTGCATTTTTGTGTAATTAAACCCACGAATTTAATTAGGTTAAATCAGCCATTTGGAGTTGTCTCTTAGGGTAAGCAAACTCAAAACCTTAGAACGGCCATTAGAGAAGAAGGTAGGAAGCTTTCCAAGCAATCCAAGGCCAAGAACTCATCCGGTTACACCGCCACCACCACCAAAACGTAGATCGCGCGACGGGGAACGCAACCATACCATTTCATCCACGAAATCAGAACCTTGAATTTCAGGCAAGTATCTATCTTGCTTTGTTTTTGGTTAATGCCTCACCCATGTTAATTTAGGATTGCCAAGATCATGTTTTATGAAAGAAATTGTTAATTTAGAAACTTTAAATCACATGTTTAGAGAGATTCAAAATATTCTGGATATACCCATCACATGTAGAGGATTACCCGCGAATTACTATGAGTTTAGAAACAAGAAATCTGGGAAATAATTAGTGGAATGGATAATTCTTCCAAAATTAGGGTTCTTGAGGATTATGTCGATTTTACCCCAATTCGATATCGTTGATGTAATTATACATGTTTCATGTAAGAAATCTTGTATATATGTATATAGAACTCATAGTATCGTTATTTTAGAATTTTAGACTTAATAATGGCGTTTTTGGAGAAATTGGAAGATGAAACCCGTGGGTTTAATTTGCAGTTTCTGGACAAGAATTGCTTGATCGATCGATCGACCAAATAGCATCGATCGATCGACTGATCGATCGATCCACCCCTTGTCATCGATCGATCGACCACTCCTGGAAAACTGCATATTTCTCATCCGTTGGTTTAATCCGATTAAGATGCATGGGAACCCTTGATTGTTGTTGTTGCGGTATAATGGGATATAGATAAGACCAGTAGGGCCTAGGTAGACCCCGTTGAGTAACATTTTAGTGTAGGATGAGATTTTGGGTTAACAACGAATGATTCATGTGTATAAGAACTCATGCGTATACTTAATAAAAAGATCGAGACTCCTAAGGGAGTTTGACCCAAACGTAAGTGAGTGTATGCCTACTGAAATTATACTTAGAATACTTCGAGAAAGAAGAAGTGAGTATAAAATGGACATTAAATAAGAGTAAAAATGACGAGTTCGTTATGCGTAATAATCGAGTAAAATATGTTAATAACGGATAATTATGATTATGGGTCGTGAGCACACCTAATTTAGAAATGTGGATATTTATATATATACGACTGTGTGATTGTGCATATATTATATATCTGTGTAAAAATCGTACCCGACCTACTTGCTAACACGGAGGTTTTCGCGCCGGGATAGTCTTATCTCGATTCGACCTTTATGGGGGATAACGACTTGTACCCTAGAAGATAGTATCCTTGATTACAGGCTATCTGAGTTATAGTCATATGGTCCTAAGAGACGTGTGGGTATGTGCTGACCTCTTAGGACTAGGAACTATGCTTCGCCTCCATTTGTTTGTGTTTTGTGTTAATAGAGTTCGAGAGTGATTCTGAACTAGTATTTCCCTTAGTTTGTATGATACGAGGACTTGATAGCAGAGTATACCAGCACCATAGATCTTATGTGGGGTGCCGTTAGTATATATATTATATGTGTGACTAATATATATACGTATACTTATATGGGAACTTTCTACTGTGCGTATGAGTAGATAAGTAATGAATAAATGCTTCAACTTTATTATAAGTGTTCAGGAACTTTATAACGGTAATGAGTTGTTTTAAATAACGTAAGGAATCTTGAAGAGAATGATTTCCTAAAGTAAATTATCATAACCTCGCTTTTCACATGATAAAAGCTTATGGAGAATAAGATAGGGAAATTGATGAGATTTATTAGTACGGTAGTCGTGCACACTAGATGAGAGGTGAGAATTCTCAAGAGAGTGTCGCATACTAACATGGTTGTTGCATTAATAGGTAAGAATTTTAAATACTTGCTAAACTAATTTTAAACTGTTTTACACTCGGGCTCTGAACCGTTTCCTGTTATCTCTTTGCTCTTGTATATATATATATATATGTATTTATTTCAGGTGCCCAACCACAGGGGCGACTTGAGTAGATTCTTTGGGACCGGACGCGCTGCAACTTATGTGGGAGAGGCAGGACATTACTTTGACGACCTCCATGTTGAATCTACTCTCATTCTAGTTATGATTAGTTAGGGCATGTGTCACCCATTTCCTTATTCAGTTTGATTTGTCAGAGATTATGTTCATTTATCTTTAGCATTTTTACTCTTTGGGATTTAAATTACTGTCAGGATGGTTTTTCCTTTGTAGTTTTAAAATTGGTATTGCATTATCTGAATGATTAAATTCACGAGTGTTTATTTCCAGTCTTAATAATTGTGTGAATCTTAAACTGTTACGTAATAAAGGATTTCATAATTGGATTTAATAAATGGAGATAATGTTTTAAATGGTTTTGTCACTTAGCTTAATTATTTAGGGTGTTTTAATTGGAAAGTTTATTTTGCATGAGTGACGCTAAGAATGAATCAACCGTTCACCTTGATTATAATTTAATAAAGGACTGATCACCCGATATTTAATTAGGCGAGGTGTCACACGGGGACGGAACCAACATTTTTTTGAGTGGGGTTAATAAAACAAGTCAAAGATGATGTGTCAACAGTGTATTGTTTGTTGATCCAAGTCCAAGAGAGTGGCATTGCCTCTTTAGTTAAGACTTTCAATTTTGAGTCAGCGACCTTTAAGTTCAAAACAAAATATGATGTAAAGTAACCATATGCCATTCAATAATAATATTAATTTATGGTTTGTTCATCCAAAATGAATTACAAATTTGTAATTATTTTAAAAATATAACCTAATATATCAATGAAGAAGTTAAGAACTAACTCACTAACACCATAACAAAAGTCTTTTGTGTGTAGGGGTGTGCGGGGTGAGGTGGGGGGGGGGGGGGGAGGGTGTTGGTTATCCAAGATCTATCATTCATTTTTACTTTTAAATTTGATTAGCAACTAAGAGATTAACATATGTGCAATAGGGTTGTAGATGAGGGGTTTGTACTACGAATTACTGCACATGAAAATCATTGCAAAAAATTTAAGATAAAGCTAATAGTTAATGTTTTAGTGATTTTTTTTAGCTAATTGTTCTCTCTGCAATGAATAATACTTCCAAACTCAATATTGTTGTATCCATATTCTCCTCACATAATATACTTTTTCAATTTAACAAATATTAAAAAAAATATATTGGTGATTATTTACACAATCAAACCCAATAAACAATGCGTAATCAACAACTCCAGAAATTTTGAAGAAAAACTACAAGACGTTGTTAAGTCAAATTGTGCAAGGGATGAACTTCAAATAAAATTATTTTCTTACAAAAAAATAATTGTACAAATTTCGTAAAATTATTGACTCATAAAATGCATACTCAAATGACCCACTAATATTACAAGACTTACTCATTATTTTAGACACATTTTTGTTACTATAACACACACCTCACTCGCTCTAAAGACATTCACTATTTATTTGGACACTCTTTACTACACTTGATTATTTTTCTCACTTGATGTCCCAAGTGGGGAGTGGGTATTCCTATTTATACCTGTGTAATTTTGGTGGTTAGAATTCTCTAGAGAGAATATTTTTAAAAATTATAGGAGATAAGGAATAGGAGGGAGACAAAGCTAGAAGCTTTCGGAAAGAGAGAGGAATCTAGAAATGGATAGAAAGAATGTTAGAAGTTTCCCGAAATAGAGGAATGTAGAAAGGGAGAGAGGAGGTGGTGAATTCAACAGACGTGACGTTAAAACACAAACCAGTAAAGCATTTAACAAATTCAATAGCTACACAACTGAAGGAGTGGAATCCCCGGGTTTTAAATAATTCAAAAAAAATTAATTTCCTTTTAAAACCAAACCCAATGAATGATGATGCTGAAGCGTTGTAAAACAGGTGATGGTTCAACTTTCAAAAATAACAACAAGTTTTAATTTCTCCAAACAAATTAAAACAAAATTCAAGTCCTAGAATTTGCCTAAGTCATGATTATTCATTTAAACAAAGTTAGGCGCAACCAATTTTAGCAAATGACTTGAATAAACCAAATTTACCCAATATTTAAATTAAGTCCCAAATTAAATGAGTGTGAAAATTAAACCAAATTTTATCTTGAAATTATCCTAAGCATGGATTCTAAATTAATGAGCAAGATAAAATAAACAATGTCACACTACGCCGAGATGTACGAGGAAAAACCCAAGACGGGAAACAACCTCGGACGGCCCTAGCCACAAGTCCACTAGATACGGAATTACAATTACAAGACAGATAGACTTACAACGACTGACTCGATCCCTCTCAAGCCTCGACGCTCCTTCTCGTAGAAACCTCTTCCTAGCGGACAACCTCGGAACACCACCGCGGTCTCGGAATCCACCGATGGGACTTTATATGGTCACCGTCACCCAAGCATGGAGCCTTTCTCCGTGTGGGTATAATCTCAACAAAAGTCTTCTTTGTGATGGGGTGTAGAAGCAAACCCGAAACGTCTCTTGAATTCGGTAGAGAAAACCGGTGCCAAAAACTCCAAGTAAAGATATGTATATATGGAACTTGGAATAAACAACAATGGGTGTAAACTAAGTGTTTAAAGATTTTTCTTTAAGTTGAAGAACACTCAAACATGAACATTTTCCTTTTTAAAAATGATCTCTCAAACTCTCTCTAGGAGATGTATTATGATGGAAAAGTTGTCTTGGAAAATGTGTTTCCCGCACATAATAATGTATGAAAAAAGTTGGTTGAAAACCAAGTGGAGGAGTGGGGAAAAACTGCAAAAAACTGCCAAATAACTGTTCCCGCTGGAATCTCGTTCGATAGAACTTGATTCTCGTTCGAACGAGATTCTAACGAGTGACCAGCCTGGGCTCGTTAGAAGTTCGTTAGATACCTCGTTAGAACGAACATTCGTTCGAACGACATATCGAACGACTGACCAATTAGGGTCGTTGGCAAAACTCGTTCGAACGAAACTGGTTCGAACGACAAAACTCGTTCGAACGAAATCTGGTTCGAACGAAAAAACTCGTTCGAACGACATTTCTAACGAACGACCAGAAAGTTTGTAAAATTCAATTTTGGCCCAGAAACTTTTATATACTTATTTTAAAGTTCTATTTGATTTTTTCTTAAAATAAAATGCAGTTTTTATTATACCTAACACCCAATACAAATTTTTCCAAGCTCCTATATAAATATAATTACATTCATACCTTGGGAGCATGGAACTTTAGTTGATGACGTAGAAACGAGGCACACAAACCGGCATTTTGATGAAGCTTTAAATTCTTTGCCGCTACGTCTTCAATACATACTTCATAGGCTTGAGAATATTACAAATAAATACTATCCTATGAATAAATGTTTTTGTCCGGAATTGAGCCAAAACTATATATGGACTCAATTGGAAATTTGTGTCCTTACAAATCTCCCCCTTTGGCTATTCCGGGACAAAAACCAAACAAAAATCCTAAAGGTCCGTCAAGCTCTACTAGACTCATAACATAACTCGCCCAATCTTGACTCAACCCAAGGATCAAATGCTTTGCCATTTAAACAATGCTGCTTTAGTAGAATACCTGCACACTTAAGTAAACTCATCAAATGCATAGGGAATATCAAAATATACAATGCAATTAATTAAATTATTCCCCCTAACCTAAATTAATTCTCCCCTTTATCAATTACATGACCTACTTAGAAAGACGTCTCCCCCTAAGATAAATCTCCCCCAAACGAAGATACGATAATAATAGGATTAGATACCATTTCTCCCCCTATCATCATTCTCCCCCTTTTTGTTCGGGAATAGGCAAAGGATAAAGAACTAATAAACAGCATGTGAAAGCTTAAAGTGATAAGACATGAAAGCATATGAGCAATAAAAGCAGGGCAAAGACATATATCATATATATAGATACCAAAAAAATATACCAATAGAGCACTTGCATATATATAGATATAAACACACACATGACACAAAATACAATAAGTTTGCACACTCGTATGGCAAAAATGTGTCATATGGAAACGGAAGTGTAGGGGTGTGTACTAGCAACAATTAAATTTAGACCCAAACACTTAAGAAACGTTCACGGAGTTCTCATTTGATTGAAAACTTCATCACAGTTAAATATAACCTCATGTGACAATATAAAGATTGAACTCAATGAACAAACATACACAATGCATACAAGCCTAGCATGATGATGATTCTAAAAACCAAATAGAGTCATGACATTAAAGACAACTAGGATAAACGGACATTGTTCAAACCGTTGATATACCATCCAATTCTCCCTCAATAAGCATATATATTCTTTTGTTATTGAATGAATATATCAAACAAACATAGGCCTTGTCAATTGCTTTCTTTTAATGCCAAATATTCTGTTTTTAGGCCTTTGGATCACGTATTTCTTTTAGATCCAATCAACGGTGGCTTACTATCGCAAAGGATTTAATTCATCCTTTCGGAGCCCTTCCCCGTGCATATATTAATTTATCATGTTTTCATTTTTCACACAAATCTCACATGCAACGGAATTTGACATGCACTAGTCCTCCTAGGTCATAGATATGTAGATGACTAGATTGATAGGAGAACACCTCAAAAAGCTCAAATATAACATGTGACATTAAAATTTCAAAAGAGCTCGTGCATGTGTGAATAGAGGCATATAGAAATAGAATCCATTTAAACAATACAAAATCCAACTACTCCATAAAATATGGTAAAGAACATAATAAGGATTGAAAATCTAAATCAAAAGTTCTAGCCACGTGGGAGCGTAAATGATGGGATTCAAACACAAGTATATGCCACATAAAGTGTGTCAAACAAAAATACACACCAAACAAAATCTTTTTGAGTTTTTAACATTTTTAGTCAAAAAGAAAGATATATACTCAAAAGACTAAACAAAAATCATTTGTATTTTTCATTAAGCATAAATGAAATAAATAAAACACAAATGATAAACAAAAATCTTTTTATATTTTGCTGTTAAATCAAACACAAAAAAAATAATACAAAAAGATAAACAAGTCATAATTTCTAGCATGTGATATGAAATAAGGCAATGACTAGAAACTGACTAAACAAGCATACATTTAGCATATGAATATAGCATGAAGTACAAACGCTAAATTATGCAAACACTAACACATTCATCCATTAGATTTAGCAAGGGAGGAAGCATGTGTAAGTAAATGAGAATCAACAACCCTATTTTGTAAGGTAACCAAGTCGGATTTCCTAACCCAAATTAATGAGGAATGACTATTTTGGGGTGTAGGAATGTTAACTACAGTGGTTACTTTACTATGGGGTTTTCTAGGAATTCGTTTAAGATCTAAACAAAATTTCTTAAGATGACCTTGTTGACCACAATGTGTACAAGTGAGAACATGTCGAAAAGATTTACTTAATGAGTGATCTTTAAAAGTATTCCTAGTTGATTCTCCTAAAACATTGGTTTGGGCATTATGAGTAAATTCATTACAGGGATTGAAGCCTAAACCACAAGTGTCATTTTTAATTTGGACCGTTCCTAACATTTTATCTAGTTTTTCAGAACGACATTCCAAATCAAATTTGACAATACTAGAATCTTTTAATTTATTTTCCAATTCTGTAATGTTAGATTCTAGTAAAACATTTCGCTCTTCAAAAGCAAGAAGCTCCTTTTTCAAGGATTCCATTAAACCCCTAAGGCTATCTCTTTCGCCTTCTACATAATCAAGCTTCTCTTGAAAAGTCCTCACATGAGTCCTAAGGTCTTCTATTAAAACATTTTCATCAATGACCTTGACACTCTTTCTTAAACAAGCTTCTAACTTCAAATTAGTTCTTTTCAAATTAATAGATTCTTTATATAATTCATGAAAAGCATTTTGAAGTTCACTCACATCAACCTCTTCTTCATTTTCACTCTCATTTTCTTCTTCACTCTCACTATCATTAAAAACAAGGGAATCATGAACAATGACCTTGGAAGTGGCATGTGCTATCGTGTCATCAATCGATGAGTTCTCATTATCACTCACATGACTAGCCATAAAAGCCACAAAATTTTTCTTAGTGGGGGAATCGGGCTTTTCTTCCTTATCACTATCACTAAGGGTTGCATTATATGAAATAGGTTGCTTACCATCTTTCCTTAGTTTAGTGGGGCACTCATAAGCCCTAAGGCCATAACCTTCACAACCAAAACACTTATTAGACTCGTCCCTATCTAAATGTTCATTACTAGGTTTAGGGATTTTCTCGGCTTTAGAAATGTTCTCGCTTTTATCATGTTTAGAAGTATCAAATTTCTTAAAATCATTTTTAACTTTATCTTTGTTAAATTTAAGAAATTTTCTAAATTTACGAGCAAACAAAGCCATGTCTTCCGAGTCACTATCACTATCGCTCTCTACTACTTGTTTAACCTCTTTTCGGGAAACACCCTTTTCAATTTTCTTTTCAGTTTTAGAGGGAAACATATCCAGTTCATAGGTTTGTAAATCACCTACAAGCTCTTCTAATTTCGTAGAGGCTAAAGTGGGTAAAGAATTTAAAACGGTCACTTTAGGAATAAATCTATCGGGTAGGGACCTCAAAATTTTCTTTACAACACGGTCGTCAGGTATTTTCTCTCCCAAGTTAAAGGATGAATTAACAATATCAGAAAGTCTAGCATAAAATTTATCAAAAGTTTCTTTTTCATCCATTTTGATAGTTTCAAATTGAGTGGTGAGGTTTTGGAGTTTTGAAGCTTTAACGACACTAGTTCCTTCATGAGTTAATTGTAAAATATCCCAAGCTTCTTTAGCGGTTTCACACGTCATAATACGTCGAAATTCATCCGGTGCGACAGCGCTAAATAATGCATTTAAACCACGGGAATTAAAGTTAGCAAGTTTAAACTCATTTTCAGTCCATCTATCGGCGGGTTTGATAACACGTTCATTTTCAACTAAGTAAGTTGGTGGGGAATACCCGGTAACAACAGACATCCAAACTCTCTCGTCGATAGATTTTAGTGCCGATCTCATTCGCGCTTTCCAATACGCATAGTTTGAACTATCGAAAATAGGAAATTTTGAAAATGGGGAAAAATCCATTTTAGCCAAAAATTAAAAGATCTTAACGAAATAAATTATCGTTTTTGGCTCTGATACCAATTTGAAGGAGTGGAATCCCCGAGTTTTAAATAATTCAAAAAAAATTTAATTTCCTTTTAAAACAAAACTCAATGAATGATGACGCGAAAGCGTTGTAAAACAGGTGATGGTTCAACTTTAAAAAATAACAACAAGTTTTAATTTCTCCAAACAAATTAAAACAAAATTCAAGTCCTAGAATTTGCCTAAGTCATGATTATTCATTTAAACAAAGTTAGGCGAAACCAATTTTAGCAAATGACTTGAATAAACCAAATTTACCCAATATTTAAATTAAGTCCCAAATTAAATGAGTGTGAAAATTAAACCAAATTTGATCTTGAAATTATCCTAAGCATGGATTCTAAATTAATGAGCAAGATAAAATAAACAATGTCACACTACGCCGAGATGTACGAGGAAAAATCCAAGACGGGAAACAACCTCGGACGGCCCTAGCCACAAGTCCACTAGATACGGAATTACAATTACAAAACATATAGACTTACAACGACTGACTCGATCCCTCTCAAGCCTCGACGCTCCTTCTCGTAGAAACCACTTCCTAGCGGACAACCTCGGAACACCACCGCGGTCTCGGAATCCACCCATGGGACTTTATATGGTCACCGTCACCCAAGCATGGAGCCTTTCTCCGTGTGGGTAGAATCTCAACAAAAGTCTTCTTTGTGATGGGGTGTAAAAGCAAACCCGAAACGTCTCTTGAATTTGGTAGAGAAAACCGGTGCCAAAAACTCCAAGTAAAGATATGTATATATGGAACTTGGAATAAACAACAATGGGTGTAAACTAAGTGTTTAAAGACTTTTCTTTAAGTTGAAGAACACTCAAACACGAACATTTTCCTTTTTAAAAATGATCTCTCAAACTCTCTCTAGGAGATGTATTATGATGGAAAAGTTGTCTTGGAAAATGTGTTTCCCGCACATAATAATGTATGGAAAAAGTTGGTTGAAAACCAAGTGGAGTAGTGGGGAAACACTGCAAAAAACTGCCAAATAACTGTTCCCGCTGGAATCTCGTTCGAACGAACTTGATTCTCATTCGAACGAGACTTCTAACGAGTGACCAGCCTGGGCTCGTTAGAAGTTCGTTAGATACCTCGTTAGAACGAACATTCGTTCGAACGACATATCGAACGACATATCGAACGACTGACCAGTTAGGGTCGTTGGCAAAACTCTTTCGAACGAAACTGGTTCGAACGACAAAACTCGTTCGAACGAAATCTGGTTCGAATGAAAAAACTCGTTCGAACGACATTTCTAACGAACGACCAGAAAGTTTGTAAAATTCGATTTTGGCCCAGAAACTTTTATATACTTATTTTAAAGTTCTATTTGATTCTTTCTGAAAATAAAATGCAGGTTTTATTATACCTAACACCCAATACAAATTGTTCCAAGCTCCTATATAAATATAATTACATTCATACCTTGGGAGCATGGAACTTTAGTTGATGACGTAGAAACGAGGCACACAAACCGACATTTTGATGCAGCTTTAAATTCTTTGCCGCTACGTCTTCAATACATACTTCATAGGCTTGAGAATATTATAAATAAATACTATCCTATGAATAAATGTTTTTGTCCAGAATTGAGCCAAAACTATATATGGACTCAATTGGAAATTTGTGTCCTTACAACAACCCAATTCGATTTCAAATGCAGCCTAAAGTTTGACACACACACACACACCCAAAAAATCTATGATGTGTATATATGCATATATAAATGCTATGTAATATAGAAACAAGGGTACAAACTCTTATACACTTGTCAAGAACTATTCTAATTTCACCCTCCCTATTTGAATGCCCATGTTCATTTACAGCAGTGTCATATTTATATAGTATAGGACTTGTATTAGAGCCTTAACAAAATTGTATAGAAGATATTCGCAATTCAACATATATCGATGTCTAAGCTTACAAATCTTAATTGAACATATATATTCCTTATTGATCAAAACATGCAAGACTCTTCACAATCATTAAGACTAAGGGGTTTCATCTTATTTGGGTCACTTGGGTATTATCTTGTATTTATTCTGTTATATACAAAATATATGTTATACGAATCAATGTACCTCAAGTTATTGGAGTTGGACAAGTAAATTTTCATAAAAATAAACATTCTAATACATGGAGAAGTAAATTTTCACAACAACTCTATAAACCGCACCATAATCATACATGTTCATCCAAGTCATAAAAAATTAATTTAAATTTTAGTTAAAAATGTTTCTATTAAAATAACAATAACATACCAACAAGTAAATTTCCCAAACAATTATAACAATTTCGTTAGTAACATTGTAACACATGGACACCTAAATTTCCATAAAAAATCTATAACAAATGAATAAGTAAATTAAAATATTTTTTTCATTTCATACTGATTTGTTTTACCTCAGTGTTGTGAAAACTGAGGACAGAGAGAGTGAAAAATCCCTTGCTAGTGCTGTGAAGAATAATTTACAATGTGAACAAATACATATGTAATTTTATATTATATATGTAAAATAATTGTAAATTTTAATTTCGATAATCTTAACATTAAACTTCTTTCATTTCAGAGTTTAGCTAAACTTTATATTTTCTCTTTGTGTGTGTGTGTGTGAGAGAGAGAAAGATGGGGGGGGGGGAGCGAGAGAGAAGCATTTTGCAATTGACAAGATTTTTCCTTTGACTTCTTGCCCTTATTTAAATGTTTAGGTAATGAATTTAAGTAAAATGGTGATATTTCCCTCTGGGAGTCTCTTATTTTACTCAAACTACTCCAGACAATTTCAACATGGAAGGTTCTTTATATAGGAGCATCTCTATGTGTACATAAAATTTGTACATAATCATATGTACAGAGTGATGTGTCATGTCTGTATTGCTCTATACTTTGGGTCCACTCAAAACATGAACTAATATAGACACGACACATCACTGTGTACATATAATTTTGTACTAATCTTAGGTACAAATAGAATTTTCTTTTGTATAGATACAAGAATATATATAACAATTACTTTGTGATTAATCCTATGGCCCGTGTTTTAGATGGAACCCATCCTACAATGGTTTTTAAGTTGGCAGTCCCATGCTCATAGCAGTTATGTTCATTTTGTATATTTTGTAGAATAAACTTCTCCTCTTTTAATGGGTTGGCAGTTTTTTAAAACTTAACACTTTTGTAGGGAATGGGACTAACATCCAAAATGAAAAAGTCTGGGACTGCCCACTAATAAATCTCATAATAGAGGACTAAATGACTGAGATCCCCATATATAATTAGCAGGTTTTTTCAAGAATACTCATATCAATAAATTATTTTCTCAGTTATTTAGGATCGGTTATATGGATAATTTTTTTTTATTATGTCTTCATCATCGTAATAACTGAGAAAATCATTTTTTTTTATTATTTAGGATCGGTTATATATATATATATATACAGATGTGGATCTAGGGGGCAGGGGACCTTGGGTCCCACAAGCTTTGAAAATTAATTTCTTACCCTCAAAATTTTGACATTTTCAAAAAAAATTATGTATTCACAATTATCCCCCTCAAAATTAATTATATATACATTTCCCCTCACAGAATTACAGACTATTTGGTTTTCATATATATATCCCAAATCTTGTGTTCGTTAAACCTTTTTTGTATTTTACTTTTTTTAATTCTATTATATTTTTACAGAATTTAATACCATCCTTCCTTTGCATATTGTATTAAGACAATATAAAATAAGCTAATTAATGGACTTCAAATCCAAATGCAAGTATAATATTGGGATAAGATGAAATATAGTGTGCACTTGTTGTTTCAATACTGGGATACAATTTAATACCTTAGAGATGCTTTGGCATGTTTAATTGTAGAAAACTATTTTTTATTTTGAATTTCATGTTTTCATTTTATTTCTAATTTCATTTTGAATAGAAAATTTTGAAAACTTAGGAAACACGTTCATTTGTAAGAATATGATTTTTAGAAATTTGAAAGTCAAAATAGAAATTACAAAAAGTTTGAGTGCCAAAATGTAACTTATTGAGAGTCTAATGACTAAAATTTAAATTATAGGAAGTTTAGGGGTGGAATGTAAATTACAAAAACTATAAGAGCCACAATGTAATATTAAAAAATTGTTGGATATGTCGTTTATTATCAAAATTTAGGTGTTCTAGATAATATTTTTTGTTTCAAGTGTGTTGCCTTGTCAAAAAATTATGATTATCTTGCACCTTTATGCTTTTATACATAAAAATGGCTATCCATCTAGATATAATATTTTTTGTGGGGGAGGGGGGGGGGGGGGGGGAGTTATACTTGTATCTTAGGTTATTAGGCTTCCACAAAATGTAATGAGATGAAATTGATCCAAAATTGACATGATATGTCGTGTTCATATCGTATTCGTGTTGGGTCTTTTTGACAGGGAGTCATGGTGTTCGTGTCTTGTCATGTTAATAGTGTTTCTATTTGAGTTATCATGTCTAATTATGTTTAATTAAGTGTAATCATGTTAGTCGTGTCATGTTGTATTCTATACATGTCATGTTTGTATCAGATAAGAAAAAGCGAAGAGGTGTCGCATCATGTCTAAAAAATCCTTACTGTACCGTGTCGTGTCGACATGTGGACCAACTCAAAAACACAAACTTTCGCTCCTAGAAAAATTAAAGGCCATATGAAACTGTTGATGTAAAAAATTAGATCACTCTAATAATTCAATCACAGATAAATAAATGAGACAAAGAATTTTAAAGTGGTTCAGCCTTATAAGAATGGCCTACGTCCACTGTTGCTTTATTGCTGAGTGTTTGGGAATTCTCGATTATAAGTTCTATCAAGAAATTTCCTTCTGGATTCGGGGTCGGATTCGGATCCAGGTCCTCCTTACAATGAGGATTGTACAATGTATTTATTGCCCTGAGGCTGTAATGTGAAAGGGTAATACATTAAATGATATACATATGAAAGGGTAATACATTTATTGCCCTCTTTACGTGTGCGTGTGAATGATAAGCATTTAGTGAATCAGTTGAACTACTGGTTATCCAGCTATTAATGCTTTGTTCGAGATGCAGCTCGGACCGCCTAAGCTTCTCGGTACTCAAGAGTTCCTCGGAGAGGCATTGTTCCTCGGAGCGCGTGAGTTCCTCGGGGCACTAGTCTTCCACGTTGTAGTCTAATTCCTCGGAGTGCGTGGGTTCCTCAAAAGTGTTGGTTGTTGCCACGTAGATAGCCACGTGTCTTCATATGATTGGTCCATGTCAGCAGATTAAATTTGGTATCAACAGAAGCCCCCAATGTTTCATAGTTCGAAATTTGAGGAGTATGGAACATTCTTTCTCGGAATATGGTAGCTTTAAATAGTCTTCCTGATTTTTAGGAGCGTTTCCCTTGTATTTATTTCTCCTTCCTAATTCGTAGAATTATGCTTTTTTGGACTTTTCTGTGTGCTTCGATTCCCGCATCACTTTTCGTCTTTTTAGTCGCTGTTGTTCACTTTGATTCCCGCGCCACTTTTCATCTTTTTAGCCGCCGGTAACGTAATCATCTTTTTTTGTAATCATCATTTCCCAAGGCAAGGTATTTAAACTTCACAGACACTCCCATCGTCTTCTACCTTTTCAAATTGTTATCTTCGAGTTTTGCGTCGTCTCTTCCTACTCTCTTGTGCGTTCATCTTTTCCGTCGTTTGTTGTCAGCAGATACATTTTTTTCCTGTAAGATCTTCTTCCTTCTTCTTCATTTCTTTATTCACCATGGTTTACCCTGTTGAGTCTCTTGAGAAGTTTCGTTCTGATTTCTCCATTCCCTCATGGGTTATTTTGGAAGAGCTTTCTGAGCCTTCTAATTACTTCCATTTGGCTGAGGGACATTGGTTCCCCAGTCTCTTTTTTGCTGAGTGTGGATTTTCTTTTCCACCAAATCCCTTGTGTATGGAATTTTGTTAGTACTTTGACGTTGTTCCTGCACGAATAGCCCCCAACACATGGAGAATAGTTAATGGGGTGCATAGGTTAAATCAAATTCATGGAACTCGAATAGGAATTCCAGAAATCGTGTACTGCTATAGATGGGCAGTTAATGATAATATTTTTTATTTAAAAACTAGATTTTTAAATAGAGCCTTAGTAGTCAATCTACCTGAAGCCAGTAGGGATTATTTTGAACACGGGGTTGTCATAAAAAATTGGCAACACCTTACATTAGCTGGAGATGAGGTTTACCAGGGTCCCAGATGCCCTCCTTATGTAAATGGGATAGGTTATTTTTATTTCATTTATTTTGAAATCATGTTTCTTTTGTGTTTGATAAAATGTGCCATTGATAACAATGTTTATTTATTTGCAGTTGATAGCAAAAGAAAGTGCCCAAAGGAAGCAGATGTTAATATAAGACATCTGAAACTTATCTGGAGTCTGCATCAGAGTGTTTCCGACGAGCATATTAGGTCGGCTTCGTATCTGCTCCAGTACAAGAGCTACACCACTTCTTTCACTGCTCGTCCAGTGATAAGTGAATCAGAGCCAGTACCAGCTTCCACCAGCTCATCGCCTAAATCCCATATTCCTTTAAGTGAAAGGATGAAGAAGAGAAGACCTCCTACCCTGTTTGAGAAAATTGCCTCCGGTTTTGGGGAGGTAAAAAGGAGTAGGATTGATGTCCCAAGGGAGGGGACAAAGAAGACTGATGCAGCTCCTCCAGCTGCTCCTGTTAAAGTTGTCGAGAAGCCCGCAGTGGCTCCGAGCAGGCCTGCTGCTCCTGGAGAGGTGATTGTGATATCACCGACCAAGGGTTCTTCTTTGGTGGAATCCATTCCTGTTCCCCCGAGGAGGCTGAAGAAAAGCTCCTCGGTCAATTTGGTTGATACCATCACTCAGCCCCCAATTGCTGGAACTGGGGTTCCAACTTTTGTTCCTCCGAGCTCTGCCATGAGCTCGGTAAAATCATGGATTATTCTCGAGGTCCAAGGTACTGAAGAAAACCTTACTCGGGATATGGTCACTTCGCTAGCTGCTCGTCACCTTGCTTCTGTAAGTCTCTTTACTTTGAATTTTTCATATTTCCTCTTTCATTTCTGTTTCTAACTTGCTTTCTTTTTCTGTTCACAGTTGACGAGCTGCTTCAATATAATCCTGAAGAAGGATGAAGCGATTAAGGCTTCTTGCTCCTCGTCCAGTGTGGAGGGAGATATGGAAGAAGCTACCAAGCCTCTGGCAGATTCTCGCCAAAAATATGCTGATGACAAAGCTGTCTGGGAGAAGAAGCTTGCCTCCTACGAGCAAGAAAAAGCTTGGGATGTTGATGCCTCCACGGAGTTGGAGAAGAGAATAAATGCATTGGAGAAGGCAAATAAGGAGCTTGAAGAGAAGCTCAAAACTGCAGGAGAGTTTGAAGATAAACTCAAGGCTGCCGAGGAGGAGTTGGTTCAACTTCGGGAAGTAGGTCGGCAGAAGGAGGAAGCTGAGCAAAAACTGAAAGCTGCTGATAACTTGCTATCTGAAAAGCTTGCCTTGGAGAAGACCAAGAGGAAGATGGCTATGAATAAGTCCTTCAGCTCTGGCTGGGACAAGGGGTGGACCAAGGGGTTGGCTGCCATGGTGTCGCAAGTGGACTATGGTAGTCTCAAATACTTTAGGGATGGATGGGTTGCTACCCTTCAGGAGATGAAGGTAGACGAGTCTTCCGAGCTCTTCCAGAGACATATCCCATGTCCCCCTCCAACTCCAGAAGAGTTAAAAGAAGACGAAGCTACCTCTGAAGAGACTTCGATGGTGATGGGAGATCATGCCCTAGCCATCCAGCCTGCTGCCGAGGAAAATCAACAAATCATTTCATCCTCTGAGAAACTGCCTATTCTCCCCGAGCAACTATCCCTTCCTTCCGAGTAACCTACCTCTTCATCCCAACCTCCCGAGAAGGTTTTGGGAGATAAGGAAAAGGTGTAATGTTGTTCGGGTTTCTCTTTATTTTGTTTCTCTTTATCAAATGTAACCCAGAAGATGTAACTCTGAACTATGATCTAATAAAACTTCAACTTTTTTACATACTGTTGTCTATCTTTCATTCATACTCTACTTATTCTTCTTATTGATGATTGCTCTTCTTTATCTGCTAGTTTCTGGCTAGGATGGAACTGCTATCTGCCCATGATACAAAGTTATTGCGACAATGTAATGAGTACTTTAAGGCTGGTCATACAGACCTGAGTGCTGCATAAGTTATCGACATCCTCGGCTAGGACGCTTCAGAACAGGCAGTGGAAGCATATCAATATCTGAAGTGTTTGCTTGATCGGGCTGTAGCCAATAATGTCGCTTATTATGAAATGATCGAGGATCTTCAAAGCACCCTCGAGGACCTTCAGCTTCAATACAAAGAATCCACTGCTTTGTTGCATGAGGGGTACAAGAAGAAGTATCAGCAAATCATTGCCGACAAGGGCTACGAGAAGCTTTTTGCTGGGTACGATGTAAGAGAGAGAACCTTGAGAGGTGAGGTCGAAGAATGTAGACAGATTGCTGAGTTGCTAGAAAAGGAAAATAACAACCTGCAAAAGGAGCTGTCACAATTGAAGTCTGCAGCTTCCACTTCTAGTGCCTTGATACCAGTGACCGACGAAGGATTTTCATTCTTAGAGGTTGAGAACACCAAGTTGAGGGACGAGTTGGAGACTTTGAAGAGCTCTGGCACCTCTTCATTTTCTCGTGGCCGAGCAAGAGCTCCTCGGGGACGAGTAAGAGCAGCTCGGGTTCTTGTCGAGGAACAAAGGACTCAGTCTGCCTTAGAGAACTAGGCTTTCCAATTAATGGTGAAGAACCAGGCGTTGTCTGACATGTCAAAGAAGATTAGGGACCTGAAAAAATATCTTTCTGCGCAGAAGTCAGTCTTGGAGAATAAGGAGCTTTTCATCAAGAATCTCCATGAGCAGCTAGAAAGGCTAACATATCAATTCCACAAACAGCCCAGGGAGTTCTGGATGGTTGGATACAACGAAGCACTATTCCACTTGGATGATCGTATCCAGAATGCCAACAATGAGAGCTACAAGCAAGGCTGGCTGAATGCCTTAGGTGTGCTGAAGCTCAAACAAGGTCATTATCTGTGGGACTACCATGATCCCGGGTTACTCGACTTGCCTGTTCCACCATACAATTTGGACATGGATTGGATCCCTGCTCGGGCCATTCCTCGGAGCTTAATTTCAAAGTATCTCGGTGACTACAATTTACATTCTCAAATCGAGGTATCTTGTCCTGAGCATCTCTTAGATCGACCATCAGTGATGAATGTCAGGATGTTGAAGGATCTCAATTTCATCAATTATCCTCTGTCTTTAAATGATCCGCCTGCTGGCGAGGAGCTTGTGTCAAAAGCAGAGGGGAAGAGACCAGTAGAATAGGAATTTTTGATGTAGTAGTTAGTATACATGTCAATGTAACTGTAATTCCATTATCAATGTAATTTATTTTGAATTCAATGAAAGACTTTCATTTTTGTTTGCAAATCTTGATTGCTATTGTCTTGTAATTATCAAACACTTTATATTTATGCATATCTGTTAAAAAGATAACAATATTGTGTTGTTTGTCAACCAACTCAGTCATAATTAAAAAGTTTCAAGTTTCAATAATATTGCTCGATCACTTAATGATAAAGTCACGAGTATAAAAACTGTTTAAAATTTTTTCAACCAACCAAGATCGTTAAATTATGCTTTTTGACCAACTACAGTTAGTGGGTTTTTATCCCCGACCAGCCATAGTTGGTAGACTTTTATCTTAAATGTTTCCAACCAACCAAGGTCGGTAAATTTTGTTTGTCGACCAAGTACAGTTGGTGGGTTTTTATCCCCGACCATCCATAGTTAGCAACTTTTGCACTTTCTGGAATAATCTTACCCCCCGACCAACATAAGTTGGCATTTGCGAGAATATTTTGTTTCCTAACCAACCGAGGTTGGCATTTTTAGGAATATTTTGTATCCTAACCAACCGAGGTTGGCATTTTTAGGAATATTTTGTTTCCTAGCCAAACAGGTTGGCATTTTTAGGAATATTTCGTTTCCTAGCCAAACAGGTTGTCATTTTTAGGAATATTTTGTTTCCTAGCCAAACAGGTTGGCATTTTTAGGAATATTTCGTTTCCTAGCCAAACAGGTTGGCATTTTTAGGAATATTTTGTTTCCTAACCAATCGAAGTTGGCATTTTTAGGAATATTTTGTTTCCTAACCAACCGAAGTTGGCATTTTTAGGAATATTTTGTTTCCTAACGAACCGAGGTTGGCATTTTTAGGAATATTTTGCTGCTGAGCAATCTGAGCTTTGCCGAGTTTTGCTGAGTTTTGCTGAGTTTTGCTGAGTAGTGTGTAGCACTAGTATTCCCGAAAAATTCTCAATAAAAGGAGAGACTTTAGCAGATTATCTTCATTTTATTCAAACTGATGGAACTGTGTTACATATACATCACTAATAATACTTGCGTAAGTGCTCTGCGTTCCATGCATTCTTGAACTCCTCCCCCTCTAGAGTTGCTATTCAATAAGTTCCTGGTCGAACAACTTCTGTAACTCGGTATGGTTGATGCCAATTTTCTTCCAGCTTATTGTGCTATTGAATTACTTTCTTCAGCACATAGTCTCCTTCTTTCAGGTCGTACTTCTTCACCCTTTTGTTGTAGAACAAAGCTATTCGCTGCTGGTAAGCAGCATTTCTAATGGCTGCTTCTTCTCTAACTTCCCCGAGCATGTCTAAATCAAGTTTTCTCATTAAGTTGCTGATAGGGGAATTGAAATTCAGTACCTTGTGTGTTGGAAGGCCCAACTCAGCAGGTATGACAGCTTCACTTCCAAACGCCAGCATGTATGGTGATTCTCCAGTTGCTACTCGGGGAGTAGTTTGGGTAAGCCCAAAGTACTGATTGTAACTCTTTGATCCAGTTTTCTTTTGCATCATCCAATCTTTTCTTCAAGCCATTTAACAGCGTTTTGTTTGTCACCTCAGTTTGTCCATTGCTTTGAGGATGGCCTGGTACTGAGTGGACCTTCAAAATATTTGATTGATGACAATAGGCGGTAAACTCCTCGTTATCAAATTGTGTTCCATGGTCTGTGATGAAGACATGAGGTAGACCATATCGACAAATGATGTTCTTCCAAACAAATTGGTACACCTTCTCGTACGTCATGTCAATGAGTGGCTCATCTTCTACCCATTTAGTAAAATAATCCACTGTGACGACGAGGTACTTAAACCTTCCTCGGGTCATTGGCAGTGGCCCAACCAAGTCAATTCCCCACATGGCAAATGGCCAAGGGGAAGTTATGGATGTCAACAATGCTTGTGGATTTCTTCGGATGGAGGAAAAGCGCTGGCACTTGTCACACTTCTTGGCGTAGGCTATACAATCAGCCCTCATCGTCGGCCAGTAGTATCCTTGTGTCATTACCCTTTGTAAAAGCGTCCGACCTACTACATGTGCTCCACAAGACCCTTCGTGGATCTCTTCAATTAATTCTTTCACCTCAGAGGGGTGTACACATCTCTGCAAACCTGCCATAATTCCTTGTCTATATAAAACACCATTAGTTAATACATACCGAGTAGCTTTAAACTCTAATTTTTTGGCAGCGAGCTTGTCAATTGGCAATTCTCCCTCCTCAATATACGTCCTGATGGAATCCATCCAAGATGGTCCTAAATCAAGGGTGATAAAGTTCATCGTCAGATCTGCATCTATGCTCTGACCAGCTAACACTTCAATTGGGATTGTTCGTCGTAGATCGGTGCGAGTAGCTGATGCTAGTCGAGCTAGGGCGTCTGCTCTCGCATTCTCCATTCTTGGTATTCTGACCAGCTGAATTGCGGCAAATTCTGACACCAGCTCCTTTGCCTTTGCATGATATCTGATCATTAATTCTCCTCTAACTGCATATACTCCCATCATTTGGTTTATGATTAATTGAGAATTATTGAAAACAATGACCTGTTGCGCCTCCATAATTTTTGCCAAACTAAGTCCTGCAATCATGGCCTCATACTCAGCCTCATTGTTGGAAGCTTTGAATTGGAAACGCAAAGCGTATTCCATATTGACCTCATCTGGAGTGCTCAAAACTATCCCCGCGCCACATCATGTAGTACAAGATGAGCCATCTACATATAGCCTCCATATAGGTAACTCGTCTTCGAATTTATGATCAGTCAGAGTTCCTCGATGAAATATTTGTTTCTTCCTTTCCTCCTCGAATTTTTCTTGCTCTTCGTCGATCATTTATTCCTTCCCTTTTACCAACCAGAGTTGGTCTGAGCCCGAAGTCAATGATCTTGTAACATCCACTTGCCCTTTTACCAACCAGAGTTGGTCTGAGCTAGTGTTTATTGATCCTGTAACATCCACAGGTTGATCAGCGAGCAACTTTTGTTCCTCGGAGCTATCAGGATAGGTGAACTCTGCTATAAAATCTGCTACAGCCCGTCCTTTAAGCGATGATCTGGGTTCATAGACTATATCATATTCACCGAGCTCTATTGCCCAGTACATCAATCTTCCTGATTTTTTTGGCTTATGCAGGGCTTGCCTCAATGGCATATCAGTATATACTACTATAGTATGAGCCTGGAAGTATGGCCTCATTCTCCTACTTGCCTCAATCAGCGCTAGTGCCAAATTTTCCAGCCTTGGATATCTGATCTCTGCTCCTCGAAAGGCCTTACTTATATAATAAATTGGCTTTTGTACTCCATTATCCACTCTAATCAACGCTGAGCTAACTGCATTCTCGGACACTGCAAGGTACAAATACAATTTTTCTCCCATCACTGGCCTGGACAACAGTGGAGGTGCTGCCAAGTATTTCTTCAAGTCTTGAAAGCCTTCTCACATTCATCATTCCACTCAAAAGTCTTTCTGAGTGTATTGAAGAATGGGAGACATCTATCAGTTGCTCGTGACACAAATCTGTTGAGTGACGCTACTCGTCCTGTGAGACTCTGTACTTCCTTCTTCGTCGTTGGAGATCGCAGCCCTAATAGAGCTTTGATCTTTTTAGGATTTTCTTCAATGCCTCGTTGATTGACAATGTACCCGAGGAACATGCCTTCTCGTACTCCAAATATGCACTTCGTCGGGTTCAGCTTCATTTGATATTTATCTAGTTGATCAAAAGTCTGACTTAAGTCAACTAGATGATCGACAGTTTTCTTGCTTTTCGTCAGCATATCGTCAACATAGACTTCCATATTGTCACTGATTTGTTCAGCAAAGACCTTATTCATCAGCTTCTGATATGTCGCACCTACATTTTTCAAACCAAAAGGCATAACATTATAACAATAAGTTCCCCTAGGGGTAATGAAAGAAGTACTATCCCTATCTTCAGGTTTCATTTTTATCTGATTGTAACCAGAATAAGCATCCATGAAGCTTAGCAACTCGTGTCCCGAGGTACCATCCACCAGTTGATCAATTCGGGGCAATGGAAAGTGATCTTTTGGGCATGCTTTGTTGAGGTCGGTGAAGTCTACACACATCCTCCACTTGTTGTTCTTCTTCTTTACCATCACCATATTAGCTAACCAATCTGGATATTTAACATCTTCAATGAAACAAGCTTTCTGGAGCTTCTCGACTTCCTCTTGTATAGCTTGATTCTTCTCGGGACTGAATACTCTTTTTCTCTGCTTCACAGGCTTGATCTCCTTATTCACATTGAGCTCGTGACATAAGAAGTTTGGGTCTCTCCCAGGCATATCTTCATGACTCCATGCAAAAGTTTGTCTTCTGCTTCTAAGGAAAGTTATCAATTCCTGTTTTAATGAGGCTTCCAACGATGAACCTATTTGAGTAGTTCACTCAGGGTGCTCGTCGTCCATAATGATGTTTTCAGTAGCTTCCACCACTTGACCCTTCATGAGTTGCAACTCATCTCGAGGATCCAATGTTTCAATTTCTGCACCTTCATCCACTTGATAGGTAGTAGTTTTTTTCTTTGATTCTTTCAGTTCTTCTTGCTCGGCGGATGAATAATAGCGTTCCCGAGCTACTTTCTGATCACCTTTCACAACTCCTACTCCAAAGTTTGTTGGAAATTTTAGGCACTGATGCACTGCAGATGGCACAGCCTCGAACTTCTTCAATCCTACTCTTCCCATGATGATATTGTACGATGATTGGACATTCTTATCCATCATGAAGAAATGTATTCTTTCTGTCTGACAAGCAGGCTACGTACCAATGAATATATCCAACTTGATCGTCCCAAGTGGAAATACTTTCTTGCCAGCAAAACCAATGAGGGGTCTGTGGTAAGGCTCTAGTTGAGATAGCTTTATATTTAAACTATCCAAGCACGAGTAGAACATGATGTCTGCCGAGCTACCATTGTCGACCATTACTCTTGAAATCATGACTTACTTCATTCTCATTTTGATCACCAGCGGGTCATCATAAGGATATAAAACACCTGCAAGGTAATTTTTTGAAAAACCGATAACCAATTTTTCCTTGTTCACCTTTCTCGGGCGATCTTCCTCAACTACATTTATTCGCTGAATGTACGAGCAAGCTTAAGCCTCACCGAGGTAAGTTTTTCTTTATCCACTAAGGTCTCCTCCTCCTTCATCTCCTCCTGTAATAACATTACAATCAAATGACCCAAAGCATATTGAAAATACCTCTCGTTCTGGATTCCTTGGTTTCTTGGGAAGATCGGGGTCATCCTCTGGATCAACTTCTTGGTTTCTCTTCTTGTTCTCCTCTGCTCGACGAGGAGATCTAGATTTCTCTCTAGTTCGGTCGTTGTTTCTTCTTTCGCCTCCTCGATGAACATACTTTGCTATCTTTCCTCGTCGGATGAGTGTTTCAATCTCATTCTGAAGAGCTATGCAATTTTTGGTCATATGGCCATGATCCTTGTGGAACTCGTAATATTTTTCCCTATTCCTCGTGTCAGGGTCTGCCTTCATTTTCTTTGGCCAGTTTAACTCCTCGTCGTTCTTAATTTCTTCCAGGACGTGGTTGATGTTCGCCTTCAGAGGTGTGTACTTATCAAATTTCCTCAAGACTTCCCATGACGTCCTATTTTTGGATTGTTTGTCACCACCATTGTTCTTATGTTCTTTATTCTTAGCTTTATCACCTTCCACCTTGGTTTCTTTGGCGTCCATATTCTTCTTCGCAGACATAGCCTCCTCGACATTCATAATCTTGGACTCTTTTCCCATCAGATCCGACATGGTTCGAGGTGGATCTTTGGCCAAAGTGTAGTACAACTTGTTTGGCAGTAGTCCACTCATCAAAGCGGTAATCGCTGTCTTCTCCTCATAATCAATGACTTCGATTTTCTCATTATTAAAACGAGTTATATAAACTCTGGTACTCATACCAGCTTTTTGTCTAACACTTAACAAATATGCTACTCGTTTAACTGGCTATGCTCCAAAGCAGAAATTCCCAATGAATAGCTCGGCCAGTTGAAGAAAAGTTGAAATCTTACCCCGAGGAAGACTATTATACCATATTTGAGAAGATCTGGTAAGTGTTCCCGAGAATGCTCTACATCTCATCTCATCTGGGACAGCATAGATATCGGATGCAACTTGGTATTGTTCTATATGAAGGACATGGTCAGTCTTTCCATCATACTTGAGAGTCACAACAGATGCTTTGAACTTTGATGGTGTTGGAAAATCAACAATGTCCTGGACAAAAGGCGTTCCTCGAACAAAGGTTCGTTGTAGAGGGTTCTTGGCCTTAGCCGTTTCCCCTAATCTATCCTCCAGCCTCTGAATAGATCCTTTCCATGCATCATTTCCTTCCTTGGGCCTATTGGTTTGAGCAACTGATCGCGTTGAAGTGGCTTTCTGGGATTTATCTTGACGAGGAGCTGGTCGGTCATAGGATCTATCTTGACGAGCAGCTGGTCGCGACTGGGCAGATCCTTCCCTTAAATCTGATGGTCATCGAAAGCTCCTCAACGCTACATTAAGAGGACTTTTATTCCTCCTAGGGCCTAATCGGTCGAAAGGAGAAACCCTACTTAATGTTTCCAGTGCGCTGGCCCTTTCTGGGGAAAGGGTGACACGTTGTTCAGTATCTGTGGCCCGCACTGACGAAGTTCGTCTAGGTTGATAAGAAAAATCTTCAGACTCCTCATTGCGATATGAATTAGTACGCCTAGTACGCGAAGAAGGCGCACGGGTATTTCTTTGAATGCTTCGTGGTCCGGAATGGGATGATGCACCGCCATGGAGGGTCTGGATGAGTTGTCGCATTATTTCTTGCATGACGGTCTGGCCCTGAGCCAGATTTACCATTATTCCAGTCAGATCTGGAATAATTGGTGGAGCAGATGGATTTGGAGGGGTTCCAGCGTTTCATTGCTGGATTCATGAATATCCGCCATTGGTAATGGATTGTTTTTGATGAAAAACTATATTATCAGTCGTTTCCCACAGACGGCGCCAATGTGTTGATGTAAAAAATTAGATCACTCTAATAATTCAATCACAGATAAATAAATGAGACAAAGAATTTTAAAGTGGTTCACCCTTATAAGAATGGCCTACGTCCACTGTTGCTTTATTGCTGAGTGTTTGGGAATTCTCGATTATAAGTTCTATCAATAAATTCCCTTCTGGATTCGGATCCAGGTCCTCCTTACAATGAGGATTGTATAATGTATTTATAGCCCTGAGGCTGTAATGTGAAAGGGTAATACATTAAATGATATACATATGAAAGGGTAATACATTTAATGCCCTCTTTGCTTGTGCATCTAAATGATAATCATTTAATGAATCAGTTGAACTGTTGGTTATCCATCTATTAATGCTTTGTTCGAGATGCAGCTCGAACCGCCTGAGTTGCTCGGAACGCCTAAGCTTCTCGGTACTCAAGAGTTCCTCGGAGAGGCATTGTTCCTCGGAGCGCGTGAGTTCCTCGGGTAACTAGTCTTCCTCATTGTAGTCTTATTCCTCGGAGCGTGTGGGTTCCTCGGAAGTGTTGGTTGTTGCCACGTAGATAGCCACGTGTCTTCATATGATTAGTCCATGTCAGCAGATTAAATTTGGTATCAACAGAAACGGTATGAAATTATTAGTTAACATGTGCTAAAAATTGGGTACTAATAATAGAACAGATAAAAAAATTTGTATGACAAAACTATCCTTATCTTACGTAAGTAGGTCATTAAGGTTTGTTTTTAGACTTTGGCAACTCACTAGTTGTTTTTTAAAAACTTGATGTATTATATGTTCATTAGTGGTTCATTAAGTTAATGATATAAAATAATAATAAAACGTAACATTTTAAATACTTAAAATAAATCACAAGACATATAAAAAAGGATTAATTACCAAAAAGTGCCTTAAATACTCATTTGACAAATATTATCTTATTTTTAAAGGTTTGCGCTAGCAGTATTCCTGCCCAACTCCCCCCCCCCACCCCACCTCCCCACTGTCAAACTCTGACGACCCTCAATGGAGCTCTTTTTTGAGTATTTTTATAAGGCGAGAGATTTTTTCGAACAAAATAAAAAGGCTTGGGCTAAACATGTATTAAAAAAGTTCGAGGGAAACAAAAAAAAAAGCAACTCAAATAAAATTAATTAAAACACCAAGAAATAATTATGACAAAATTAATTAAAAATCATTTTAAAAAATGAATATATGTTTACATTTGCAAATATGTGTAGTTATAGACATTCTCGCTTGTATTAGAAAAAAATGTGTAGTTATAGATAATAATGTAAACAAAAAGCTTAAAGGAGTTGTCGGTCGTTATTACTTATTATAATGATTTAATTACTTTTATGTTTTTTAGTTATTTTTTTTGCTATTATTTCTTTTGAATTTTTAGTTTTCATATTGTCTTTCTAACATCAATTATGACTTATTCAATTTTCTGTGATGGAACGCTAGCAGAAGATATACCATAATCTAAAAAACGTTAGTGGGGTACCAATGTTTTAAAACAACCATATTTTTATTTTAAAATTTAATTTTTTTATTTTTCCAATTTATCTTTTGCACATTCCAAGCATTTCATTTAACTTTTCCCCAAAAAATGATAACCACAAAACGAAGAAAAGTCCAAGATAAGAATTTATTTAATTTTTTATAACAATATTGTAGGAAGATCCAACGATTGCAATAGATTGTAATATTTTTTTTAAGAAATTTACACAAAAAGTTAATTCCTTCTTCCATTTAATTATGAGTATTCTGGGGAAAGCATGCACACTTCCCCCGTAAATGCACGAATCTTCCCAAAAGTTCCAGAAAAATGCAAATGGATACATCTTGTTTATGTTGTAAATATGTGTATTTATCATATTTAAATGAACTTCCATTCCTATTATAATTCTACCAACTTGTACGCGTGACCCTTTTTTATTACACTAATTAATGAGAAACTCTTCCTCTCTCTACAATTCCATCAAGTCCCTTTTCCTCTTAACATGTTATCAACACAAAGACTCTAATAATTATTTTTCTCAATTACCTGATTATCGTCGCCCATGTTATACCATAAAGGAAGAACACCACATGGATCCCCTAGAAGACGCCACGTGGCCTCTCTAAAGGCAAATAAAGACGTCGTCCTCACTATTCATCTTTATTGGAATATGTTCATCTTAGATTTTCTTGTGTTCGGCCCTCTCACTCTGTCAATTATCTTGACAGTTGTCTCATAGTGTTAATTAATTGCATTAGTTGACTAAGTCAATATCATTTCCATGTTTGCCTATACACATCAGAGAAGATCATTGGTCATGCTTATCATACTTATACATGTGAAGAATTTAATCACCTGCCCACTCTGTTTGGGTTGTAACCAAGTCATCATTGTATGTCCCAATATGTATAAAAGGTATAACGACCTCACCAATAATGGTACTTCACTTGTCCCTTAATATTCTCCAATAACTAACTATAATAGCATAGGATTTCATAGGGATAGGGGAATGATATCATAATCTCTTTAGTAACCTTAGAAAGGGAAAATGTGTAGTACATAGATCGTAATCATTCTTATCCTCAGAAGTAAATAATACAATCATCACTGCACCCGTGGATGTAGGTACCTCTTTTGGTTCGAACCATGTAAATCCCACCTTCTTTATTTCTCTCTCATATCCATTCTCTCTTTTCATTATATTATCACAATTATTTTTTATTATTTATTATTGATAATTCCGTGGCTAAAACACAAAATCCGTAAACCAATTTTAGACGATAACAGATTGTTTCGTATGTGGGAAATCGATAAGCCATTGGTATTTCCTACCTCTTCTGGATTATCTTCCCCCTTTTCAAAATTCACGAATCTCTGTGAATGGAAAAAAACCCAGAAAGCAACCGTATGTTAGAATTTCACCCACCTTCCACTCCAGTGGGAATGAGTTGTATAAGGAATTTTGATGAGTCTGACAAAGGGACACGATACTATGTAGGACACATACGCTCCAAGATGGACGAAACATATTTGGATCAATTGCTGCTACTTTGGATGGTCAGGTAGTCTCTACCTCTGAAAGGAGACATAATATGTTGCCTCACGTGCCTTAAAGGGATAGGCGACAAGTCTACAGAAAACAAGCCCTTAAAATGCGTAAAAGATTAAATATGGGGTCACGTGGCAATAGATGCATGTCTCGGAGTTCCTAATCACGTGATGACCGATCGTGTTTACCTAACGTCATGTCATCCCTCCGATCGATGCGTTATGATGATGATCAATAGTTTTCTGATAAAAGATCTAGTGCATTAGAAAGGCTGAGTAAAGGTTGTCATTTGCTCGGTTGGGCCCACATAGAACATGGGGCCACATCCATCTGGTTTGAAAGATTGTAATAATAAGTGACCAAACTTTCTTGGTCAGTTTCATGAGGAACCCATTGTTTGATTAAATCCAGGGGATCGGCCCAAGTCGATCATACTTCCCAGGAAGAGAGCTTGTTCGAAAGTCGAGTCCATCAGTTGAATTCGTTGCAGTTAAAGACGAATTGGAAGAGTATTCCTGGAAGGGGTTTATCGAGAGATGAGAAGATCGATTAGGAGAAATGGATAGGTTTAAAAACCCTATTTTTCGGGACTTCGTAAAGGGATCTCCCTTTGTCCCTTCCATCATAAGTTTTTCGACACCAGTTTGGTTCAAATCCACAGTGATTACACCCCGATATGATGGAAAGGCAGATCATATACTTCATGTAGAGTAGTGATTGCTAACATTTACTCTATACCTGATGGAACGCGTTGTCAAGCATTTTCCATCATAATCATCGGATCAATGCAAATTTGGTATAACAACCTACTACGTAAATAAATTTCCAACGTTCAATAATTGGGCGAACTCTTTGTCAGTAGTTGCTACTTCAGAGCCAACCTAGGAGGAGAGTGGCTCATTTTCTCAACTTTAGGCAAAAAGAAGACGAGTCCACATGTGACTTCGTTACCCATTTTAATAGAGAAAAGCTCGAGGTGATGGATTATAATGAGCAAACATCCATAACTGCACTGATGAGTGGATTGTAGTCAAAAATTATTTTAGGCACTCGCAAAAGAACCACCTCAAACCATGACAAAGATATTGTCCAAAATAGGTAAGAAAATAAACGTTGAGGAGGCCACAGACACTAAAGAATCTGGTCACTCCAACGCAACTCCCAACAAAAATAGCTAAAAAAGACCGTAAAAAAAGTTAGAAGATGAAATGAAATGACTAATACACAACCTTAACGATCAACATTAACCATGTCGTCAAGGATATTAGAGGAAGTAACGACCTCAGATGGCCTGGAAAGAAGAAAACACCCGTGAATCGATGTGACAAGAGAAAATACTATAAGTTCCATAAGGATCAGGGCCACAATAAAGATAGATGCTACGCTCTAAAAAAATGAGATTATGAGTCTAATTATAAGGGTAAGTTATCTAACCATGTGGATAAGTATGGCCGAGTAGATGTCGAAGATCGCAAGGTTATAAGACGATCATAATCCTTTTGTCCGAACATAGACGAGAAGAAAAAAATATGGGATGATGAATTGTTTGGCGACCCAGATATGTTAAATAAGCCAAAGGAACCAGGCCACGAGGTCAAAATAATATCTTTCGGATGTCATTATATTGCTTCTAGAGATGGTCTAGCATAGAGAAAAGCTTACTCAAGCGAGCCAAAGGTTTGCGCTCACATCAGGTAGATCAACCTAACGGGCAACATAGATACTCTCCCTAGAAAGGAAAATAAATATCATCTTATTATTGGATTTTCAAATGATAATATTTTTGGAGTTTTATACTCTCATGCTGACCTTTTTATCTTCACCATGATGATTCATGAAAGAAAGATAGACAAAATCCTTATCGATAGTGGTATCTCGACAGACGTTATGTTCTATAATTTTTTCAGTAGGCTAAAGCTTCAGAATAAGAAGTTGACGCTATATCATCGCCCTCTAATCGTCTTTGACGGTAAGAAGGTGTACCCCTTAGGAATAGTGGAGCTAGAAGTTATTATTGGCAGTTGGTCGACCTGTATAATAGAAAATGTACATTTCTTTGTACTCGACAAAATGCTCCTTCAACATACAATGTCATCCTAGGAAGAGTTTGCCTAAAGAAGTTCAAAGTCGTATATGCAATGGTGTACCAGAGCTTGAAATTCCCAACCCACTATAGAGTGGGTGTTGTCAAGGGGAATTAGGCAGAAGCAACAAACTGCTACTACACAACAACATATTAAGAAGAGCAAGAAAATGTGACCACCAACTATGAAATAGAAACAATAGATCCACGAGATGGGGATAAATTGGTCAAGGGATAAGTGGTCCAAGAAATCAAGACTGTAGTACTCGATGAAGAGAACCTAGAGAAGACTGTCTAAATTTAATCATCCTTCGATTTATAATAAAAGAAAAACTTGGTGGACTTCCTCCGACAGCACAAGAGTGTGTTTCGCTGGAGCCACGAGGACATGCCTATAATTGATCCAAAATTCATATCCCACGAATTGGGTATAGTGGAAGGTGAAAAACTGGTTAATAATAAATGACATGTTTTCGATGCTGAAATGAATACGGTGATTCAAGAAGAGGTTCAAAACATACAAAAGGTTAACTTCCCAGAGGACGTGAAATGCCCCAAATGGATATCCAATATGGTAATATTGCTCAATAAAAACAACAAGTTCTAGATGTGCATAGATTTCACTGACTTGAATAAGGCTCATCCCAAGGATCATTACCCTTTACCCCGAATTGACTAGCTAATTGATGCCATTTTGGGCCATAAGTTATTAAGTTTCATGAATGACTATTTCGGGTATAATCAAATCATAATGAAGCCACTACATCGAGAGGAAATGTCCCTCATCACTAACACAGGCACCTACTACTACAATATTATGCCATTAGGTCTAAAAAATTCTAGAAAAACCTACCAGAGGTTGGTAAATAAGGTGTTTGAAGAGCAAATTAGGAAAAAAATGTAGGTATATGTTGATGAAATGGTCATCAAGAGTAAAACTTCAATTTATTACGTGAAATATTTATATTGAACCTTCAATTAGTTGGAAAAGCATCAGAGGAAGCTTAATCCAACCAAGTACATGTTCAGAGTGAAGGAAGGAATGTTCTTAGACTTCATCATTAACCAAAGACAGATTGAAGAAATCCTAAAAAGATTCAGTCCTTAATCAACATGCATTGCCAATCACAAAGAAGGATATGCAACGATTGGCAGGATGCATCATCGCGCTCAATAGGTTTTTCTCTAGAGCCATAGACAAATGCCTTCCATTTTTTATAGCCTTGTGAAATTTTTTGAATGGAGTGATGATTGTGAAACGATGTTCTTAGAGTTAAAGATATATTTGGGGTCGATACCTCTCTTATCGAGACCAATGTGTATATAAAAACACTACCTCTACCTAGCTGTATCAAAGTTTGTAGTCTGTTCAGCGCTACTGAGATAAAAAGAAGGGATACAAAGGCTCGTATATTACAACAGAAAAGCATAATGAGGAGTAGAGATCCGGTATCCCTGCTGCATAAATTGGTCATTGCGCTAATCAAAGCTTCTAGGAGAATGAAGCCATACTTTTAGGCCCACACTATTATTGTCTATACAGACCTACCCTTATGATAAGTCCTCCACAAGCCTGAAGGAGAATGCAATTCTTCGAGTTTTTAAAGGATTTTTTAAGGTCAATAAATTGTAAATTATGAAATACTTAATGGTTAAAATATGAAATTCACATGTTTTCGAACATATAAAAATGTGGAACCGTGTAAAAATGTCAATTTGGACTTAATTATTTATAAGATAATTTTTTATCTGTGCGGTTATAAAATTATTTTTATAATTCAATTTAAACCATTTTGATGAAATTAAAATACTGATTTTATGAGATGAATATTCCTAAGTTATGATAAAAATGTGCCAGAAATTTTGATGTGACTTCAAATACATGCCATTTTATTTTTAATTTGAATTAGACTATGATCCATAGATGTAAAGAAATACAGGGATCTTTTCTTTCTAATGAGCTTTGAATCGGGTTATTTGGACTTTTGTGGAAGTAGTAATACTTGTTTTAGTAAAAGGTGTTTAATGTATTAGAATATTATTGTGTGAATTTGTGATTTCTAAGAATTTTAATGGGATAAGGATTCTTATATTTTTACTCATTTAAAGGGAGCTCGTGGGAGGAGTTTTTCAAAGTCTTGTTAACCGATTCCCAAGAGACTTTCTCTCCCAAAACACCTCCCCTCTTTCAGGAAAACCCTAACCTTTATTAAAGAAGATTTTCAAGTGTGTTTTTGAAGAAGTAGGCCTCGTTTTGGAAAGATCAATCAAGAATAAGTCTTTATTAATTTTATGAGAGGATCACAATCGTGTAATCAGAATTTCGAGGAAGAATATTAAAGTTTCCAAGTGATTATTTTAAGTTACGGTGTGTACACAATATGCTTCTGTAAATCACTTGAGATTATTTTCTTGTTCCTCATTTATTTGTATTCCTCTTGAAATTATTGTGGAATTTAATGTAATCCCATGTGTCATCAGATTGAGATATCGTGTATTTGTTTATTTGGGCATGGTTCCATGAAATTTTAATATGATATAGAGAAGGGTCCCCCGCTAAAAGTCCAAAAGTCAAATAATCGGAATAAGTCTTGAGATGCCTAAGTGAGGTGAGGTGAGGTGAGGACCGGAGACCCATTGACGCTTCATTGAGAAATAAATTAGTATAATGCTTGAGTGTTGCACTGAACTCGTATACAGTGTTCGTATTGTTTCCTTTTTAGTTACCATTATCTTTTGAACTTCTATTCTTATCATATTTTGTACTTCCCCATCTTTTTTTAGTTTCACGTAAGCGTGGATTTGGACGATATTGGTTTATGAATAATATTAAGACCACACCATTTTTAGGATGTTATCTGTGTACACCCACTAATATTGTAAATATTTGGAATCTTAGTGTTATTTATTAGTGAAAAAAAGATGTATTTATTTTTACGTGTAAACTGCATATAATTTTTTATTAAGAAACTTGTAAATTGGAATGTACATTGGATTATTAATTAGATATTATGTATTTTGATGACTAGTTATGTTTATTTTTGTGGAGTATAGATGTTCTCTATGGATTAGTGATGATTTATTTTATTTTTTTAAGAACGGCAACGCCTCGAATTTCTCGGGGTGCCACATTTGGTATATTTTATTTTCATAGTTAGGATTATATATATATATATAGTTAAGATATATATTGTACTTTTGTTCATGGGTTAAGCGCATTTTGGATTGGCTGAATTGACGACCAATCGTGGTATTCCACGATAAGGGATATGTGAGCGTTATTTTATTTGCCCAAGTTTACATTTCACGCTTAGGTTTCCTCGAATTTCGAGGAAGAAATTCTTGTGTTAGTTGGGGAGTATGTAATTCCACATGTTTATAGTGCATTAATTTAAGGTTAATAAATCGTAAATTGTGAAAATAGTTAATGGTTATAACTTGAAAATGATAATTTTGCTAAAATGTGAAACTCGGATGTTTTCGTACTTATGAAAATGTGGAATCGTGTAAACATGTCAATTTGGACTTAATTGTTAATAAGATTATTTTTTTATTAATGGGGTTATAAAATAATTTTTATAATTCAATTTAAACCACTTTGATTAAGATAAAATACGAATTTTAGGAGATGAGTATCCTTAAGTTATGATGACAATATGCTAGAAATTTTGACGTCATTTCAAACACATGCCATTATATTTTTACATTGAATTATACTATGAGACATAGATGTAAAGAAATATACAAATCTATGCTTTCCAACAAACTTTGAATCAGGTCATTTGGAATTTTGTGGAGGGAGTAATAGGTGTTTTAGTAAAAGTAGTTTAATATGTTAGAATACTAGATTGTGCAAATTCGTGATTTGTAAGAATTCTAATAGGATAAGAACTCTTATATATTTACAAATTTAAAGGAAGCTCGTGGGAGGACTTTTTCAAACTTGTATTAACCAATTTTAAGAGACTTTCTCTCCAAAAATACCTTCCCTCTTTCATGAAAACCCAAACCTCCATTATAGAAAATTTTCAAGTTTATGTTTGAAGAAGGAGGTGCTATTTTCTTAAGATCATCCAAGAGTTTCTTTGTCAACTTTTCAGAGGAACATAACCATATCAATGGATTTTCTATACATCAACATATATCAAGCATGAATACTTATATTGTTCCTCTTAATTTTTGTATGCTTTGGATATGACCTCAACCTTAATTAATTACATTTTGTTCAAATTAATTAGGAAGATTAACTAGGAAAAATTAAAGTAAATACGGGGGTATTTTTATTAAATCTAAAAATATTATTTAAGACTTGAACTAATCACAAGTTTAGATTAGTGCTTTAGGTTACGGTAGATTTTTGGGTTGATTCATATGTTGGAATTAAAATATGAACTTGGATTAATGTTTCGACTCATAAAATTACCATATTGATGTCTGAGTTGTAGAACCAGATATTGTTGTGTAACACTATTAGTACACATGTTAAAATGCAACTATTTGTTAATTTGTAAAGTATCACTTATATTGAAGTTATAGAACTTGATAACTTGTGTGACTATTTGGTACAACTTTGCCATTACATGATTAGGTAGATGAAATTGAATGAAACTGAAACCATAGGATTTAATGGAGAATTATAGTGATAAAAATAAATATGATTTATGTGGAGATTGTTCGTGTCAATATATTGACACCGTGGGAACATTCAAATTTCGGGAGTTGTTATAGTTCCACCCTTATTTTATAGGTTGCCTGCTAAGTACGGGACTAGTAGGTAGACTTTGTTGTTATTGGCACTTTCTAGGTATGGGACTAGTGAGTGCATGCTTTTATTGTTGGGTATTTCTTGGGAAGTACTAGCTAGTATGCTATTACGTTATTTCCTTAGCCTAAGTGTGAGACTAGGTGATCACTTTCAGTAGTTATTCTTCCTAGGTGGTAGACTTAGTAAGACTTATGGTATGATGATCTCTAACTATGAAATTAGAGGTGATTTTAGGTTGTGATACCCGAATTAAGGGTGGGCTAATTGAGAATAATAGAACATGATTAAGTATTAATAATCAATGCCTAAGATAATAAACGGGTATGAAAATGAATTTGCATCGCGAGTATATATAGGGCTAATAATAACTTGGTTGAATGGCTATAGCAATATCGGGGTGTGTTGGCATCATGAGTATGTGTAGGACTAACCTTAATTAAGTTTACTGGGTATAGTGACATGCCGTGCGTGGAACTTCGCGATTATTGTAGACAACCCATCATATACCCCTAAGCTCCTCATACCTTTGCATACAGTGGGTCATACTCCAAGTATTGATTTGGAGGGCACTGGGCTCTCCTGGGACACGTTTGAATCCAGTCAACTCTCCAACTTGAGTGCGATTACATCTAACAATGTTCATCAAACAAAATTCAAATTGTTTATTAATCACTCAAGTTTATGTTGACAACATAGTTTTTGGGTTCATCACTCCCTCAGAACGGAAAACGTTACTAATATTATAAAATCTGAATTACAAATGTTTATGATGGGGGCATTGCAATTCTTTTTAGGCCTCCAAGTTGTCTGAAAATCGGAATATGTATTTATCTCCCAATCTAAACATGCTTCCAATGTAATTAAACGATTTGGTTTGACTTCACCAAAGCCTAGTAGAACCCCTATGTGCTCTCCTATCAAGCTTTCTAAATATCTATCTGGCAAAAAAATAGATGTTATGTTATATTGTAGTATGATATGTAGTATCCTCTTTTCAATTGCTAGCAGACCCAACATTATGCATAACGTGTCTGTGTACTAGATACCAAATCGAACCTAAAGATTCCTTCTTACATGCTTCTAAATGCATTTCAAAATATATAAGCGGAACAATAAACTATGGTATTTTGTACACAATTGACACTGACTCTAAAAGAACTGGGTTGTTGACTGGGAAGGTTGTTCCAATTATTGTAAAAACACCTCGGTTGGTTGTTTTTACTTAGAATAAAACTTGGTCTTATGGTCTTCTAAAAAGCAAAACTGTGTGTCATTTTTATTACCAGAAGCCGAGTATATTGCAACTAGAAACTGTTGTACATAGCTTCCATAGATGAAACAAATGTTGAATTATTATGGTTTAATTGAATCTTTTTCCCAATTCTCTACGATATTCAAAGTTTACTATGCATCTCTAAAAATATGGTTTCTATTCATGAACAAAACATACTAAAACAAGAGAACACTTTATTCATGAATTAATCGAGAAAAAGGAAATAATTATTGAATATCTTAACATGAAAGACCAATTAGTGGATTTAGTTACAAAATCTTTTAACAACCATCGATTTGAAACTTTTTGAATGTATATTGGTGTTTTTACCTACCCAACATAAAATACTAAGTAGGCCTATCTATTAGTACCATTATCTTTATATCTTGTGGTATTAACAATTGTTTTGTAGGATTCTTCCCTATTTTTCGTCCATTTGAGACAAACATGGGGAGAATTTGAAACTCTTGTTTTGTGACTCCCATATTTATTATATGAATTTGAGTCTCATAGGACTTCATGTTGTTAGTTAAGTTTGTACTTTTCTCTTTTAAGATACTCGTAGTTGAGTTATGTACTTTCTCTCTTAGGAATTTTTTGTATAGTTGAGTTATGTATGTGCTTATATACGTTTCTTTTAGAGTCTCAGTTTAGTTTGTCTCAAAATTGGTCAAATGGGGAGATTGAAAATACCGCTATTTTAGTTTAGCTTCATTTTGTGAAACTCTCTCTCTCTCTCTCTCTCTCTCTCTCTCTCTCTCTCATCCTATATTTAACTCTTATCTAAAAATTATTTTTATAATATGTTTGAAAACGTTATATTATTTTTGAATGAATTTTATTAATATTTAAACTATTTTTGTAATTATACATTTTATATGTATTTAACCTAAAAAATTATGTTAAAATTTAATTGGTCTTATTATTTTTCGAATTTATAAAGTATATATTATATTTCTATAATTGTTTCGTTTTTTAAAATATTAAACTTAACTTTGATAGACATATTAATGGTTTAATCAAACAAAGTTTAACAAAAATGAGACGACAACTTTTTAGTTAGTTGTGGGTCTTTTTTGTTTCGATTTGTGTTACTTTGTTTGGGCGAATGAAGTTTATGCGTACAACCCATACGATTTGACCATGCGTGAGCTGTCTTGGTACAAGTCGTGCGTCTGTTTTGTTCGGGGCTATTTGACACATTTATCCTCATTCTTGGACTAGTTAATTACTTATGTACCCCTATCCAATGACCTTTTATGTGTTTCCCTATTATCCCCTTATACTATGTGGTCTTTTACCCTTAGGCCCTTAAAGTTGTTAGAATTACCTGTTAATCGGGTGTCTTCCTTTGAGCTTATAAATATGAGGCTTGGGTTATTTTGATAATTAGAACTTTTTCATTCCAAAATCAAAACGTGATGATGCCTAAATATCTTCCTATTTTCTCTATCTAAAAACCTAATGCTTCTTCACATGTTTTGAGTGCTTACCTATGTCCTCGAACCTAAAATCTTCATTATACTTCGTTTTATATATTTTGTGGGAATAGTGAGTAACTTTAGATTTTGTTTGCGGTTTGTTTTTTAATCTTTCATGCGTTGGCTTTGTGCTGCAGGTTCGAAAGTTGTAAAAAACTTTATGGGATTAATTTTCAACATGTTTCTTGTGGTTTGAAATTTTGTATCGATGATGACTGTTTGAAGTTCAAAAGTTCACCCCTGTGATTTTATCATCTTCGGGAGTTCATCTCTTGGGTAACATTTCCAATACATACTTTTACATATCGTTGTTATATATATATAAATAGGATTTATGATTGTTTTGAGTTGAATCCCTTGAATCTCTACTCGCATTGGGGTCTAAACTGACCCAAATGATATATCATAATCTAGTTTGGCTTGATTTAACTGATCTTGTTCATTTTAAACCAAACCCATCTTCGTTTTAGATCTAAACGGATTTTTAATCTATTTCTTTTGAAGAACTTGTTTTGTGAAAGATTGGGGTCCGTGCATGTTATCTCTTCCCCAGATCTACTTCTAGCAAAACTATATTTCTAAAACTATAAACTGGATTTATATGTATCTCCTAAACTGCTATTCTCTTTACATGTTGAGATAGATTTGTTTCCTTGAATCATATCCACGTTTAATTTATTTTTAGACAGTTTTAAGTAATTTTTGGTTGTCTTTGTTGCATTTCTTGCAATAGCTTTGATTTGCATAGACTTCGTGGAGAAATCTTGAAATCTCAATTTTTAAAGCAACTCACTGTGTGATTTGGCTTCAAAATTTATAGTTTAATATTATGTATATTCCATCTCTTGATACTTTTTTTTGTTATTGCCATCAATGGATACACCGGTCTTGTGTGTGAATCGATTTTATTTTAATATTTACTATTATGTATTAATTACGTTTAAGTTACTTTATACCAGTTGTATTGGTAGTACTAATTCATTTACACTGTAATAATTATTAATTATAACTGGACTTTTTTTATTGTAAACTTGGGGGGGGGGGGGGGGGGCTGTCTGTGGTCTTAGAACTAAGGGACCCTAGGTTTTCCAGTTAGTTGGTTTCCTCGTGATGAAGTATTGTGTTTTTACCTCTTCTCATTATCCCATTCTATTTAAAAAAAAAAATTATTTGCTAAAGGACATCACATAAACTAGTAAACATTTTGTGTATGTTTTTTTTCAACTACTGGGATTTGAGTTAAAAGAGTTTTAATTAATCTTGACACTGTTGTGCATTAGATTATTTTTTATTTACTATGTAAAGGTTCAAGTCGAAAGACATATTTTCTTATGAAGAATTCTATGAATTATTGCTCAATAAATTTTCAAAATTTACAAGTGGGGGATGGTTGGAGCCGAATTAATCATATTTTTTTTTATATATAAATTTTGAAAAAAATAGGAAAAATTATTTTATAGGTCCCATAAGCCCTCTTGGCCACTTTTAATGGTTGTCTTTTTTCTCCCCTTTAGGTACCCACTACCGCCACTCATTTGCCCACTTTTGTCTACCCACTTATTACACGCCTCATGTGTGTTGATATATGGAGAGGAACTTGGCCTCTCAAAAGAATGATATCTTTGTTCTTTCACTATTTTTATATAACAAAGTTTTTAAGACATTGTAAAAGAATATGGAACATAAATCACTCTCTAATAATAAATTTTCTTCAACAAAAAAAAAATATCCTCCCCAACGAATGTAGTTCCCACAAATGAAAATTGTAATATTGAGCAATTAGTATTGAATGGGTGTTAGTATACCATATAACTATCATGAATGGTTATATTAGACATAAGAGATTCTTGGCTTGTTTTATCCTAGCGACGACGTTAGTGCATACTACTTGCATAGAGAGAGTAAAGTCGTGAAACATCTTAAAGAGAGCGACTTAGTTCGAGATTGAATCCAATAATCATCTATTACATATTTTATAAACAATTAAGGTAATATTATTTAATTTTTTCATTACGCATATATTGGATTCTATAGCCCACAGTTCATATATGCGAAAATCTTATGAGGTAATAATTTAATTTTAAGCAGTAGACTACAATAAATTATGAGTTTGTTTTTCGATTTCTTTATAAAACTCTTTGATGTGATTTTTAATCAAAATATCTACATTGTACCAACATAACTGAGTTATCCGTAATACATATTAGTCACGAGAAACTCCATTATACCGTTAAATATTTAAAGTTATGGTTAATGAAAATCTAGTTCCCTGAAATTTGGTAAAATTATCACATCCTCATCTAAAGTTTCAGAAGTGGAAAATAAACCCAAAGTTTTCTAGTTGAATCACTTTCATCCAAAGTCTAACAAACCATTAAATTTTGGACAAAAATTAGCATGTTCTGTACACATGTGTAGCACCCCGTATTTCTAAGCATTTAAAATTGAATTAATTCGGTGAATTTTTAAATTACATGCGTGACGTATTTTAATGAAATAAAATATTTTGTGTTGATTAAATTATTAATCCACGAGAAAATGATTTATGTTTATCGAATAAAATTACTAAGTGAATAATGATTTAGTATTTTCCATCATAGCGAGTGATAATGATGTGACAATGGCATATCCCAACATGGTGTCGTGTATAGACTACATGAGGTCGAGATAGAAAATTATTTTAGAGTGACTTAGATGGTTATTTTGAGATCATAGTTGATTCCAAAAAGGATTGAAATAGTCGGAATAGCATACTCGGGCGTATAGATTTGGTCTCGAGGCGATTTTAGGCCAAACCGACACTAGGAGAGGGCATTTCAGTCATTCAGGAGTTTATGGTATAGGGAACTCCGAAAAATAAAGAAGTATATAAGCCCATGGAAGTGCATGGCTAGGGTTACATCAATCATTAGAGAAAGGAGTCCACAAGGGAGGAAGAAAAATAGTTCTCGGAGGTGAAACACATTTTCTCTCCACTAAAGGTTCTGGAATCGTGATCGGAAGCAAGGGATGAACCTCCATCACACAACACAAAATGAATCTGGACATGCTTGATAAGGAAAGTGTTTATCTTCAATGATGTTATGAGTTATAATAACCATGCAGTGTAGGATTCTTGATTTAATGCAAATTGATAATGTTCTTGGGAGATGAATGAATAAAATCCATAATTCTGTGTAGGATTGCCTATAGAATGAATCCCTTTGTGTGAAAAAATAAAATCAGAATCTATATGGTAAAGAACACGAAAGAAATTTGGGTTTTTGATGAACTTATATGAAGAACACCATAGCTAGGGTTTTGTGTCAATAACCTTGATGAAATCTTGAGATTTATGAATTTAATGATGTTTTAACGTTAGAGAATTGTTAGAACTAATATATATCCTCTTATAAGATATTGGACAAAATTATATTGGAGTTTGGGTGTGTTTCATGAATAAATGGTGGGTTAAAATGGTGAAACCCATAACAGTGGAGAAGAAGAAGACCCGGGGTGTTCGAATCGATTCGGAACCATACGCGAACCGGTTCAGGGTACCTGCTAGAACTAGAAATTTTGTTATGTTAATTTCTAAGGAAAATAATTATTGAAAACTTTGGGGGTAAGTTTAATAACTGTAGAAAGACCAGGGAAGGTCTATAGGTACAAAATCTAGACCCGACGATACTTTGTGAGAGTAAATTGAGACTTGAACCGACAGTGCTTAACCAAATGAGAGACGTATCGAGAATGTGCGATTGAGGTTATGAGATGTGTGAATGATAACCTAAGACATAAATAAGTAGTTTAGATATGTACAACTACTGAATTTATGCAAGGTATAGATGAGACCCTTTGGGTAGTGCGTAATGGCCGAAAAATTCATAAAATAAATAATATGTGAGAATTATTATATTACGTTGAGTATGCGAGAGAGATATACTACGTACGAACTTATATGATTGGGATGCATGTATACCCACCGAATAATATGAATATATAGGTTGTGTGATTAACTATGTTTTTATTTGATTATGTGTGTGAACATACCTACGCTGCCTGCTATCAAGAGGTTTCTGTGTAGAGGGCTATCCCACCTTGACAATTCCAGTGAGGTCTAGATGTGTGCCCCAGAAAAAAAACTTAGGGAGGCTCACTATGTGTTGTGTATTAGTGGGACGGACGTGTCGTTTCGGCACGTTAGGTATGTGTGTATCCTAAAGGCTTAGAACCTTGTACGCCTCAAGTGTGCGTTGATTGATTTTTGGCTTCGAGGAGACATGCCGAACCAATAGTCCTTGATTTAGTACAAGAGGTACATGGCCTTGATAGCAGAGTATGGCAGCATCACGGGGTGCCATTTTAGGGATGCCAATTTTGTATATATTATGTGTGCTAAATATATACAATATACCTACTTATGTGTGATAGTAGAGCTGAGAAATTGTGTATATCTAAAAGTATTTAAGTAGAGAAATTTAATTAATTGACTCAATAATAATACGTGGATAAAAATTGGTTATATAGACTATGGTATGGCATCGTATGTGTAATATGAGGGAGGTAGACCTATTGAGGTTATATAGATATGTTGTCTAGTTGGGATGGGTAACATAGTTAGATAGGTTATATTAGGCGTGTACATTAGTGAAGAGGTAAAGATCTCAAGGGAGTGTACATGAAAACTAACATGTTTATCTAATAACCGATTTAAGTGTGATTTAATACTTCCAAAATATTTTCAAAATGTTTTCTTTGGCCCTGACCTGTGTCAAAATACTTTCAAAACCTTTTAGGTGTCCAACCATAGGGACGCCAAGTTTGATGATTCTATCTAGGGATGCGTAGCTGCAGTATTTATGGAAACTTGAACGAGTTACTTTAGATGCTTTAGTTTCATTCATTTCTAGATAGTAGATTTTTAAGTATTTCATTTGGCCGTGTTACCCTTCAGACTATTTGGTTTTTTAGATTATTAGACTGTATTGATATTCAATTTTATTTTCTTCAGATTGTAGTTGGATTATTTATTTTGCAACTTATGGTTTATTCGGTCCTCTTTATTTATATATTTTTCATGTGATCATTCAAATTATTATTGTGTGGATGGTTTGGTTAATTTAATTTATTTCCGCATGTTGTTATTATAATGAAAGATAAAAATTTGGCACCGGCTTAATTTAACATAGGTGGTTAGTAATTAAATATTTTTTATACAGTGATGCTAAGAATGAACCATATGAGATTCCTGATTATTCTGATAAACGACTAATCACTCTATATTAAAATAGGCAGGGTGTCACAACATGCTTCATATTTAACGTTTAATTAATTAGTAACACTTTATGAATAATCATAACCTTTTATATAATTTTTTTAAAATTAATAGAAATATGCCTATGGATTGGTGATGTTGTGTAGATGGATTGTAATGACCCTAAAAATACTACGAGGTCACGACCATGGTAGAGGCCATGGCCATTAGTAAGATCGGAAAATGAAAGACACAGCTTAGGAATGTAGAGGTCGCAAAAGTTTATAGAAGTCCACAACCAGGGTGTAGGCCACAACCATACAAAAATTTTAAGAAAGTGGAAATCACCAGGGAGATGGAAGGCCACAGATGTTGGCCGAAGCCATGGCCTAAGGAATATAGGTCACATTCAGTAGTGAATTGGGCCTACTAGAATTATTCACGTGTGGTGATGACGTGGCCTCATGTTGTCATAACTTGGGGAACATTATTAAGAGGTTATAGGAGCATATTTGAAGGGTTATTTATATATAAGTGACATCTGAAGGAGAAACCCTTGGTTCCTTAGCAAAACTTATAAATATTAACACTTAGAAATATTCTCATAGTTGCTGACAATGTTAATTCCCACTTCAGAGAGAGAAAGTGAGGTTTTCAGACGAAAAAGAGGAGCTGCCGAGGAGAGGCTTCAAACATGCTTTGTTAATAGGAGAAGAAGAGGTTCTGGAGGTGGGGTGTTGGCTACTATTCATCGAATATAGTTATATCGAGGTAAGAGATCTTTCCTCTTCTTCTTCTTCCTTTCTTAAAATTGTAGTTTCCATACTTTCTATTGAATGAGTTGAGCCTTTGTGTGCATTTAAGGGTTAGGATATGTGGTTTGGGGTATAAATGCCATAACTACTTGTTGATCATAGCCTTTCTAGGTTTACAACTTGTTCTTAGGAGAATCATTGATCTGAGAAGTTTTCTATTTAAGGTTCTAGAGGAGATATCTTGTGAGTATATTAAGGATGTTATTATTTGAGAATATGAGGTTCTATTTAGGGTTTTACCTTTTATCCTTTAGGTTTGTAGTTATGAGATAATTAGGTTTTAAAAATAATGTTTTATTAAAATGAACCTTGTTGTTTCGATGATCAGGAGTTCTAACTCCTTCTTTGTGGCTGCAACCTGTTAGTAGAGGTCATGGATTTGAAAGGCAGTATATATTGTGTTTCAATAAATTTGAGATATGATTAAATATTGAGGCCATGCCACTATTTTTCCAGGTCTATATGTCATTGTATATTTGAGGGCCTTATGCTTAATGCTTGAGGTCATGATGGTATTTTAGGGAGATTGAGCTTGGGACTAACTATAGGACTTATATCGTGGCTAAGCTCAAAGGTGTGGAGTTGAGAGAAGGACATGGATACTCCATAAATTTAAGGCTGCGAAATGTGAGGGCAAAACCATGAGAAATTGAGTCATGGGGGACCAAGGTGAAAAAAGGAAGATTGAGTCTTGGATGGAGCCGTGATAATGTGATTAAAGGGAGATTACGCCTTAGGTCCTTGGGGTAATATGAGGTGTTTGGAATCTTATATTCCTTTCCTTCCTATTTGTTTATATTTAACTCTTCTCCTTACTGCATTGATATATTACTTTTACACTATTAGTATATCTTTTATTTGTGAAATACTTATACTGAAAAGTGGGTTAAGGACTTGATTTCATCGTTACTGAGCTATTTGAGCTAATTCCTTCCATATTCCTTTTTTTTTCATGATAGAGGTCGAGGGGTATTAGAGACCACCTTGGGTTAAAGGACAAGGAGAAGAGTACTAGAGCTCGTGGCATATTAGTTAAAAGCTACTGATAGTTTTACATCATATAGCTTTTGGGGAGAATATAAGTACTTATTCCATCATTAAATTGCAATATTGTAAGTTTCTGTATTAAGGAAATTTATGAAGAGAAACAATTTTATATTCATCTTTTAAGGCTTGTATTAATAGACTGTTATTATTAATATTAAATAATTATTCAATTGCAATCTTTTGATGGAGACATATTATATATATTGATGAGTCTATTTCACTAACTATGATGATGAGGATGAGGCCTTAGTAGAAGGTCGTACCAGTGTAATAATTTTCCTAAATATTTAAGTAAATTTTAAATAGTGAGCAAAAAGTGACATAACTATCACGGCCAGATTGGGCAGGCTACGGGGCGTTACAGTTGGTATCATAACGTTTGAACTAGGAATAGTAAAGAAATTAGAAATATTTTTACTAAAGGTATTTGAAGACCTCTCTCTAAAAAAGATAGACTCATACATGTGTAAATTTTCTCAAGAAAATATGGTCAAAAGAACCAGAGTCGGAAGATCCACGGACAATATCAAGGCCACGAACTCTGTCATCCAATATTGTAGGTGAGTTGGTAGTTAGGTTGCAAAAGCCCTAACCCGGGCAATGACTACAAGGGAGGTCGAGACAAGACTTTTTGGTTGCACTGTTAAACATTTTAACAAGTTAATACCAAAGCCTTTTAAGGGGGAGGCTGACCATTTGAAGGCCAATGCTTGGATTCGAAAGATAGAGAAGATATTTTCCAAGATAAATTGCACTGATGAGAAAAATGTGCCATTTGCCTCCTTTATGTGTGACGTAGAGGTTGATCATTGGTGGTCTATGATCAAAAGTATTCAACTTAGGGGAGTGGCCACAACTATGCTCTGGGCTAGATTCAAAGAATTTGTTTTTTAGAAAACTACTTCCTGCTCATGGCTATAGAGAAATTAGAGGTGGAATTCATGAATATAGCTCAAGTAACCATGTATGTGCCCCAATATGAGAATAAGTTTGCAAAATTATCATATTTACCCCCATGTTATAGACACTAAGGAGAAAAAGGAAAATAAGTTTCAGAGAGGTTTGAATAGGGATCTCCACGGACAAATGTTGGGACTCAGACGAAGGACTTACATGGAGTTGATTGAAGTGGCCAAACAAGACCATGATTTTGAGGATGGATTAAAGTCAATGGGGGAAAAGACGAAGGGTAGAGAACAGGGACTAAGGAGATAAGATAATCCATAATAATGGGCTCAAAGGTCACAAAACCATCAGGTGGATGCTAAAGGGAGGTGGACATCGTGGGCATTATATGCCTCAATTGTGGCACTAAAGGTCATTTTTCTTAGGCCTCCAACTGGGAATGAGTTGATGCAACTATGAAAAACTTTGCCACAAGGTTAAATATTACATCATTCTAAAGAAGGATGCCAATGAGCCGTGGTCTTCTGCCAGAGTCTTTTCCCTCAATGCTAAGGAGGTTGAGGAAGATGAAGACATAATATCGTGTAACATTACTATAGATTAGAGAAATACTTATGTGCCTTTTCATTCCAAGGCCACACACTCATTTGTAACTACCACTTTTGTGCAAAAATTTCAGTTGAGGTCGCTAATGCTAAACCCACTATTAGTGATTTATACACCGTTAGGGGGATGCTCTGAGACAACAGTCCTATATGAGAATTGTGTCGCAAAGATGGGAGGTCAAAATTTTAGAGTTTTTTTTTACTCCCTTAAAAATGGAAGACTTAATTATGATCTTGAGTATGAATTGGTTATTCAGCCACTTTGTTAGGATATACTGTTCTAGTAGGGAAGTTATCTTGTGTTGTCCTAAAAAGGCCGAGGTGAGTTTTAATAGAATAAAATTTGCAAGAAACCTTTGCTGATATTAACCTTGAGGGATAGAAATATGTTGAAGGTTGATAGCTGTGGCTACCAACCCTATGTGAAATACCTAGATAAGGACACAACCACGATTGAAGTTGTTCTTATAGTAGCAGAGTTTAGTGATGTTTTCCCAGAAAAGTTACTAGGGTTTATCCGTAATAGAGAAATTAATTTTACCATAGAACTTATGTTTGACGCTGTGCTAAATTTGACAGAACTTTATAGGATGGCTCCCGATGAGTTAAAAGAACTAAATGATCAACTATCATATTTTTTAGGCTTCATCTTCATATGATCTAGCACTTTCCATTGGGGTGCCCGAATACTTTTTGTTAACAACAAGGATGGGTCAATGAGGATGAGTATAAACTATAGAGAATTAAATAAAATGTTAACGAAGAATAAACATCCTTTACCTACGATTGATGATGTTTTTGAGTAATTGAAGGATGATAGATGTTTCACTAAAATTATTTTGAGATCTGATTATCAGAAACTTAAGGTAAATGATGTAAACACTCATAATAATAGAACTAGATATGGTTATATGAGTTTGTAGTAATGCCTTTTGGGTTACCAATTCCTTGACTGCTTTTATGGATTTGATTAAGAGGGTATTTAGGCCCTTCATGGATAAATTTGCGATTGTTTTTATCGATGATATATTAGTTTATTCCAAGACCATGGAGGAGCATGTGGATCACCTTTCAGAGTGAATGAGGTATTTAGGTTAGAGAGGATATATGAAAATTTTCATAAGTGTAAATTTTGGATGAGGTGATAGCCTTCCTCGACCATATATTGAACAAGGATAATGTGGTCGTGGACCCAGTGAAGGTCGCGACCATTGTGTATTGGGAGAGATCGATGACTGTAATTCAGATTAGAAGATTCCTTAGACTAGATGATTATTATAGGATATTTTTAGAGGGATTTTCTAAGATTATTTCCCCTTCACCCAATTGGGTCATAAGGATAATAAATTTAGAAGGTTCGCGGAATGTGGATAGAGTTTCAAAATTTTGATGGAAAAGTTAGTGGTCGAACCTTTTTTCACTCTAGGTGGAGGATATGTGAAATCTAGTAATGCCTTAAGTCGCGTCCTGGGATGTGTATTGATTGAGAATGATAAGGTGATTACCTATACATCTGAGGGATCATGAGAACAACTACCCTACCCATGACTTAGAGCTTGTAGCATAAATATTTGTTGTGAGGATTTAGAGACATTACTTATATAGAAACAGTTGTGAGATATACAGTGACCATAAGAGTTTGACCTACATTTTCACCCAACGAGAATTGAATATGAGGCAGAGGATATGGTTATACTTAATTAAAGATTATGATTACTTGATTAAGTATTACTCAGAAAGTCCAATGTGGTGGTTGATGCCTTAAGAAGAAATACCTATCTTATTTCTTTGAGAATCACTAGCCAATAACACATTCTTAGAGATTTAAAGTAAATGGGAACTAAGGTTATGGACCATATGGCTCGTGGACACCTAAGGGCCCTTACCGTGGAATCGAGTTTAATTAAAAGGATAAAGGTAGCCCATGCCGCAAATATAGACCTTCAAAACATTCGTGGACATATAAATAAAGGGGAGAAGACTAAATTTAGAGATGATGACTGCAAATCCTTGCTTTTTGGGACAAGAATGCGTTTCACAAAATAAAAAATTCAAGGAAAAAGTGTTGGAAGGAGGACATTATTCAACATTTTTCAATTCATCCAAGGAGTACCAAGATGTACCAAAACTTGAAGCAACATTTTTTATGTCCTAATATGAAGAGGGAGGCTACGGAGTTTGTTGCAAGGTTCTTAGTATGCTAAAAAGTTAAAGTCAAAAAACAAAGGCTAGTTGGACTGTTGAAACCCTTTCCCATCCCAAGCTAAAGTGGGATGATATTTCCATGGACTTTCTAGTTGGATTGCAACAGATGTAGAGAGTGATGGATTCAATTTTGGTTATTATTGATTGATAAACCAAGTTCGTGCACTTTTTTCGTTACGGCCACAATCAATCTTGATCGATTAGCCAAAGTTTTCATTAATGAGATTATAAGACTCCCAAAGTCCCCATGACCATAGTGTCTGACCGCAATCTAAGATTTACTTAGGGATTCCAATTGAGTTTCCAAAAGGCTATGGGGCCATGTCTAGACATCATCACATCCTTTTATACCTAAACATATTGGCAAATGTAGAGAACCAACCAAACCTTAGAACATATGTTGATATCATGTGTTTCAGATATCCATGTTAGTTGGTAAGACCACCCACGCTTAGTGAAGTTCACATATAATAATCGTTACCAAAATGGCATTTAATGCTCCATTATACATCTCCGTATGAGAGGAGGTGCCACAACCCTCTGTGCTGGGATGAGGAAGGTGAGAGGAAGTTATTGGCCCACAGATAATAAATGAGATTTTCACAGAGGTCAGATTGATAGAAAAGAGGTTATAGAGTGCTTGGAGTAGGAAGAGGACTTTGTTGACATCAAAAGAAGGGATGTGGACTTAAAGTCAAGGGACTATGCCTTACATAATGTTTCCACATAAAGGGAATCATGAGGTTTGGAAAGAGAGTGAAATCGAGTATGTGGTATGTGTTACCCTTTGAGGTACTTGAGAAGATTTAAAAGATTTCCTAAGGGATTGCCCTTCCCCGAAACATGTCCCATGTACATAACGTGTTTCATATTTTAATGCTGAGGAAATACATTAAGGACCGCATTCAAATCATTAATAATTAACCTATTGAGTTCCATAAAGACTTGAGTTACGATGTGTATCCATTTGATATTTTAGAAAGGAAAAAAAAAGTAGTTGAGGACCAAAACCATCTCCCTGGCCAAAGTGCTCTAGTCATACCAAGTCGCGGATGAGGCAATATCAGAGCTAGAGTATACCATCAGAGAAAAGTATCCACATTTATTTACAGGTATGAGTTAGTCATTATTTTTAAATTCTTAAATTTCGAAGACATATTTTCCTAAGATCAGGAGGTAATAAATATCCAAAAATGCTATGAAGTCAAGATCATGGTAAAGGCCATAGCCATTGGTAAGATCAAAAAATGAATGTTAAGGCAGTGGAAGGTTATAAAAGGCCATATCCAGGGTGTAGGCCATGACTACAGACGAAAGTTAGGAAAAAGGCCAAGGTCTGGGCGATGGAAGTCCAGGAAAGTTAGGTGAGGCCACACCCTGTGGGAAACATGCCACGACCAAAATGACCTAGGCCCACTAGAATTCAACACGTATTGTGTTTACATGGCCTCATCAGGTCATAACTTCGAAATAATTATTGAGAGATTATAAAAGCATTTTTAAAAGGGTATTTATGTAAAAATGACATCAGAAGGATAAAACTTAGGTTCCTTATTAAACCCTATAAATCGAAACCATTGGTAACATTCTCATAGTTGCTAATAGCCCTAATTCCCACTTTAGATAGACAAAGTGAGATTTTGAGAGTAAAATGAGGAGTTTTCGAGTAATAGGCCACATATAGGCACTGTTCACAAGCGGAGAAGAGGTTCTAAAGCTAGGGCATTAGAAACTATTTATTGGGCTTAGGTTTACTAAGCTGGGGCATTAGCTACTATTTGTTGGGCTTAGGTTCACAGGTGGAGAAGAGGATCTAAAATTGTAGTCTCTATGTTTTCTATTTAATGAGATGATCCTTTATGTATATTTGTGAGTTAGGCCATATGGTTTGGGGGTTAGAGACCATGGATATCGGCTGACAATAATCTTTCTATGTTTGTAAGTTCTTCTTAGGAGAATCCTTAATATCAATTTTTTTATTTAATATTATAGGGGAAATATCTAGTGAGCATATTTAGGATGTTATTATTCAACCATATGAGGTTCTATTTAGGGTTTTACCTTTGATATTTGAGGTTTGGAGTTATGAGATAAATAGGGTTTAAATTAATATTTTACCAAAATGACCCTTGTTGTTTTGCCGATCAGGTGTTCTAACTCCTTCTGTAAGGCCACTACCTGTTATTAGAGGTAGTCATGTTGAAAGGAAATATATGTTTCGCATAAGTAAATTTAAGATGGGATTCGATAATGAGACCGTGACACTATTTGGCCAAGTCGAGAATCCATTGTCTATTTAAAGGATTCCTACCTAGTGCTTGAGGGCAAGATGATTTTTCCTAAGAAGATTGATCTTAGGACTAACTATTGGGCTTACACCGTGATAGAGCTCGACCAACGTGTGGAGTTAGAAGCGAACCATGAATTCACCATCGTGCTATTGTGTAGGAGGGGAGGTCGCGATCGGTAACATGATTAGGTCAAATATACCTTGGATAAGGCTATGGTGATTGAAATGTACAAGTCCATAAATTAAAGGTTGTGGACTATGAGGGAAAAAACATGATATATTGAGCCCTGAGTGGAGTCGTGGTAATGTGATCTAAGGGAGTTTGATCCTTAGGTCCTTAGGGTAATCGGAGGGGTCGAGAAACTTAAAGTATTTTCCTTTTAATTTGCTTATATTGCACTCTCTTGCTTACCGCATTGATACATATATTTTAAACCTGTTAGTATATCTTATATTTTTTAAATACTAACACTAACACATGGGCAAAGGATTTATTTTAACCCTTACTAAGATATTTTGGAATATCCTTTCCATATTCCTTATTTTCCTCACGATAGAGGTCGCAGAGTGTTAAAGACCGTGAAGGGTTAGAGATCGAGGAGCTGAGTACTAGAGGTTGTATCCTATTAGTAGGGGTTTCTAATAGTTTTGCATTAAAGAGATTTTTGGAAGAATTTAAATATTTATGCTTTCCATAAATTGTAATGTTTTAAGTTTGTGCATTAAGGAATTGTATGAGTAGAAAAAAAATTATATTAATGTTTTAAGGCTAGTACTTAGAGACTTTTATGGTTATTAATGACAGCATTATTAACTTGTAATGTTTTGATGGATACATAAAATTTGATGATGAGGCTGAGGCCTTCTTAGAAGGCCACGACAGTGTAAGAATTTCCCTAAATATAATTGAGTAAATTTTAAATAGCGAGCAATGTAACATAATGACCGTGCCCAGATCGGGTAGGTTGCCAAGCATTATATATATATATATATATATATATATATATATATATATATGTATGTATGTATTTATATTGGTATGTTTTTGAAATTATACACATTTATAATGGTGTGGATTGATGCCACCTCCTTATATATATTTAATGGTTGAGATCACGTCATTTTTTTTTACAAATATACCCTTCAATTATTTGATTCCCTCCCTTGTTTACTCATCAAACTCCCATTTTCTTCCAAAAACACATTTTCAACATACTTTATCTCTTCCATCTTTCGATAAACCAATACGGCGTGCTATTTCTCTCTCTTCCAACATCAAACCATGATCTATTTCTCTCTATATTTGCATTACAAAACCACAACCCCACTCTCTCTTTTCATTCCGAAAGTATGTACCCTCTTCAAATAAAAAAAATCAGGTATACTATATTTGGGGTTTATTTAAGGCTCGATTTTACCCATTTGGTTTTTTATGGTTCAAATCATGTTTTTTCATTCGTTGTTCTAGATATGTCACCTTTCATTCACCACAACACAGTTCAAATCAGCTATACCCCTCTTTTCTTTTTTAAATCGATGAGTTTTTCTAGTTTTGGTGGTTTTTTATGGTTCATAACAGGTATACTATATATTTGTTAAAATGCAGTAGAGGTCGTGGAGATATTTTGGGGTTTTTACCCTCTTCACATTAGTTATACTCTATTTGGGATTTATTTAGGGTTCGATTTTCCCAAATTGGGATTTTTATGGTTCAAATCATGTTTTTATTAGTGTTTGCAACATCTCATAGTGGTAAATTAGTCCCTCACTCTCACCTTTCAAAACGACCACCATTTATTAATGGATTTTTATATAAATGTTTGTTGTAAACTTCCTTACACGCCTGATATGCTCAAAATTACTAGGACTGTTGATAAAATTATTTGTTTAGGTTTTGTTCCTCTCTTTATTTTTGTTTTTTTCCATTCCTTTGCCTTCTTAGATGATTATTAAGACTGGATTATTAACTTACTTTGTTTGTTTAAATTTTATTGTAGAAAATTCTTATGTGTCATATTAGAAAAGTTACTCTTTCTTGGTTAGGTGATTCTTGAGACTCGATTATTGATTTACTTTTTTGGTTTAAATGTAATGTAGAAAAAGGATTAGGTGTCATATTAGAAAAGTAATTGTTGATAAAGTTATTGAGCATTCGTAGGATTTTACTTTTGTATTGGTTTAGATAATCATTTCTCATATTCGCAATGGGTGTATAAAGTTTGATTGTTTCATATTTTATGTTATGAAGTATTAATTTTTGTAGAAATGTTAATTTCCTTTTGAAGTTTTTTAGATGTCAAAACATTTATAAACTATTTAATTGTTTGTCATCCAAAATTCGATTTTTACACTTTTGTTTTTCAACCATAAATTTATTTTATTTAGTATATGAAGTGGCTTAATTCTTTAGATCAACACCACCTCATGTTGGCATTGTACAAATATAACAGATAAGATATAGATCTCCATTAAAGTTATTTTACAAAAATATATCGCGATGCTCTTTAAAACATCTCCTTACCACTTACATATATTTTCTCTTTTTCATTATTGTTGTATTAGCATAAGAAACCACCCCAGTGAATACTATATAGCTTTACTCAACAATGTGAACAAGTGAGAGTTGGTGTTTTATTTGAAAAATGGAGAATTATTTTTCATATCTGTTACAATCTGTTTATTATTTTCATCATATATCCTTTTTTGTGAAAATGTCAAAGTGGAACACCAATGATTAGCATTTGGAGTGTTAAGTTCAAGTACTTAGGCTTTCAAAGATTCATGTGTAGTTGATTTGTATTTTTAGGTTCCATCTGTCGATGTTTTCATTGTACTGACAATCGCGTAGACCAAAGGGAAGTGTAATTTCGAGATATAGAGTCCAATAACACCCCTTAATGGATATGAATCAGGTTACCTCTATCTCTCTATGTTTTTAAATGATGAGAATCACACCTTTTTAGTTGGAATCAAATATAGAACTCATGACATGCTATAAGTGCACTTTAAATAATTTGAATGTTGAGTTTCGTCCATGCTTTTATATTTCATTACTTTTTGTATATTTGATAGAAATATATTCATATTCGAGTCCTTTTGGAGTTCTAATTTCAAGTATCATTAATATTCTCCCTTAATTGGCTCCGTATTGTTTGGCAAATGCAATTAGAATTCAATTTAATATATTCCCTTGAACCTGTTATTTCCAGGGATGATTTTTTCTTTTGTTCATTAGTAGATTATGTACATAAAAGACATATAAGAACGTAAGATCCTTAATCAATAAATCTCAGTTAGATCACCACATGTATTCCTATAGTAGTGACTCATTTGTTCACCCAAAGAACTAACACTAACTAACTGATTCTAGTATTTAGTTGTTGTACTAACTAGATGATTAAGTCAGTTGGGTGCCTGTAGCAGTAAATCTGGTTTTGGTGTTTTTTAATTATTTTTTTGTAAATTTATGGGGTTTATGGCTTCTTTTGGGTGTTGCACTAGAGTCATTTAGGTGTTTTGGAATATGTTGAGAGTGTTTTATGTGTTTTGGTGTATGTTTGACGTCATTTAGGTGTTTTGCATTATGTTGATTTTGTCGATTTAAATCCATTACTTATTGCTTGATCGGGGTGAAATTGAAGGTTATCGACGAATCGTGAGATGAGTAGTAATCATTCTTTTTCCAATTATTTGTTGTGCAAAAGATCTAAAAGTATCCTGCTACTGACAGACTATCTTAACAACATATTTGTTAGTATACACACAAACAAACATACTTAAAAGTTATTGTTTTGAAATCGAACATAGCCCGTGTAAGATTCACTGATATTTCTTTTCTTTTTTGTATACCGAACTTCTGCAGTGATCATTAACCACTCAATGCATTGTGGCGAATCCCACTCTATATTTTTTAAATTGATCAGTAGAAAGGTATAGTAAATTCCAATAAGATTAATTCTCTTTTAATTTTTATTATATAAAGACTATATTAGTTAATCTAATTAGAAATCCTTTACCAATGCCCTATCTTCTATAACTCTCTGTTTGCTCGAGAGGTTAAGCATCACTGCATACTCATCATGTTATTATCAACACTACCTTCGCATAATTAAGCCTCAATGCATACTTAATGTAACTATATTTTAAGCCTCTTCCTTTTAAGTATCGAGACAACTATTTGTTAAAAGAGAGAAGGAGAATCTCTTCTTTTTTCTTATCTAATCGACAACATCTGAGGGAAATTAATTAAGTGAAAATTGAAATATCTATCTTCTAGTGGTAGACACTTTTTGATAACATATTATTTATATTATTTGGGGGAGGTTTTCTATAAGAAGCATATAAGTACCAATATATAAACTTGGAGCAAACACGTATGCTTGTGGATAAAGATGGCTTCAATTACAGAGATTTGAACAAACTTATTAAAGTTAGTAGTCTATGTTGTTTTCTTGAATCTTAAAAATGGAAAGGGCCTATAGGCTTATTTTATGTATGATAAATATGTGGACATTATTTGGAATGTATGATTAGGTTCTCATACTTAAACAAGAATAAAAAACATAAAATATTTTGGTTAATAAGTGTGTACAATGATATATACTATCATTTAAATATGTATCACTCTTTTAAGTTCAGCATAAAGTCACATACGAGCTATATTTTTCTATTTTTTGTTTCAACACTTTTTTAGTTGGCTTAGCACTGATCCACTACAATTTCAGTACTCTATTGTTTCAACATTTTTTTTGTATTTTCTATTCCCAAATAACATATATCCAAGTCATATTCATACTCATTTCTTTCGAAACAGGTTAAGACGATATTCAAATAAGAATCATACTCAAAGCCAAGCTCCAGAACAAAAAAGGGTTGATCATTGGAACAATGCCGACTGATATTCGTCGGAACATAGTTGATATACTTGAATACTGTGGTGTTTGTTTTTGATTTTTTTACTTTTCCATGGTAGCTTCATAGGTGTTTCAAAAAATCCCTAACTTAGTTTGTTTTTGAAATTTTGTTTCATATTTTTGTCTCATATATTATTTAAAGGGTTTATCCATGTTTATACCTCTAATATATTGAATATATAGTCAAATTTATTTGTTTGGCAATGTGTTTTCATGAGAAATAATGACTCGAATATTGGTTGGTATGTTTTTGAATTTTTTTCCATACTGAAAAGGCATTTAGTATTCTCGAAATATTTTTAGTATTTACTCAATGGAGTTTTGGTTTCATAGTTAGAATTGTGTTCTATACTCTTATTATGTGAATATTAAGGTAGGCACGTTGATGGTGAACTGCAAAAAACTTGACCTTATATTTACTTTACATGTGAGTTTGTTCATATATCGTTCAAATGCTGATTCCATTCATCTTTATTTTTACGTTCGTTGTAGTTAGAATAATGTCAAAGGTGAAGACGTGTCAAAATTCAAGAGGGATGGGAACTGATTGAGCCTACTCTATTTTTGCTCTGTTACAAATTTTAGCTCATATATTCTTTATAGAAATTTTAAGACGAGTGGAGGCATGAACCCTTTTTAATATTTGAGTTAAATTTATGATAAAATATTGTGGTGGGGTGTGTATGTGTTGCACGTAAAGTACATTTTGGGCTTGAATAAAGCAGTTACATATGTGTAAAGTTGTGGCTACTTTGTGGAGAGAATCATTTTACAATTTGTACAGAGAAATAAATTTTCAAGGGTTGTGGTTGCTTTGGTCAGGAGCTCAGTAACCTCTCTAATTTTAATGGATTACTAAAAAGCTTAGCCTCTAAGGGATAAACTCAAGAAATAGGTGGAAACCCCATGAAGAAGTTTGCAAACAAGCGAAGAAGCTTTTCAGGAGATGATTATCCAGGAGATTGAGTGTGTTAATGAGAGAAAATATTGCTTCTGTTGGGGAGGAAAATAAAGCTACTGAGTGCTTGCAATTTTGATTTATAAGCGAAGAAAATTTTGCTTTTGTTGAGGAGATTTTTGACAAAGATCGAATTTTGATTTGTCAATGGATCCAAAAGGGCGATGCATAACTTTGTAAATTATGTTCAATTATTTTTTTTATATACAAAATCTTTTTTTCTTAAATTATACTTGACTTGATACTTTGAAAACATTTCTTCGTGCCTTTAGGCACGGGCAATACAGTAATATATATATTTCATAAATATTATATGTTATTGGTCTAAATAATATTTTTGGCATTTGTGTTATTTAAAGGTAACCATATTGTGGCCATCTCAGTCAACGCAATGTTCATTCCGAAAGGCGAAGGAGGAGGATCCCTTGAGGAAGAATTGCGTCTCGATCTCGCCCCCTTCTCTTCGAAAAGGGGGCTTCAGTCGTCGTGGGTGTGGAGTGAATGTAAAGAGATAGAGTCGCTAGCCTATTTTACTCAAAACATGTAAAAGAATATATCGCCACTTTGAGAGAGCGGTATCAAGGACAAACTGATGCATGCGAAACCAATAGATCTGACGTCCGGGAGCGCCCGGTGGCTTTCGCATCGATTTTCAGGGGAAAATTGATCATTCTTCTGAACGATCATTCTATTTGATGCACGGGGTAGACCGTTGGAAAGGGGTTTTAGTTCCCTTCGAATATTCAAAGATATTTCGCTCTAACGGTGGAGTTGATTGGGGTCAATTCGGGGCTCGAGAGAGCCCGATGGCCTTTGAATTAGTTTTTGGTAGTGAAATGGTCCGTTCGTCCTAATTGTTGTGCCAATTTGCGTTTAGGGAGGACCGTTGGAATGGTTATTCGGAGAACTTCAAAGATTTAAATAACTTTCGCTCAGACGAAACAGTTGACCAAAGTCAAATAGGGTCTGCGGGTGCCCGATGGTCCCTAGATCGATACTCAGGGTGTGACCTAGGTTTGCGATGGGAAGGGGAAGTTCTAGGAGTATAAGGAGAGACTTATGGTATCCTAGAATGTGGTGTCTATAGAGACCCTCGACGAGTGAGCTTGGAACAAGTGATGGCCATCGAATAGACACCACATGATGGTGGGAGGTCAGTTCTGCGGACCTGAGGGATGTGAATGACCGATTTAGAGGGTGAATGCCAATTCTGATCTAAAATAGGCGATGATAGAGGACTGAGGTCAATTTTTACCTAACTAATGTGATGATCCAAGACCTAGGTCAATTCTAACCTAAGAGAGGTGACGACCGAAGATCGAGGTCAATTCTGACCTAACTAAGATGACGATCTAAGACAGAGGTCAATTCTAACCTAAAAGAGGTGACGACCGAGGATTGAGGTCATGACCTAACTAAGGTGATGATCCAAGACCAAGGTCAATTTTGATCTAAAAGAGGTGACGATCGAGGACCAAGGTCGATTTTGAACCAACTAAGGTGACGATCCAAGACCGAGGTTAATTCTGACCTAAAAGAGGTGAGAACCAAGGATTGGGGTCAATTTTGACCTAACTAAGGTGACTATCCAAGAGCAAGGTCAATTTTGACCTAAGAGAGGTTAAAATCAAGGAACAAGGTCAATTCTGACCTAACTAAAGTGACGATCCAAGATCGAGGTCAATTTTAACCTAACAGAGGTGTACACTCCCTCAAGAAATTTTAGGACTCCACTAGGGATAAAGATTGGATTTTAGGTTCTGATAGGGAATGGTGAATGTTCAGAGGACTTTATAGATGGGAGAAAATTTAGGGTGTATTTTGGATACATTGTTGGGGAGAATGATTCTCTGGCATTGTGTAGGGGGTGTAAAAAATGTTTTCGTTGGTGAACAAAGTGCTAGAATGGACGTTGAAATTTTAGGAATTTTTAGGAATTTTCTAGTATTTTTTAGACTTTTTTGTATGAAATTTTAAAGGGTGTGTCGACCGGCATGTATGGAGGTCTGCCAATCGACATTGGTAAGGACTTTTGGGGAGCCTCGAGTAAGCGAACGACCCAGTGCCGATCGATGGGTGGAGGGGGTTGCCGATCGGCATTACCCTTTGCCTGCTAGAAAGGGGGTTCTCCTCATTTTGCACAACTTTCTGACTTCTTTTCTTCTGCTATAAACCTCTGCAAATCGTCCTAACATCCGAAATGGATGACTTCTCAAGCAATAAGACCTATATGGTATGGCTCAATGCCGATGACTGGGTAGGGTTGGGGTGGAGGGCTAGGGTGACCCTTACATTGGGTAGATAGAATTAGTTTGAATCATTTGAGCTATTGGTGGATGATGAAACACTTATGTGCAAGCCTTCACGTCATCTCTATTCAAGGGCGGTGAACCCTGGTGGCTATGTAAGTATTGGATGACTCCTGGTATTCCTTTATTCTTTTCTTGATGAGATTACTTTATTTATTGAATCTCACAAGGATTTTCTTCAATTCTTGACAGTTTGACATCTCTATGTCGACTATTCGTGCCCGCGGTATGACAGGGTTCAAGTATGTTTGGGAGAACCTTCCTGATGTGGTGCGCTGGATGGTGTCCTCTGTGGGTTTTGGGAGGCTAGTATCGTCTTTGGCTGAGACGCCTCGTTCCCCTACGGTTCTATGTACTTTGGGAGAGAGGTGATGGTACACTACCCACACCTTGCATTTTGGCTTCGGGGAGATGACGGTGACTCCCAGTGATGTTTAGTAGTTGCAGGGGATGGACTGTGAGGGAGCCCAGATTAAGGTGGACATAACGCTGAGGGCGACGTTAGAGGTGGTGACGACGGATCTTGGTGACGTGGAGAGGGTGGTTTCTGGATATTCCCTACGCTTATCCTCTTTGAGGGAGCTTTTGCTGAGGAGGAGGATTGATGAGAATGATGGGCAGAAGGTGCGTCAGATGGCTTATTTGTTTATCTTGATAGTGTTAGGGGGTTTCTGGTGATGACGTCATCCATTTGTGGTTTTTGCCATTTCTGAGGGTGTTTTTAAACATCCACTTCTATGATTGGGGGAGCCTGATGTTCGCGACCTATATTATTTTTTGGATGCATTCAGCCAGTCTGCCGATCGACTTTTACTGGGGTCACATATCTTCTGGAGGTATTCTTTAATTTGCGCATTTTCCATTCATGCACTCCATTTTGATTTCTTGAGTGTTGATACTTATCCTTTGCAAACGTGGTTCTATGAGGTGATTGGGTTGAACACTCGACTGGCTTGTTTTATGGATGACTCCGTTAGGAACTTCTGCTGGATGTTCCATTGGCAGAGGTCCAACCATCAGTCGAAGAAGAACCTTTCTCTGGAGTTAGTGCGTAAGGTCTTGAATGGCCTAACGAGTGAGCGGGTAAGCATTCTTTTTCCTTAAGACCGTTCTTTTCCTTTGATGTCATTTTATTGATATTGATCCTTTTCTTTGATTGGGGATTTGCAGGTGACCTTTTATCCTCAGAGGATGACTATTCAGCACACTGGGGCAACTGGGATACATGCCCAAATACGGCGCCTACTGGTGCATGAGTTCGGCTACTCCTGGTATCTTGGGGAGAGGGTAGTCCAGCAGATTACGGAGGACAAGGTTGCGGTGCCATTGGCAAGGCCTTCTATGTTCACGAGGCGCATGCGAGAGATGTCCGATGATGCCTAGGTGGATGTGATGATGGGAGAGCCATACTCCATGTACACTGACCTAACGGTGATATACGACTATCAGGACTTCGTCACGTGTTGGATGATGCCCCCTAGTATTTATTATGTGATGCCTCTCCATAGGGCAGGCTCGAGTCGGTAGGTGGGGTCCTCTCATAGCGTAGCTGGTATGGCTATGTCAGCGACGACAGTGATGACGTCGGGGCCTTTTTTTGTACGGCTGCATTCTCCTAGCTACAACATTCGACGAGCTGATGTGGGATCTATGCGTACACATCATCATCCTCATGTGATGGACCCGAAGGAGTTGGGTCTGACAGAGGAGGTCCTTAGGCCTACGATATGTCAGTTTTTTTTATTTCCTTGATTTCTTTCTCCTTCCTCATGCTTGACTGATTTGATCTTTCCATTCTTCCTTGCAGCATATTAGTGTTTCGACCACTTGGCTGAAGGACATCAGTGACTTGATATCTTCAGCACCTCCTCATATTCATGAGGGAATTTCGGTGCCCTCTTGTTTGGTGACGTATTCCTCATCCGGGGAAGGGTCGAGCTCTGGAAGTTGAGGCACGCCGTCTCACCGCATGGGGGAAAGGGTGCGCTATAGGGATGGTGGCTCATTGAGAGAGAGAGAGAGAAAAGATATAAGAAAGAGAGACAAATAGAGAGAGAGAGAGAGAGAGAGAGAGAGAGAGAGAGAGAAGAAATTATGTTCGGGATGAGTTCCGTTGTTTTTTTTCATTTTTTTCCTGCAAAATGTTAATGTAACACAACAAAATACATGCAAATAAAGAATGGAATATTTTTTTTGTTAACTTTCTTTATCTAGTGATTAATGCACATGCTCTTTTTACTTTACTGATAAGACTGTAAAAAGAATTTTTAAGATTGATTTGAGAATGATTTTATTAAAAAAAAGCATAAATATAAAGGGAAATTGGAATATCCTTAAGATAAAAATTATTATATTGAGTTATTTTTTATTTTTTTATTTTATTTTGGTAAAAGAGGAAAAAAGGGATTTTCCCAAAATAGGGGGTTGCCGATCGGCATGACCCCTGTCCTGACTATCGACATGTCAGTCTAGTCCAATCAATCCAAGGTTTTTATTGCACTTTGTCCAATTACTTGGTTCGTGGTGGGGAAGTTTTACTCCGATTTCTGCAGGGCTCTAAAAAGTACCACTTATGTTGTTTAATACAAGATTAAACTATCTAAATGGATCCGAAGAGTATGTTGAAGAAAATATTTTCTTAAAATAATTTTTTAACACAATATGTGTAAAATAGTTATGAACGAGTAATTTCAATTATAGGTTTACCAGTTTTGAAAAACATAACTTTAAACAAAATAAACCAACACAACTTTAAGAAGGGATGAGAGTAAAAGGAAGTTTACACAAGAAATTTTAACGTGGTAGAACCCCACCCAATTAGGGAAACATCCACGGTGAACTCTATGCCACAAAAGTAAAAATCCACTGAAAGCGATTAATAGATTAGAAGCTATATAACAATCAAGACACAAAAAAAAACCTAATCTATGTTCATAAATGTACCAATTCCTATGGTGTGCTCTAACTTCTCCTAAGGCTCTGATTGTTGCTCATGTTCTCCCATCTTCTTACCTTTACTCATTTTTGCTTTACGTTGACTATAACATGCCAGTATCTCAACACCAACACATTTTAGTGTAGTAGTGTGAAGGTGTATGTGGTGTAGTGCTCTAAACTCATGAATGCAACTCATACACACTTAATTACAAACAATATGAGTTATCAAATTACAAACATATCTATATATATGCAAGGGTTTCTAAAATCAACTTAGTCAAATAAGTCAGATTTTGGATCTTTAAAATAACCGGAGATGAAAAAGGAATCTTGCTATAAAAACTAGCCAAGATCCTATGCACTTTCTTTGTTTTGAAAATAGTAATTGAAAGTGAAAACCCCAATCAAGATATCAAAACTAGATCTAAATATGAAAGTTTGAGTAAGATGAAATCAGAAAAGGTATTGTTGGTTGAGGGTTTGAAAACACCATTTATTTTGAAAATAACCAACAAAGAATAAATTTGTCGAAACAAGAAATCAGATCTACCAAATAACTACGTGATTTGTATTCCAAAAATAAAACCTCAGATTTTTATAAAAAGAAATAGAGACTTAATCAAATGTGATTAAGTTGGTAAAGAGATATAAGACATTAGAGGAAAAACTTCTCAAATCACGGATTATAAACACTCAGAAAAAGATTTTCTATTTTGGATTTGGTTTGAAGTTTTGAGTTAGAGTTTGGCAAACCTTTTCGAACTCTCTCTCTCTCTCTCTAAATCTTTCTCGCTCTTTTCTCTCTTTTCTCTCAGAGGAAACTAATGACAAAAAGTTGCAAAATTGAAGACGAAGTTTTTGTAAACAAGAGAATGGACTGGATTACATAGACGTTTGGAATAACAGCCATCTAGACCATGTCCATAGACATGACAATAGGAGCAATAAAGATGGCATGTTGAACTCATAACCTTGGGAAGGGTATTATTCATGGGTTTTTATAGGTTTTGAGCTCTAGTCTTATTCCTAGGTGGCACATGATGAAACATCGAATATGCTTGTCGAATGAGAGGGAAGACCTATTTGGTCTGTTGTTCAACATTATGCTTAGAGTTGCTTGATTCACCAATGTCCATATTGAGTTGATTTTCATCAAAATCATGTTTTAAAACTTGAAAATCTGGGCAAGTTTCAGTAGGTATTTCAGCACCAGACACAAACTTTATGGTTTCAAAGTTTTTAGTTCGTGTTTTGAAATTGGGATAAAAACATATTCCAGTTCTGTCATCAGAATTCGTTTTGCTTTCAGCTACACATTCTTCAAAACACTTGGAATTATTTTCAAATTTTGCAATTTTTTTTAAGACTGTGGGTGTTTTCTCTTTAGTTTGTTCCAATTCTAACAATGTTCCTTTGTATTTCTTTTCCATAATTTTATTAGAGTTAGACAACTCTTTCAATTTTAATTCAAAATTTTTGGTTTCATTCTTATGAGTTAGACATTAGGTAGTGTAGGTACCCAGAATTTGGGACCATGGGCCTGGACGAGTAGCCCAGTTCTGACGGCCCAAAATCCAGGCCCTCTATCTTTCATATTGACTCGGTCTCTCCCCACGATCCCATGAAGAGAAGTTATAAGGGCGCACAACTACATGAAGGGAAAGGATAGGGAAGAGGGATAGTATGAAGGAACCCATCATCTCCACTAACTAGCAAACACATGTATAAATTAAACCCTGGGTCCGGGGCAAAGGACAAGTTGTATTCTCTGTACTTATTCTTCAGAATATAGAGAAATAACACTGACTGCACCACCGTGGACGTAGGCACATCTTTGCTGAACCACGTACACCTGTTGTTGTGTGATTGGCATTATCTTTTCCTGGTTATTACCTCTTTCACATTTATTTGTGTTGCATAATAATTGTCACCACAATTGGCGCCGTCTGTGGAAAACGTTCATCTTTCCCTGAGAAGAGCCCACGCCAAGAAAAAATCTAAGATGTCTGGTCACAGCAGCAACGGTCCTCAAGCAGGAGATATTCAGGAACCACCTGCTCCTCGCAGGATTAGGTCTGAATTCCGACGTTCAGATCAAGGGGATCGCTTAGAAAGGCCATCCTCAGAAGAAAGTCAAGGACCAGCAAGGTCCACGTAGATATCTAGGTTGATCGATGCATACGAGGCAAGGCTCCACGAGCAGAGGGAGTCTTCTCACAGATATGAGGCTGAGAATGTTCGCTTGAAAAGAAGACTGGAAAAACTGGAGAAGGAACTATGCCCTGATACCAGGAGACGCCCCTATCGCACTCCTAGCCCCCAGGCGAGCAAATCTCGCAGCCGAGGAAGGAGCCCTAGGTGGCAATATCAAGGGTACGAAGGTGGCGAATCAGACGACGACCTCCGCGAACAACTAAGAAAAGCTCGCCGCTACCAGAGCCCTGCTCGCAGCGACGACAACATACGGAACCTGGTCCGCATAGAAATGAACCAACATCCAGCTCACCGCGGCACCAGGTCGACCAGAGAGCTTTCCAGGAGAGCCCTCAAGACCCAGATGAAATCACCCTTCACGAGGGAAATTGAAGAAGAAGAGGCTCCCAAAAAGTTTGCCATTCCAAGGTTCAATATTTACGACGGGAAAACTGATCCCATTGATCATGTCAGGCAGTACCGGCAGGCTATGACCCTCTGGAATCACCGAGATGCACTGATGTGCCGTATTTTCCCCTCGAGCCTTCATGACGTGGCCCAAAAATGGTTCGAGAAACTCCCTCACCGATCCATCAGAAATTTCAAATCCCTGGCCGAGCTCTTTACGGCCCGGTTCATCACCAGCAGCTCCCATCGCAAAAGGATGGATGCTCTATTAACAATGAAGAAAACACCTCAGGAGACACTCCAAGACTACGCAAAGAGGTACTGGGAGTTATTCAACGAGGTCGAGGACTGCACGAAAGAGGTGGCAGTGGCTTCATTCAAAATTGGGCTACCTAGATCTTCCCTCCTTTACCAGTCCATGACAAAGAAGGAAGCTACGACCATTGACACCCTGATGGCCCGGATTGAGAAATACGCAAAGGTGGAAGATGTCACCCGCCTTAATGTAGGAGAAAACGGTCGAGCCAAGCTCACTACCAAGGGAAGTGAGAAAGTTGAGAACCAGAAAAAAGGAGGAAAGAGTGGGGGCAAGAATGGCTCCAAAAGCGGAGGGAACCCTGACGTTACAAAATCGTTCCAGGCGGTCAACACCGTCTTCAAAGAACCAATTTACAAAATTCTCGCGAAGATCAAGGATGAGCCGTTTGTCAAATGGCCCCGGAAAATGGGAGGAGACCCCTTGAAAATAAACAATGCATTAAGATGCACTTTCCACAAAGAGGGAGGGCATAAGACCGAGCATTGCAAGGCTCTTAAGTACCACCTCGAGGAGTTGGCCCAATCCGAACATTTGAATGACTTTGTGGAAAAGACGGTACAGAGAGTGACTGCCCACAAGGTGGCGACACCCGAAAACGTATTGGAAGATGACGCCGGACAAGAATTCGCAGTAATCCACGGAGTATCCGATGTTAAGCAAATCCAGGGTAACTCAGCTCGAATGGAGGTAAAGAAGCTGACAGCGGTGATGCAAGCTTTTTAGATTGATCCAGCAAAATCACAGGCAGGAAAACGTCGGCGAGCAGAGGACATCAACTACAACAAGCATATTATTTTCATGGATGAAGATCTTGTGGGAGTAAGGACCCCACATCATGATGCCTTAGTCATTACACTCAGGATAGCCAACTTTGATATCGACAGGCTGCTCGTCGATCAAGGGAGCTCATCCGAAGTAATGTACATCGACCTGTTCACGAAATTGAAGTTGAACATCGCCGACCTAAAGGGAACCACTGTCCCTCTGGTCGGCTTCACTGGGAAGATGACCATGCCTCTGGGCAAAATAGTACTGCCAGTGCGCGCTGGAAATGTTTCCAAAATGATCGAATTCTTGGTGGTCGACATCGATTCACCGTATCAAGCCATCCTCGGTAGGGGATGGCTTCATGCAATGAAGGCAGTCTCCTCGACCTACCACCAGAAACTCAAATATGTCACCGAGCGGGGAGTAATGGAGATACATGGCGACCAGGCGATGGCGAGAAAGTGCTTCATAGTGGCCATTCGACCAAAGCCAGAGAAAAGAGTCGTTCAAACCAGCGAGAAAGTGGAGGAAGGTGCAATCCCTTCCAAATAGCAATTAAAATATGGAAGGCCCGGAGTGGAAGAGACCAGGCTCCTTCCCTCCGAGCGTGTTGTAGAGGACCTGGTAGAAGTAATGGCTAAAGAAGGCTACAACAACAGAGTCTTCCCGATCGGGACCTCACTCACTGACCAAGAGCAAAAGGATTTGTTAACCTTACTCAGAATCAACATAGATGTTTTCGCTTGGGAACCCTATAAGCTTCCAGGAATCGATCCCAATATGGTCTGCCATCGGTTCCACGTCAATCCCACATTCAAGCCGATAGCGCAGAAGGCACGACGAACTGCTCCCGAGAAGGCCAGAGCAATAGAAAAAGAAGTAAAAAAACTGCTGGATGCAGGGTCCATATGGGAAGTGCAATTCCCCAAATGGTTATCCAACCCAGTGGTAGTTCCGAAAAGCAACGGGAAGTGGAGAGTTTGCATAGACTTCACTGACCTCAACAAAGCCTGCCCCAAGGATAGCTTCCATCTTTCGAAAATAGACCAACTAGTAGACGCCACCGCAGCTCACGAAAGAATGAGTTTTCTGGACGCATACTCAGGATATCACCAGATCCCCCTGTATGCCCCAGATCAGGACAAAACGACGTTTATCACGACGGTTGGTTTATACTGTTACAAGGTCATGCCTTTTGGGCTAAAAAATGCAGGGGCAACCTATCAGCGGCTAGTTACTAAAATGTTCAAGAATCAAATGGGAGACACAATTGAGGTCTACATTGACGACATGCTCGTCAAGAGCAAGAAGAAGGAAAATCACCTCTTGGACCTATCAAGTACCTTTGAAATCCTCAGGAAGTACTGAATGAAACTCAACGCGAGCAAGTGTTCCTTCGATGTCCAGTCAGGAAAGTTTCTTGGGTATTTGGTCAGCAAGCGAGGCATAGAGGCTAATCCGGACCAGATTGATGCAATCAAAAGAGTGCAACCTCCTCGCACAGTTTGAGATGTGCAGAAGCTCACTGGAATGCTCGCTGCTCTAAATCGTTTCATTTCTAAATCCTTCGAGAAATGCAAGCCCTTCTTCCAACTCTTAATAAGCAGCAAAACAGTAGAATGGACCCCAGGTTGCACACAAGCGTTAGACGAGCTCAAGTCCTACCTAAGCTCCCCACCGCTGCTTGTCATACCATAGCAAATGAACTCTTTGTACCTCTACCTCTCTGTATCCAGCCATACTGTCAGCTCAGCGCTAATGTGTGAAGTTACAGGGATCCAACATCCATTCTATTACGCGAGCAAAACCTTACTAGACGCCGAGTAGTGCTACCTACCATTGGAAAATCTCGCATTCGCCCTAGTAATGTCCTCAAGAAAACTGAAGCATTACTTTGAAGCTCATACGATCATCGTCCTTACATCAAACCCCCTCAAGGCTGTCCTAAGGAAGGCGGATTTGTCGGGCAAACTGTCTAAATGGTCAGTCGAGCTCGGCCGATTTGACATCCAATTTCAACCAAGGACAGCTATCAAGGGTCAAATCCTTGCTGATTTCATAGCTGAATTCATAGGCGAAGAACCCTTCGACCAGCCTAAGCCAACAGAACAAAGCAACCAGGCTACAAGGGAAGGCTGGAAACTATTCGTTGATGGAGCCTCCAACTCAAAGGGGGCAGGAGTAGTAATTGTTCTCATCACTCCAGAAAATACCGTCCTCGATCAAGGAATAAGGATGGGATTTGCAGCCTCCAACAACGAAGCATAATACGAAGCCTTGGTAGCAGGTCTCCAAAGGGCGCAAACTCTAGGAGCAAAGCATTTGCAGGTATTTGGAGATTCGCAACTAGTTTCCAATCAGATAAGTGGAGACTATAACGCGAAGAACGAGAGAATGGAAGCCTACCTCTCCTTGGTAAAAAACTTAATGTCGAACTTTGAAGAGATCAACATCCAAAAGTTTCCTAGGGGGAAAAACAACCACGCTGACACCTTAGCAACCCTGAGCTCGGCAGTTGACTCTAGCCTTAAAAGGATCATCCCTATCGATTTCCTCAGTTGCCCAAGCATTTACCCCAACTGCGAGCTGACAAAAGAAAAACCAATACTCCAATTGGAATCAGCCCCAAGCTGGATGGATCCCTTGAGAGATTATTTAAAGAACGGAACTCTCCCAGAAGATAAGAGGACTGCCCACCAGATAAGAGTCAAAGATGCTCGATTTCACTTATCCACAGGAGTCAACTTGTATAAAAGATCTTTTTTCTGCCCCTACCTTAGATGCGTCCACACAGGCGATGTCAAAGAAGTGCTTCACGAAGGAATCTGTGGAAGTCACGTTGTAGGAAGGTCTCTAGCCTTCCGAGCAATGAACGAAGGTTACTGGTGGCCATACATGCAAAAGGACTCCGCAGTATATGTCCGCCAATGCCTAAAATGCCAACTTCACGCTCCCATGGTCCACCATCCCGCCAACGAATTAAAATCCCTAACAAGTCCCTAGCCCTTCGCCCAGTGGGGAATGGACATCGTGGGACCACTGCCCACCGCTACCGGCAATCGCAAGTACTTGTTGGTTGCAACTGATTACTTTACCAAGTGGATCGAGGCAGAACCACTGGCGAACATCCGAGATGCTGACATGATGAGGTTCATATGGAGAAATATAATCACTCGATTCGGGATCCCCAGAACCATCATCACTGACAATGGAACACAGTTCGAGAGTGGCCTGTGACACCTCGACTAATTAAATACCGGGTAGCTACTCCTTTATTAAATTAAATCAAAATGCCAAGTTGGATCAGTTAATAGCATCACTGTCGAAAACATTTTATTATTACTAACCACCTAGTATTTAAAAAGTAAGTTGTCAAATTTTAATTAAAGTCTGATTAACATGCAGTAAAAGATTTAAAGCAAGAATAATATCACCATTCACCATAACGAAATAATAGAATAGCCATCACATGATATAAATAAATCCGGAGGAAAAACTCCTCACAACAAATCCCACAATTGAAATAAGTAACGAAATACTGAATACTGAATTAATACATGCCAAAGTCTGAAAAACTGAAATGGAAATGTCTCTAATAGAATTTGGGCAACATGCCCTACAACTGAGGAATACTGAACATGGAATCCGAATGATAGAAGCATCTAAAAGCAAATCCCTGTAACTTCCACAAACAGCTACAGCTCGTCATCGGAATGAGAATCCTATGCGTGGTGTCCTTGTGGCTGGGCACCTAAAATGGTTTTACAAGAAAATAGATTTGAAAGAAAACGGGTCAGATCCCGAATGTGGAGATATTTTAAAAACCTGCAAGTGCTTTAAAAACATTTAAAACATTAAATGCAGAGTACATGTTAGGACGTGCACTCACATGAAATTCTCACCTCTCGTCTAACTGTGCACTCCTAACGTAAGCACCCATCTAAAATGACACAAACCCCTAGCTAAGTGACATCATATCTAGCTAGACTGTCATAGGTTCTACCCTTATTACTCGGTTCCCATTAACATTATAATGATCGCAATTAAATAGGGGGCTTAACGTAAATTCAGGTTCTCATATAAAAGTAATAAAGCTCATTATAGATTATCCCTTTTATGTTATTCCATAGTTATACACACGATACCATATGAAAGTTCCCATTTTATTAAGTGTATATTTTCCACAACATAAATATACAATATAAGCACCCCGAGACTAAGCTGCGGTGCACACATACTCTGCTATCCATCCCGGTACATCATGTACATAAGGAATCACTTATTTCGAATCTCTCAGGAATAGTTCAGATAACACAAATCACAAACAGTGGAGGCGAACACAGTCACATCACATGGGTCACGCACATACCTACGCTCCCATGATCAGCAGACTTATTAACATCCCAATAAGTCCTTATCTGACCTATGTTCTCGAGGTACCAGTCTAAATCCCCCCCGTAGGCACACAAGGATTAGAGGGTCCTAAGCGAACGCAAACCTCCCGTGATAGCAAGTATGGTAGGTATGTCATACACACAAATCATACATCAATACAAAGTAAACACGCATCTTAGTAATCACCGTAGTTTAATTGTAGTACTTATCGCATTCTCATACCATTTTATAATTTATACAATTTATATACTCCCGGTTCATAATCATACACGCCATAATTTATTCTCACGTCGTAGTAGGCACTCACGTCTCGACTCAAGTGTCTATTTGATTCGTTCCACAATTATAATTTACTCCTCATTATATCCCAAATGTCCCAAGTATACCAATACATCATCAAAGGAATGTTATATCTATCCTCGAACAAGTTTATGGGACTCCCAAAATCAAAACAGGCCAAAAAGGCCTAAACTGCTAGCTCGTTAGAAGTCTCGTTCGAACGAGATTCAGTTCGTTCGAACGAACTGTACCTTCTAACGATATCTTGTTCGAACGAAGGTATCGAACGAAATTTCCCCTCGTTAGAAGCAACTGGTCAATTCGTTAGAAGCTCGTTCAAACGAGATCGTTCTAATCAATTTTTACGAATGACCAGTTTCGTGCCTAGAATTTCTACTTTCGTTTTTCACCAATTTTTACTCCTCAATTCTCCTCTAAAATTCGTCCCAACAATGTTTTAAGGTCTCCAATCAATCCTAAACATATTATAATCACATATTAACGTGTTTTAAAGGATTAATTCGTCCTAATCATCATTAAATCACAAGTCTCTACACTTTTCCCCAATTTATTTCAAGAACATAAACCCTAAAATTTTAAGTCTTTAATTTATCCAATTAAATCCATTTTTGTTTCTTGCAAGATATATCAACATCAGATTAGTCCTCTAAATACGATTCTATATGCAATCCTTTCCTCAAAATATAGTATTCTAATTCCAAACTCATGGGTTTTTCATTAACTTTCAAGAACAAATGTAAACCTTAGAATTATCTAACATGGAAGAAACATTCTCTGAATTAAACGGAATTAAATCACTTGCCTTGATTTAATCTCTGATTTTGATGACGATTTGATGAGGTTCTCTCTCTCTCTCTGTGCAAAATTCTCCTCTTTCTCTACCTCTCTAAGCTTTCTTCTCCAACGGCTATGGTGGCTAGGGTTTGTTTTGGGAAAAATTAGAAACCTAATTCTAATAACCTACGTAGCTTATTAGGTTAAAATGCATTGGTTAGTGGTTTAGTGGGTCAAATCCATATCAGATATAATTTACTAATTTTCGTCACTTTTAATTCTCAAAAATGCAAAATTACCAAACTACCCCTATATGTTGCCGGTGTGGCCTAAAAATACCCCGGGACCCAAACTAAACCCCCGGCAAGAGTTTTCTAACTATCTCGACCCTTCCGGACGTGTTGGCGCACTCAAAACGACCATACGTTTAATAGAATTTAATTTCACTTTTATAATTAAAATAATTATATCCTGACGCGACTGTCTCACGCGTCCCAATAAAATGTCCAAATTGCCGTATATCAATCTCACGATAAATTTCATAATTCAATATTCATATATCATCATATATACTCAATATAGTCAAATACCAACTCACATCTCGCTAGTATTTTATCCGGATTAATTCCTAATTAATTCTCATTTAATTAATTAATCCCAAAAATAAATATCGCAAAAAATACGGGGTATTACATACTTCCCCCCTAATAACTGAATTTCGTCCCGAAATTAGGAACTAGAAAGTACCTGATAAAAACAACTCTGGATAACGTTCTCGCATCTCATCCTCGCGTTCCCATGTGGACTCCTCGACATTGTGATGTCGCCACTGAACACGCACTAACGGAACTATCTTTGACCGCAGCTTCCTCTCACTTCGGTCCAAAATAGCAATCGGCCCCTCCTCGTAGGAGCTATCAGGCTGTAGATCAATCTCCTCCAAAGCGAAGTGAGAATGAGCCAAATCGTCCCTGAGATATTTCCTTAGCGAGGAAATATGAAACACATCGTGAATCCGGTGTAAATGCTCCGGTAACCCGAGTCTATACGCAACTGGTGCAATCCGCTCAATAATAGGAAACGGCCCCACATACCTCGGTTCCAACTTCCCCTTCTTCCCGAAACGGATAATCCCCTTCATAGGAGATACTCTGAGCAAAAAGCTGGTCCCCCACTTGGAACTCCCTGAAGGATCTCTTCGAGCATAACTCTTCTGTCGGTCTTGAGCTACCCGAATGCGACTCCGAATCAACTCAATCCTTGCCAAAGTATCCTGAATCATTTCCGGCCCAAGTAGTTTGTTGTCCCCCACCTCTAACCAACATGCTGGGGAACGACAAGGCCTACCATACAACGCCTCAAACGGAGCCATGCCAATAGTGAACTAGTAGGAGTTATTATAAGCAAACTCTACCAGTGGAAGGTATTGCTCCCATCCACCTCCAAAGTCAATAATGCACATGCGTAGCATGTCCTCCAACATCTGATTTGTGCGCTCGGTCTGCCCATCGGTCTGCGGATGATAAGCCGTACTCAACCGCAATTCCGTACCCATGGCCTCCTGGAAACTCTCCCAAAACCGCGAAACAAATATCTTGTCTCTGTCAGACACGATATTTAGGGGAACACCGTGAAGTCTCACAATCTCTGAAATGAAGAGCTGGGCATACTGCCCCGTAGTGTAGTCAGTCCTTACGGGTAAAAAGTGAGCGACTTTGGACAACCTGTCCACAATTACCCAAACGGAGGCGTGACCCCTCTGCGACGTAGGCAACCCCGTGATAAAGTCCATGGATATGCTCTCCCACATTCACCTCGGAACCTCCAACGGCTGTAGAAGTCCTGTCGGTCTCTGATGATCCACTTTTACTAGCTGACAAGTGGTGCATTTCGAAACAAACACAGCGATATCTCTCTTTATACTGCTCCACCAAGATTGGCGTCTCATGTCTTGGTACATTTTGTCCCCTCCGGGATGTACCGCGAACCGTGAGCCGTGCGACTCTGCCATCACCTCGTGTCTCAATTCCTCCCCTTCCGGAACCACCAATCTCCCATTGAAGCGTAACCCCCCGTCTGAGCTAACGGTATAGGACTCGGCTCCCTCTGATAGTAATCGAACTATCTGCTCCTGATAGAACGAGTCATTAGCCTGTGCCCGTACTACCTTCGTGACAATCTGCGGTGTAACGATCATCATAGACATGAAAGATCGGGCCACTGTATCCTGGTGTCCCAACTCCTTCCACTTTGCCTTCCACACCCCTGCCACCTGATCTGCTAGCCTATGGCTCAACGCGTCTGCTACCACGTTAGCCTTACCCGGGTGATACTGGATATCGAACTGGTAGTCCTTCACAAACTCAAGCCACCTCCTTTGCCTCATGTTCAACTCCTTCTGCGTGAACAAGTACTATAAGGACTTGTGGTCCGTGAACAATTGGAACCTCTCCCCCAAAAGATAGTGCCTCCAAATCCGGAGGGCAAATACCACTACCGCTAACTCCAAATCATGCGTGGGGTAATTCTTCTCATGAGGCTTAAGCTTACGGGAAGCATAAGCTATGGCCTGTCTCTCCTGCTGCAATACACCTCCAAGTCCTTGCAAAGACGCATCGGTGTAAACCAAATACTCAACTCCCGGTCTCGGCAATGCTAACACAGGTGCTGAGGTCAATTTGTCCTTTAACTCATCAAATGCCAACTGACAGGAATCACTCTAAATGAACGGCACACCTTTACGAGTCAGATGTGTCAAAGGACCCGCTATCTTCAAAAATCCCCGAATGAACCTCCTATAGTATCCTGCTAGGCCCAAGAAACTACGAATCTCAGTCGGTGTCGTGGGCTGTCCCCACTCCCTCACCGCGGATACCTTCCCCGGATCAACAGATATCCCCTGGTCGGAAATAATGTGTCCCAAAAACTGGACCTCCTTCAACCAAAACCCGCACTTCTCAAACTTTGCATAAAGTTCGTTCTGACGCAGCGTCTGCAAAACCTGCCTCAAATGTTCGGCGTGCTCCTCCTCTGTCTGGGAGTAAACCAGAATATCATCAATGAAGACAATGACAAATTGATCAAGGAACTCTCTGAACACCCTATTCATCAAGTCCATAAACACTGCTGGAGCGTTGGTCAAACCAAAAGGCATAACCGGAAACTCGTAAGAACCATATCTCGTTAAGAACGCAGTCTTCGAGACATCCTCCTCCCTGATACGCAACTGATGGTATCCCGATCTCAAATCAATCTTCGAGAAGAAAGAAGCTCCTCTCAACTGGTCAAATAGGTCATCGATTCAAGGAAATGGATATTTATTCCGTATCGTGACCTTGTTCAACTCCCGGTAGTCCACACACAATCTTAGTGAACCGTCCCTCTTCTTCACAAACAAAACTATAGCGCCCCAAGGTGAGGTACTCCTGCGAATAAAGCCCTGACCTAACAGCTGCTCTATATGATCTCGTAGCTCTCGCATCTCTGCCGGAGCCATCCGGTACGGTGCGCATGCTATAGGTCTCGTATCTGGCAATAGGTCTATAACAAAGTCTATCTCTCGACAGGGGGGTAGGCCTGGTATCTCCTGAAACACATCCGAATACTCCTTGACAACTGGGATCGAATCTAAAGGAATCACAACCTCCTTGGAGGTATCCTCCTCTATGTAATACAGATGAGCGGTCGAACCTCCCTCTGGGCGAGGCATCACCACTACAAACATCTCTTGCCCCGGAATGGCAAAAACAATGCTCCCACTGAAGCAATCAATCATGGCCCTATAAGCTACGAGCCAATCCATACCGATAATCACATCGTGCACATGCATATCTAATACCAACATGTCTGCAGGTAATACCAAACCACCAATCTCTGCCCCCACTCCCCGGCATATAAAGAATATAAGTGACCCATTCCCCAATGGTGAGTTGACACACGTCACTGTGCTCTCCGCTGTGGCTAACAACCCTAAAGCCTTCGCGAAATGTGTAGCTATAAAACAATGTGTAGCCCCCGTATCAAACAATACCCGACCCATAGTGCCATGGATAGGAAATGTACCCTCAATCGCGGGCGGTGCCTGTGGAACTGCTGCCTGGTGGACGTTATAGACACGTCCATACTGTAGCTGCCCCTGCTGAGCTGGGACTACTGGAATGGGTGGCAATGCTGCCATATGTGGCGGTGCGGGGAGAGCGGCGGGAAACATAGGCCTCTGCGGCTCCTGGCGAGCACCCTGCTGCTGCTGCTGTGGGGCCCTTCCCCTATCACGATAATCCTGTCGTTTATGGCCAGTCTTGCCACAAACATAACACTTCCCTGGGAAGTTCCCTCCTCTCTGCCCCTGCTGTCCCCGGCCCTGGTGGCCGTTACCGTTCCTCCCTTGGCCCTGTTGGCCCTGCTGCCCATTCTGCCCCTGTTGGCCCTGATGGCCGTTTGGACCCTGATGTCCCCGACGGAAACCTCCATGTCCGTGCCTGTAATTCCCTGATCTGAACCTCTTCTGATCCCCCTGCTGGGAACCCTGCTCACCCTGTCTCTTCCCCTGAACAGATTGTGCCCCATCGGCACCATGTCCTCCAATCCTGCCCTGATGGCTAGACTCTCCCGATCTCTTTCCCTCAGCCATATGAAAGCGGTGATCCTGGAAGTGTAACAAAGCAGCGTTAACCACATTAGAATAAGTGGCCAACGAAAGGTTCCCTAACAGATGCTGACGGATCCTCCATGTCAACCCGTCGGTGAATTTCTCAATCTTCTTCTTTTCTGTCGGTATCTCATCCGGAACGATATTCAACAGATTCGTGAACTTGGCCTCATACTCGGCCACGGTCTTACCCTCTTGCTTCAGATTCATCAGTTTCCTCCTCATTTCCGTGTGAACAGCTGACGAAAAGTACTTGCGGTCGAACCGCATCCAAAAGTGCTGAATAGTGAGAGTATCCCTCTCCTCCACGGTGGTAATAGACTCCCACCACTCCAGTGCAGATCCAACTAGCTTGAAAGTAGCTAGCACCTGCTTCTGAACGTTCGTGCACTCATACATCCTCAAGTGCCTCTGCATATCCATCCTCCACTGGCTCGAGACTACCACATCTGAGCTACCTGCAAACTCTGGCGGATGCGCTTTCTGAAAAGCGTCACGTACACGTTCCCAAGAAAACGGGAATGCATTTGCCTGTACTGGCGCGGCAACCGGCGCCTGAGGTGGTGCCTGTTGAACTACGGCAATTGCGGCATTTACCACTTGGGCTACAATGGCTACAACCTCAGCGGCGTTCATCATGCCCTGAACTGGAGCGGGCTGGGGTTCTGGCGTTGCATCCCTGGGAACTCGTTATGCACGTCGTGGAGGCATCTGAAATAAGAATAAAGTTTATAAGTTCACAGTTTATAAACTTAAAATAGCTGAAGGACGAAGCATACACAAAAAGAGTACAACAGTCCTAAAATATAGGACTCTATATCAAAGAAAACTTAGCGAAAACATAATAGCCGTACAGATCCTAAAGGACACTAGAACCTGATGCTCTGATACCACCTGTGACACCCCGACTAATTAAATACCGGGTAGCTACTCCTTTATTAAATTAAATCAAAATGCCAAGTTGGCTCAGTTAAGAGCATCACTGTCGAAAACATTTTATTATTACTAACCACCTAGTATTTAAAAAGTAAGTTGTCAAATTTTAATTAAAGTCTGATTAACATGCAGTAAAAGATTTAAAGCAAGAATAATATCACCATTCACCATAACGAAATAATAGAATAACCATCACATGATATAAATAAATCCGGAGGAAAAACTCCTCACAACAAATCCCACAACTGAAATAAGTAACGAAATACTGAATACTGAATTAATACATGCCAAAGTCTGAAAAACTGAAATGGAAATGTCTCTAATAGAATTTGGGCAACATGCCCTACAACTGAGGAATACTGAACATGGAATCGAAATGATAGAAGCGTCTAAAAGCAAATCCCTGTAACTTCCACAAACAGCTACAACTCGTCATCGGAATGAGAATCCTATGCGTGGTGTCCTTGTGGTTGGGCACCTAAAATGGTTTTACAAGAAAATAGATTTGAAAGCAAACGGGTCAGAGCCCGAATGTGGAGATATTTTAAAAACCTTGAAGTTCTTTAAAAACATTTAAAACATTAAATGCAGAGTACATGTTAGGACGTGCACTCACATGAAATTCTCACCTCTCGTCTAACTGTGCACTCCTAACGTAAGCACCCATCTAAAATGACACAAACCCCTAGCTAAGTGACATATCATATCTAGCTAGACTGTCATAGGTTCTACCCTTATTACTCGGTTCCCATTAACATTATAACGATCGCAATTAAATAGGGGGCTTAACGTAAATTCAGGTTCTCATATAAAAGTAATACAACTCATTATATATTATCCCTTTTATGTTATTCTATAGTTATACACACGATACCATATGAAAGTTCCCATTTTATTAAGTGTATATTTTCCACAACATAAATATACAATATAAGCACCCCGAGACTAAGCTGCGGTGCACACATACTCTGCTATCCATCCCGGTACATCATGTACATAAGGAAACACGTATTCCGAATCTCTCAGGAATAGTTCAGATAACACAAATCACAAACAGTGGAGGCGAACACAGTCACATCACATGGGTCACGCACATACCTACGCTCCCACGATCAGCAGACTTATTAACATCCCAATAAGTCCTTCTCTGACCTATGTTCTCGAGGTACCAGTCTAAATCCCCCCCGTAGGCCCACAAGGATTAGAGGGTCCTAAGCGAACGCAAACCTCCCGTGATAGCAAGTATGGTAGGTATGTCATACACACAAATCATACATCAATACTAAGTAAACACGCATCTTAGTAATCACCGTAGTTTAATTGTAGTACTTATCGCATTCTCGTACCATTTTATAATTTATACAATTTATATACTCCCGGTTCATAATCATACACGCCATAATTTATTCTCACGTCGTAGTAGGCACTCACGTCTCGACTCAAGTGTCTATTTGATTCGTTCCACAATTATAATTTACTCCTCATTATATCCCAAATGTCCCAAGTATACCAATACATCATCAAAGGAATGTTATCTCTATCCTCGAACAAGTTTACGGGACTCCCAAAATCAAAACAGGCCAAAAAGGCCTAAACTGCCAGCTCGTTAGAAGTCTCGTTCGAACGAGGCTGTTCGAACGAGATTTAGTTCGTTCGAACGAACTGTACCTTCAAACGACATCTCGTTCGAACGAAGGTATTGAACAAAATTTCCCCTCGTTAGAAGAAACTGGTCAATTCGTTAGAAGCTCGTTCGAACGAGCTCGTTCGAACGAGCTCATTCGAACGACCTGGGAAGGCCTTCTAACGAACGACCAGTTTCGTGCCCAGAATTTCTACTTTCGTTTTTCACCAATTTCAACTCCTCAATTCTCCTCTAAAATTCGTCCCAACAATGTTTTAAGGTCTCTAATCAATCCTAAACATATTATAATCACATATTAACGTGTTTTAATGGATTAATTCGTCCTAATCATCATTAAATCACAAGTCTCTACACTTTTCCCCAATTTATTTCAAGAACATAAACCCTAAAATTTTAAGTCTTTAATTTATCCAATTAAATCCGTTTTTGTATCTTGCAAGATATATCAACATCAGATTAGTCCTCTAAATACGATTCTACATGCAATCCTTTCCTCAAAATATAGTATTCTAATTCCAAACTCATGGGTTTTTCATTAACTTTCAAGAACAAATGTAAATCTTAGAATTATCTAACATGGAAGAAACATTCTCTGAATTAAACGGAATTAAATCACTTGCCTTGATTTAATATCTAATTTTGATGACGATTTGATGAGGTTCTCTCTCTCTCTCTCTGCAAAATTCTCCTCTTTCTCTCCCTCTCTAAGCTTTCTTCTCCAATGGCTATGGTGGCTAGGGTTTGTTTTGGGAAAAATTAGAAACCTAATTCTAATAACCTACGTAGCCTATTAGGTTTAAATGAGTTGGTTAGTGGTTTAGTGGGTCAAATCCACATAAGATATAATTTGCTAATTTTCGTCACTTTTAATTCTCAAAAATGCAAAATTACCAAACTACCCCTATATGTTGCCGGTATGGCCTAAAAATACCCCAGGACCCAAACTAAACCCCCGGCTAGTGTTTTCTGAATATCTCGACCCTTCCGGACGCGTTGGCGTACTCAAAACGACCATACGATTAATAGAATTTAATTTCACTTTTATAATTAAAATAATTATATCCTGACGCGACTGTCTCACGCGTCCCATATAAAATGTCCAAATTGCCGTATATCAATCTCACGACAAATTTCATAATTCAATATTCATATATCAACATATATACTCAATATAGTCAAATACCAACTCACATCTCGCAAGTATTTTATCCGGATTAATTGTCAATTAATTCTCATTTAATTATTTAATCCCAAAAATAAATATCGCCAAAAATACGGGGTATTACATGGCCCTTTTCAGGACTTATGCGACAAACACGGGATCAGGCACCACTTCAGCTGGTGGCCTACCCTCAAAGCAACAGACAAGCTGAGGCTTCCAACAAGATAGTGATCGCTGGATTGAAGAAGCGGTTAGAGCGAGCCAAAGGCGCGTGGACTACCGAGCTACCGCATATCCTATGGGCATACATAACGACTCCTAGGCGAGCCACAGGAGAAACGCCATTCCCACTAGCATATGGTATGGAGGCGGTCATCCCACTAGAAGCAGGATTGCCTACAATGAAATCCGACCTTGTCGAACAGGGCCAGAACAATCAGGCTTTGCTCGCCGAACTCGACGTGGCCGACGAGCGCAGGGAACTTGCTCTAGTAAAACTAGCAAGCTATCAGCAACAACTCGCAAAGCACTACAGAAAAAGGGTCAATCTGAGGAAATTCAAAGTTGGGGACTATGTTCTAAGAAAGGTCCTAGGCAACACAGTGAAGCCATCAGACGGTAAACTGGGCCCGAACTGGGAAGGACCTTATAAGATAATTAGAGACGACCTGCGAGGTGCCTATTATTTGAAAACGATGGAGGGCAGAGAGATACCACGAGCATGGAACGCAACTAATCTCAAGAAATTCTATTTTTAGGAGTTCTATTGTTAGATTTTTTTATTGTACTCATTATGTGAAAGGGATTATGTGAAAGGGCAGTTCATTTCTCAATTCACCAATAAAAATCTCTCAGTTGATCACTCTCTAAAAAGTAACAATTACATCTTATTGCACATCCCTTTCAAATCACAGGCATAAGGGTTGACATAGTAGGGGAACACCCCTCCTCAGGTCATCGTCATTAAGCACGACAGACCTCTTAGCATTGCCCATGGCAAAATATGAAGCCCTACAGAGTATTCTTAGGCATCAAACCTACTGTGGTTGAATAAAATCCTGACCGGATGAAGACATCCAATACCAGGTGTGTCCTCGCCAATTGCCCTACTTAGGCCTAAGGGAGTGTGAGGACACGACCTAAAAGGTAAAGGGAGGGCATAATGGTATTCTTAATACTGGACTAGGCGGACACTCACATGACAAAATAAAAAGGATTGTCAAGCTGCAAAAATATAAAAGGATTGGATGAACATGTTTAGTCGGCAAAATCTCCCAAAACTTGAACTTTCCATTAATCCTTTATATTTACAAACAATAATAGTACATGTTTAGCCGGCGAAGCTCGCCCAAAGCATTTACAATTATTAAAAAATAAAATCTCAAGGAGGTGGAAGCCTCCGAGCAAGATAATCAGCAACTTTAGCTCTCCTTCCATCATCAGGAGTAGGAGCGAGCTCCTCCACGACCTCATTTGTGTCCAACTCCAATAGTAGCCGGGGAATAGCATCGATGGGGATCCATCGATCATCCCGCCTAAATGGATTGGGCATCAGAGTAGAGGAGGACATCTCGTGTCGATACCACAATGTCGAGTTCCTCGGGACCTGCAGCTCTTTGAGAGCACTCAACCACCCCCTGATGAAGGAGAGCTCCTCGAACTCTGATTACCTTGTGGGAGCATCCAACCAGCCCTGATCATAGCCATCAGACCACACTTGGCAAGGGCCCTTCTTGAATAGATGCCGCAGACGGTTAACGTCCCTCTGGAGCCCAGCAGCAGTCACATAAGCTCGCTGAACATCGCCGCGTAGCTCCTCCATTTCCCTCTCACGCTGTTCCTCGGCTTCCCTATTCCTACCACTGGCACTCCTACCAGCACGCGGGAGGGGAGGCCGAGCAGCTCGCGACGAAGAAGAGCCTTGTGGGACTGCCGAAACGATGCTCGGCGAGTGCTCCTTAAGCCTAAGTACTTCCCTCCTCAAGTATTCATTTTCCTGCTGCAGGAACTCCCCAACCTGATTAATCTCGGTGGCCTCCAGCAACCTTTCTCTCAGTGCACTGACTTCTTCTTGCACCGAAGAACCGATTTCTTCCATCTCCTGGAGCCTGTCCTTCAACTTGGCCACTAGCTCGGACTGATCCTTATATTTCTAGTTCCTTGACTTAGCAAACCTACAAAGTCTAGCAAAGGCCTGGCGAACTGCAGGGCTTGCATTAGGACCGAGAGTCCTACCTAGTTGGGAGGTAACAGGAATATAATCATCTACATCAACCAACTACAATTAAAAGAAAGGGAAAAGAAAGAGATCAACATAAACAAAAATGGAGTCTTTTCATTAATAAGGAACGAGGTTACATGAGATTGAAAAAGAAAAAATTACAAAGCATCCCTATCAATTAGCAACCTCGGCTGGCCCGGAGGTGGATGGTCCCTTGTCCTTATCAGCATCAGCAGGAGCATTACCCTCTGAAGGGGTGTCCTCTGTCCTCTCGACCGAAGGAACATCAGTAGAAGTCGCCTGAGAGACAGGACCGGTGCCTTCAGCAGTTGGGGCTGGGTCCTCATCGACGATTGGCTTTGGCCCTGGATCGTGCTCATCAAAGAGGGGGGATGCAACGTCCACCCCAGCAGCCACGAGAGCCTTATTCCACCCTTTCTTGAAGTTCAAACGGCTGATATAGACTATCTGAACCTTAGCGTCCTCATACGCAGCAGCCCAGCCAGAGTTGTACGAATCTTCCTTAAGAGTGGCTGCCTGGGCTTTCTCCGCCTCCAGTTGCTCGGCCAGAGCCCTGTTCTTCTTTGCAAGGTCTAGCTTGCTCGAGCACACCAGGTCATACGCCTTCCTCAGCTCGCCAAGCTCCCTGACCGCATCATCTCTCTCGCGAGAAGAATTAACAAGAGCCAAGTCAGATGAAGCTCGAGCTGCATCAGCAGCCTTCAGATCGGCCTCCAACTGCGACCCCCTGGCCACCAGGGCATATTTTTGCTGCTCCAGCTCACCATTCCTTCTCACCAGCTCATCGCGAGAGCGATAAAGCACAGCAAAATCGGTCACAAACTGCAAAGAACAAGGAAGAGATCAAGAAGAAGAAACCATCAAAACTGGTTAAAAGAAATTGAGAATTAGAAGAGAACTTTACCAAGGCGAGTCTCTGGCTAGCCTGCAGAGCAAATTGATCGGACCCCAACATGATCTGCTGATCTGTAGGAAGGACTGCTCTCTCGAGCAGTGCAGGGGCAAGCTGAGGAGAGGCGGCCACCGAAGCCCCCTCGGGCAAGGCAGACACTGGGACCAGGGCTTGACCAGTTTTGGTCCTTAACTCCATCTTCCTCCTCTCCTCCTCTTTTTCTCTCTCCCTTCTCTTCCTTTCCACCATTTTCTTCTTCTCTTCCACCTTCTTCCTCTCATCCTCCTTTTTCCTCTCTCTCTCCCTCGCCTGCTCCTCCTCTCTCTTCTTCTTCTCTTGCTTCTGAGAAGAAGGACGAGAACCAGTAGCTATGGCCCCAAAGTCAGTCTTTAGTATCTTGGACCTCTGTGCAAGGAGCACATCATCATCATCATCGTCATCTCTGATCAGATTCTTCCTGGGAGGCATCTCTTCACCAGAACTGCTGGTAGTGCTCGACGAGTCTTGAGCCTCGGAATCCCCCTCAGAAGAACTGCTACTGTCAGCACTCCCTGCACCCAAGTTACTCACAATGCCTGCAAGCTCACTCTCCGAGCTACTCTCCTCTTCGTCCAACTGGATGGGCTCAGCCGAAGTCTCTACGGAAGAGTCAAAGTCTGGAACACTATCCACAGGTCGGGCTATGAAGCTGGAGCCTGTGTTCTTGTATTCAAGCAAAAAAGCGACAGATCTGCGATGCTCGCCGTCACCCAAGGGCTCTCTGATGTTCGAAGCTTTAACCAACTCAGAAATTCGGACCTCGCTGAGAGCAGGTTCCACGTTCTTTGACCTCGCTGTAAAAGAAAACACAGAAAGGGGTTAGAAAATCCATAAATCAGCAATGTTTGAAGCAACATTATCAATATCTACCTATATACTCTTCCCCATAAAAGGGAACAGTGAATCTTTCAGATCTTGACCCTTCAGATTGAGGAGAGAACTGCCAATTCCTAACAAGAAAACCCTCCTGCCAGTAGTCCTTATGGGAATCAGGTAGATTCACTACCAATACCCTATTAGGGCTCCTAGCTTTGAGGTACAGGACACCTGAACTAGTTCGAGAGAAGGAGTAACAAAAGCAGACCTCGGCAAGACCTAACCTAGTGTCGTACAATTGATTTATCCTATGCACGCCATTCACTATTTTCCATACATTGGGCGAACACTGTGCAGGTACAATACCAAAATAGCTAAAGAAATGCAGAAACATATCATTAGGGGGAAAGGTAAGTCCCCCCTGGGAGAGTAACAAAACGTGAATCCAATCTGCATCCTCTATATCCCTAACGTTCCTAGGAGGCGAGGCACAACACTCAATCTCTACCCACTCAGGAATGTTATAGAATTTTCTAAACTCCGTGACTGACCTATTTCCAATCTTCGCCATTGGAAAAATACAAGAAAAACTACAAACTAAAGAGAAAATACAAAGAGCACGAGAGACTTAGAAGACAGAAGATCAGGCCAAATCGCGAAGAAGCAACGAGAGTAGAGATCGAAAGCAGAAGGTACAAAGTGTAAGAGTGCTCAGAAGATAGAAGATTGCTGGAAAAGCTGAAGCGACGAAGAGAAATGTGCCTTATCCCAGCAAGCCTTCAATTCTAATCATAGCGCATGGATAGCGAAGCGGGTGCTGCCAAAGCAACTTCACAGTTTTCAAAGAATTACAAATCAGCCATAATGGCCTATCATTTAAATTCATTGGACCCATAAACGTGGCCCAACAAATTTAGGGGAAATTGTAGGTACCCAAAATTTAGGACCATGGGCCTGGACGAGTAGCCCAGTTCTGACGGCCGAAAATCCAGGCCCTCTATCTTTCATATTGACGCGGTCTCTCCCCACGATCCCATGAAGAGAAGTTATAAGGGCGCACAACCCCATGAAGGGAAAGGATAGGGAAGAGGGCTAGTATGAAGGAACCCATCATCTCCACTAACTAGCATACACATGTATAAATTAAACCCTGGGTCCGGGGCAAAGGACAAGTTGTATTCTCTGTACTTATTCTTCAGAATATAGAGAAATAACACTGACTGCACCACCGTGGACGTAGGCACATCTTTGCTGAACCACGTACACCCGTTGTTGTGTGATTGGCATTTTATTTTATCTTTTCCTGGTTATTACCTCCTTCACATTTATTTCTGTTGCATAATAATTGTCACCACAGGTAGTATACCCTTCAAAATTTTGTTTGACCATTAGACTTAAGGTCTCTATATTCTGGTTAAGATCCTTGACAGTTTTTTCAAGTCTAGTGCTTTTCTTGAGAGTTTTTGTGTACAGTGTGTGAATGTGAGGAAGGTCATCGTTTCAAAGTCACTAAGTGTGCAGTGTCCCTTAGCGGTTCATTTTTAGGACTCACACACACATTGACATCAATAATACCGCGTTACCTTTGACTCATACCCATAGAGTTTGAAGCATTATCAACATTCTCAATCAATAAGGCAGATAAACCAGTAGGCATACTATTAGTCATGGTATGATCAGATTCCTCATCATCATTGTAGATTATCTTAGCAAATAATGACATGCAAGGGTAAAAAAATGTTAGATGACTCAGGTTCATCATTTTCAGAGTCAGTTGAGTCATCCTAAGTCTTTCTTAAATGAGCCCTATTATGTTTATGATTTTTTCTTAAGTTAAGTCTATAGTCACTGGCCATGTGTCCTAGCTTTCCACATCTATAGCATTCAACATTCTTAAGGTCTTTCTCAGGTCTCTTGTGATTGTCTGAGTGATGTTTGTCTTGTCTTTGTTCATAAGGCCTGTTGTTAGATTAATTTGCATAAGTAGGTTTGACATGTATTTTTGCTATTTTATTTCGAAAGTTCATAATTTTCTTAAACTCTTTAGACATTAAGGCAATCTGATTATCCAAAGTATCTAAATTACGTTACTCATCAGAGTCTAAGTCAATGTTAGGTATGCTAAATTCAGGTATGGTCAACTTAGATGAAAACACAAGATTGAAAGTAGATTGTGTCTTTTGGGACTGGGTTAATTATTTCTTAAATTCCAATCCCATTTTCATGGTTCTTAATTTTGTACTGAGGATTTCAGGTGTAAGGTTTTGATCATCCATCTCCTCATTTTCATATCTTTTATTACCAAATTTTTGTGGAAGTGACATTAGAATTTTAGAGACAATTTCGTTTCTATCATAAACCATCCCATTAATATGAAATTTTGTCACAATGTTTGTCAGTCTAATATAGAAGTCATCAAATGACTCAGTCTCAGTCATGATCAAAGAGTTATACTGCTGGTTAAGCATTTGAGTTTTAGCAGATTTAACTCTGGTATCACCCTCATGTTCAGTCACTAGGGTGTTCCAAGCTTCTTTAGAGGTAGAACAGAAAGATATCCTCTTAAATTCGTGTTCATTTATAGACATGAATATGGAATTTTTGCCTTTATTGTTATTGAGTGAAACATGTTTGTCTTCTTTATTGAATTCACTCAGTGACTTTTTAATCCTAACATTACTTCCTTCACCGGATGGTTTAGTAGGAAAAGTGTAACCATTTTCTATAACTTCCCAGACATCATCACCCAAAGTCCCTTAGATCAAAACCATCATCCCTATCTTCCAATAAGGGAAGTTGGTTCCATCAAAGAGAGGGGGTCTGGACAGGTTACCAAATCTATCAAATTTCTCATCCATAACTTGTTTTGAGAAAATAATTTAGGAAACACAAGATCTATAGAATTTTTTATACCAATTGAAAAAGTACCACTTAAGTTGTTTAATACAAGATTAAACTAACTAAATTGCTCTGAACAGTTTGTTGAAGAAACTCTTTTCTTAAAACAAATTTTAAACAAAGGATGTGTAAAATAGTTATAAACGAGTAGTTTCAATTATAGGTTTACCAGTTTTGAAAAAAAAAACTTTAAACAAAATAAACCAACACAGCTTTAAGAAGTTATGAGAGTAAAAGGAAGTGTACACAAGAAATTTTAACGTGGTAAAACCCCACCCAATTAGGGAAACATCCATGGTGACCTCTACCACACAAAAGTAAAAATTCCACTAAAAATGAGTAACAAATTATAAGCTATATAACAATCAAGACACACAAACAAACCTAATTGAAGTTCAGAAATGTAACAACTCCTCTGGCGCATTCTGACTTATCCTAAGGTTCTAATTGTTCTTGATGTTCTCCCAGCTTCTTGTATTTACTCCTTTTAGCTTTATGTCGACTCGAATAGTCCAGTATCGCAACACCAACATGTTTTGGTGTAGTAATGTGAAGTTGTATGTGGTGTACTGCTCTAAACTCATTCGTGCAACTCATACACACTTAATTATAGACAATATGAGTTATCAAATTACAAACAAATCTATATATATGCAAGGGTTTCTAAAATTAGCTTATTCAAATAAGTCATATTTTGGATCTTTAAAAAATACATAGATCAAGAAGGAATCTTGCTATACAAACTGTACAATATCTTATGCACTTTCTTTGTTTTGAAAATATTAATTGAATGTGAAACCCCCAATCAAGATCTCAAAACTAGATCTAAATCTAATAGTTTGAGTAAGATGAAATCATAAAAGGTATTGTTGGTTTAGGGTTTGAAAACCCCATTTATTTTGAAAATAACAAATAAAGAATAGATTTCTCAAAATAAGGAATCAGATCTAACAAATAACTACGTGATCTGTATCACAGAAATCAAATCTCAGATTTCTAAAAAAAATAATAGAGACTTAATCAAATGTGAGTAAGTTGGTAAAGAGATATAAGATAGTAGAGAAAAAACTTCTCAAATCATGGACTATAAACACTTAGAAAAAGATTTTTTTGTTTGGATTTGGTTTGAAATTTTGAGTTAAGGTTTGGAAAACCTTTACTCTCTCTCTCTCTCTCTCTCCTATCTTCTCTCTTTTCTCTCGGAGGAAACAAAAGACAAAAAGTTACAAAATTTAAGACAAAGTGTCCTTTTATACTGAGAGAAGAAGGTTCTGGAAGATCGAGTGAAATAAACGATCAGGATTGATTCGAAATTATTCTAAGGGCTGCCAAGCCACCGCTATTAAAACAGATTTGATCAGTTCAATATCAAACACGGGGATTATAACCAAATGCATGAAGATCGTTGATTATAATGATCCAAATGTGCATAGTGAATGTTAAGTATGTGAGAGAGAGAAAACACACATCTAACCGTTATAATGGCAACATGTGTAAGGATGCGATGAGATGAAAAATGTGTGTTTTAGAGTTCTCAAAAATACAAATTGCACCCACAATATTCTCAAGCCCTTTCGATTTCTACCCAACCATATTTTAAGCCTTAAAAATAAATTATAAAACTAACCCCAAAGGTTTTTAATCCTAAATTTTAATTCTAAAAAATCATTTTAAATTCTTAGAAATTATTTAAAAATTCCCAAAAATAGTAGAAAATCAATTTCAAGGGAATTAACTCACACACAACCAATTATTGCATAATATGATGTATGTATGCAATCCTAGTGTGTGGTGTTGGTGAGAAACCTTTAAGGACTTAGAGAGGAATTAAATGAAAAGTCTGAGGTACTTTTTGTAAGTAGGGATGGGACTCAAATTTTGTCACAATTTCCAGACTAGATGAGAACCTATATATTATAGACTTAAGTAAGTCAAAGATATAGAGTGCTTCAGGTTACTTATTTTTGCTTGAGATTTTCCAAGTATAAAAGGGGGTGTGGATGGGGCTTTTCTCGTCACACTTTCACTTTCTCCCTTTTTCACATTCTTACTTGCTAATTATCTCTTGGTCTTTCAAGATGGATCTCCCTGCTAGCATTGATTTCGCTTACTATCTCGAAGCCTTGGAAGCAATGTGTTCTTAAGATTTCAATTATGACACTTTTCACATGTGGTGAGTCTCTTTGTGGCGTAACCGGCACATTGAGTGGAATATGCTGATGGCAGCTATCGAGTTTTGGTATCCGAAGGATCATGTCTTCCGCTTCAAGTTGGATGATATTTGTCTTACCTATGAGGAATTTTCTTCCTTGCTGGGGATAAATCCCAGCGTTGTTGAGGCTCTGCCTGACTTTTTCCATTCTCCGAGGGAATTATTGGCTCGACTTCTTCATATTTCACCTTTGACGGCTAGACCAGTGGTTACGGGGGGCTGATTTCCCTTCTTGCGGTGTTGCATTACATGCATTCGCAGGACCTGGGTGATGCTAGATATGCCGGGGCCATCATCTTAGGCATTTTTTCCAAATTTCTATTGGTGACAGGGGAGACGTTGGTGGACCCCCCAACTGGATGCTATCATTTCTTGGATATCATACCGTCATAATCCTGCGATGGTGATATTGGCAGAGACCTTGAATGTCCTGGATGCCTAGAAAAGAGGGTCATTCTGACTTTCAGAGGGGTAGCCCTATAATGTTGTTTAAATATCCTTTACCGACAGTTCCCAACTTCTTTTCGCATTATTTCATTAGCGTAGGCCTGAACATTGAGAGTTGGGGGAACTGGTTTGCAGAGCATGGGGCTCGAGGCTTACAATGTTTTGTGCCTTGGTGGGGGGAGTTGTTTCCCATTCTTTAACTCGAGGACTACCAGTATGTCAGACTAGTTGGCCTTAGGCAAACCTCTTTCTACTTTCCCTGGCAGCTACTATGCCAATATGGTTGTGAGCAAATTGTGCCACCGTGGACATCGAACTTCTTTCCTGTGGAGGACCTAAAAGAGCATATGCACATGAGACTTGGTTCTTTGTGGGAGAATCGCCGTCAATCGACCCTTCCTTCTCAGTCTACTGGGCGAGTCTAGCATGTTTTTGGGGACTACATAAAGTGGTTGTGGAAGAATGTAGTGGCCATGATGCTAGCGGTGGAGACTGGTCAGAGGTGGTTTGCCATATCTGACACCATGGAGAGAGGTGTTGTGGTGTACCCCAAGCTAGTCTGGGCTTATCGCTCTATGAAGCATATGAGATACTCCGTTCAGACAGGGGTGGTTTGGGAATCCCATGATGCAGGTGATGATGGTGTTGGTTCCTCTAGCAGCTGCGGGTAGGACTTTGGGAAGCTTTTTGTAATGGGTGTGGTTTTGTGGGAATAATTGGAGGGTGATTTAAGGAGTAATGGGGCTTGTTATTATCTAGTTTTTTAGTAGGTGTAGTGCGGACAAGGGAAGTCGTTTGACCCCTTAGGCCGATGTAATTATACAGAAATTTCAAATAATGAAATAAATAAGTTTTTGATCATCTAGTTGTGCCTCTAGATTTTTTTTAGAATAGAAGGGAGATGAAAAGAGTCGTAGCACGCCAAGATTTCTGACTAGGGGTAGAAGTTTTTGAGATGGTCCAAGTTAACTGGACGCATCATTTCTTCTCTATCGAGGTCACTCCAATTGGGTTTAAATTTCCCTCTGGGGTCCAACCTAGGCTCTATTATTTCTTTAAGGGATAAGTCCCCTTCTCTAACACCTTAGTCCATGACTCTATTATTTAATGATCACGCTATACGGCGATGGTACCCTTGTATATAATATAGAGCTTTCAATCTCCCCTCACCCAAGAGGGATAGATCGTCAAGACTAATTTTGTTCCAGTCTTCCTCGTTGACTTTTATTTCAAGCATGATGCGTAGTGAGGGTATTTCCATCTCCACGGGTAGGACTGCTTCCATGTCGTAGACTAGAGAGTAAGGGGTTGTCCCAGTAGAGGTTCAAACTGAAGTGCGATAGCCCCAGTGGGCGTAAGGGATCCTGTCCGCCCAATCACGACAACTCTCGATCATCTTGGTGATGATGGCTTTGAGATTCTTATTGGTTGCTTTGACTGCTCCTTTGGTTTGAGGTCGGCATGTAGAGGATTTATATATCTGGATTCTCTACTCATCGAACAATTTCATAACCTCTGCCTCGAAATGTAACCCATTGTATGGTAATAGCTCATGTGGGACACCATATCGGCAGATGATGTTTTTCTTGATGATCTTGGCCACTTTCTTAGCATTCAGAATTGCATATGACTAGGCTTTGACCCATTTAGTGAAGTAGTCAATAGAGACTAGGATGAACTCATGCCCATTGGATGCCTTCGGTGTAACTTCTCTACGATATCGATGCCTCATGACGAAAACGACCAGTGAGAAGTCATGTTGTACAATTCTCGTAGAGGCAAGTGTTGTAGGTTGGAGAATTATTGGCATGTGAGACATCTTTAAATGTAAGTTGTGCAGTCCTGAACCATGGTAGTCAAGTAGTATCCCCATCGAATGATCTTTTGGGCGAGTGTGACACCCCTACTAATTAAAAAACGGGTAGATACTCCTTTATTAAATTAATACAACATGCCAAGTTGGTTCAGTTCATAGCATCACTGTCGAAAAACGTTTTAACAATTACTAGCTCCTAATATATAAAAAGAGAGTTGTCAATTTTTAACTAAATCCAATTAACATGCAATAAGTAAATTATGAAATGCTAACATAACCACCACAACATAATGACGATAGAATTTCCGTAGAGCAGTAATGGGTTTGGAGGAAAACTCCTCTCGGCCATCCGAATACAGGAATAAACAAATACTAAGTCTAGATCACAAAATTAATTACAACCCAAATCTGAAATAACTGAATAGATAAAATGTATCTAAAAGAAATGGGGCGACCTGCCCAATAGATGAGAAGATCGAGAAATAAAGAGTCAAGACCGAAAGTGGAGGCGCCTACTGTCAAGGTTCTGTAGCTTCCACAGCAGCTACAGTGCGTCACCTGAATGGAACTCCTATGCTTGGTGTCCTTATGGCTGGGCACCTAAAAGGTTTTTACAAGAAAATATATTTGGAAGCAAACGGGTGAGAGCCTGATAGTGAAAAACAGTTTAAAATATAGCAAGTGTTTTAATGACAATAAAACAATGAACGCAAAATACATGTTAGGACGTGTGCTCACATGAAATACTCACCTCTCGACTATTTGTGCACTCCTAATGTACCCGTAACCAATTCTAGATATTACTATACGATTCACGCTTTAATTCCGACATCTTCATTGAAACAGGAAGCTCTACATTTATTCTCAGTTTCCATATTAGTAATACTACTTAATAAAGGATTTCCACTTTTATCTTTATAAAAATGTTTCCATTCTTTACATTCACATTTATACATGATAGTACATTTCAATTTAATTATATATTATTCTCATCATAAATATACAATATTCGCACCCTGAGGCTAAGCTGCGGGGCACACATACTTTGCTACCCAATCCCGGTACATCACGTACATTAGGACCACGTATTCCGAATCTCTCAGGAACCGTTCTCAAATAACAACAATCACAAATAATGGAGGCGAACATAGTTCACATCACACGGGTCACGCACATACCTATGCTCCCATGGTCAGCAGACTTATTAACTTCTTAATAAGTCCTTCTTTGACCTATGTCCTCGAGGTACCAAGCTAAATCCCCCCGTAGGCACCCAAAGATTAGCTGGCCCTGATCGAACGCCGACCTTCCATGATAGCAAGTATGGTAGGTATGTTATACAGAGAAAAATACATATACTAAGCATTCACACTTCTTAGGTATCTTAGTATAGTAATAGAGGTATACTTCGCGTTCTTATCCCATCATTTACGGTTATACGTTTATAAGTTCCCTTTTAAAATGCATTAGAGTTGTCAACTCTTCTCACGTCGTAATTAGATACTCATTTCCAAATCCACAATTGTCATCCGATTTACCCCTCAACGTACCCCAATCTCCCGAATATACCCACTAGTCAATAAGGGAAGGTTATAATTCCATTTAAATAAGTCCCCAGAATATTTGAAATAAAATCAGGCCAAAAAGGCCATTCTATCAACTCGTTAGAAGTCTCGTTCGAACGAGTTTGTTCGAACGAAAGGCTTCGAACGAACTACCAACTAGTTAGAAGGGATTCTGTCATCTCGTTAGAAGTTCGTTCGAACGACCTGGGCAGGTCTTCTAACGAGATGGTAGACTACGCCCAGAATTTTCCCCAACTCATTTTTCTCCAAATTTCTCTTCCTTAAATCCATAAAAAGATCATCCCTATTGAGTTTTAACGTGAATAAACTACTCTAAGTTATCCTAAGTCACTATTTAACATATATTTGGTGTTAATACCTCCTAAATCAACATGAAATCATCATAATTTCCCAAATCTTGTCCCAAACCCAATTAACATGAACCCATAATTTAATGTCTAAAATTTCTCCTTCACAATCCATTTTTACATCATCAAAAGATATATTTTGTATATGACATTCATCCAATATCATTCTACATGCAATCCCTATATCATATTATGAATTCTGCCTCCAATTTCATGGGTTTTTATCAAACTTCCAATATAAGACAAATATTCAATTCTAAGCATGGAAGAAACATTCGCTTAAAATTAATGTAATTAAACCACTTTCCTTAGATGTTCTGACTTGATGTTTAAGGATTGAAGGTTGATTCTCCTCTTCCTCTCTACCGATTTCTTCTAAAGATGATAATGGTGGCTAGGGGTTTCTTTTGGAACCTCTTCAAACTCCCCCTATAACTCCCGTAGCCCTCTAACTTACGAAATGCTGAAAATGGGATTAGTGGTTTCTTTTCTAATATAAAAATAACCTCTAAAATTCGTGGGTTTTAATTCCCCTATTTTTAAAATTACCAAACTACACTTTAGGGTTGCCGGTATGGCCTAAAAATGCCCTGGGACCCAAACTAAACCCGCAGCTAGTATTTTCTGACTATTTTGACCCTTACGGACACGCTGTCGAGCTCAAAATGACCATTCGGTTGATAAAAATAAAATCCACTTTTTAATTCAATTAATTACGTTCGTGACGTGACTGACACGCGCGTCCCAACTAAATTTTCCAAATTAATTTAAATATCATCAATACTCATGTATTACCATACATCCTCGGAAATAATAAATTTTTAACATCATAAGCAAATACCAACTCACATCTCGTTAGTATTTATACCCGGATTAATTTTCAATTAATTCTCATTAAATATAATTAATCCCTTAAATAAAAATCAATAAAATTACGGGGTATTACATACTTCCCCCCTAATAACAGAATTTTGTCCCGAAATTCGGAACTAAAAAGTACCTGGTAAAAATAGCTCTAGATAGCGCTCGCGAATCTCATCCTCGCGCTCCCATGTGGACTCCTCGGCATTATGATGTTGCCACTGAACACGTACTAACGGTACTATCTTCGATCTCAGTTTCCGCTCGCTTCGGTCCAAAATAGCAATCGGCCCCTCCTCGTAGGAACTATCTAGCTAGAGATCGATGTCCTCCAAAGCAATGTGAGTATGGGCCAAATCATCCCTAAGGTATTTCCTTAGCGAGGAAATATGGAACACATCATGAATCCTATGCAAGTGCTCCGGTAACCCAAGTCTAAACACAATTGGACCAATCCGCTCGACGATAGGAAATGGCCCCACATACCTTGGTGCCAGTTTCCCCTTCTTCCCAAAATGCATAATCCCCTTCATAGGAGATACTCTAAGTTACACCTGGTCCCCCACTTTGAATTCTCTGAAGAACCTCTTTGCATCAGCATAGCTCTTCTGCCGATCCTGAGCTACCCGAATGCTACTCCGTATCAACTCGATCCTTCCCAGAGTGTCCTGAATCACTTTCGGTCCAAGGAGTTTGTTATCTCCCACCTCTAACCAACATGTTGGGGAACGACAAGGTCTACCGTACAACGATTCAAATGGAGCCATGCCAATGGTGAACTGGTAGGAGTTATTATAAGCAAACTCCACCAATGGAAGGTACTCCATCCACCTCCAAACTCTAGGATGCACATACGCAATATGTCCTCCAACATCTGATTTGTCCGCTCGGTTTTCCCATCAGTCTGCTAGTGATATTCCGTACTCAACCGCAACTCCGTACCCATGGCCTCCTGGAAACTATCCCAAAACCGTGAAACAATTATCTTGTCTCGGTCAAACACGATATTTAGAGGCACACCGTGAAGTCTCACTATTTCTGCAATGAAAATCGGGGCATACTGTCCCATTGTGTAGTCTGTCCTCACAGGTAGAAAATGAGTAACCTTGGTCAACCTATCCACAATTACCCATATGGATTTGTGACCCTCTGTGACATAGGTAATCCCGTGATAAATTCCATGGATATGCTCTCCCATATCCACCTCGGAACCTCTAATGGTTATAGAAGTCATACTGATTTCTGATGATCCACCTTTACTAGCTGACAAGTGGCGCATTTAAAACAAACACGATGATATCTCTCTTCATCCCGCTCCACCAATATTGGCATCTCATGCCTTGGTACATCTTATCCCCACCAGGGTGTAACGAAAATCGTGAGCCGTGCGACTCTGCCATAACCTCATGTCGCAAGTCTTCCCTTTCCGAAATAACCAGTCTCCCATTGAAACGTAATCTCCCATCTGAACTAACGGTATAGGACTTGGATCCCTCTGCTAGTAATCGAACTTTTTTCTCCTGACAGAACGAGTCAATTGCCTGGGCTTTTATCACTCTCATAACAATCTGAGGTGTAACAGTCATCACAGACATGAATGATCGGGCCACTGCATCCTGGTGTCCCAACTCTTTCCACTTGTCTTTCCACACCTCGGCCACTTCATCCACTGTCCTACGGCTCAACGCGTCTGCTACCATGTTAGCCTTCCCCGGGTGATATTGGATATCAAACTGATAATCCTTTACAAACTCAAGACACCGTCGTTGACGCATATTCAGTTCCTTCTAGGTGAAGAGGTATTGTAGAGACTTGTGATCTGTGAACAACCAAAATTTCTCCCCCAGGAGATAGTGTCTCCAAATCTGAAGAGCACATACGACTGCCGCTAACTCCAAGTCGTGGGTGGGGTAATTCCTCTCGTGAGGCTTAAGCTTATAGGAAGCATAAGCTATGACCTGACTCTCCTGTTGCAGCACACCTCTGAGTCCTTGTAAGGACACATCGGTGTAAACTAAATACTCAACTCCCGGTCTGGGCAACGCTAACATAGGTGCTGAGGTCAACTTGTCCTTCAACTCATCGAATGCTAACTACCAAGCATCGCTCCAGATGAATGGCACACCCTTGAGAGTCAGATGTGTCAAAGGACCCGTTATTTTTTAAAAACCCCGAATAAACCTCCTGTAGTATCCTGTTAGGCCCAAGAAACTATAGATCTCATTCGGTGTCGTGGGCTATCCCCACTCCCTCACCACGGATACCTTCCACGGATCAACATATATCCCACGATCTGAAATGATATGCCCCAAAAACTGAACCTCCTTCAGCCAAAACCCACACTTCTTATACTTTGCATAAAGCTCGTTCTGACGTAGCGTCTGCAAAACCTGCCTCAAATGCTCGGCGTGCTCCTCTTCTGTCTAGGACTAAACTAGAATGTCATCAATAAAGACGATGATGAGCTGATCTAGGAAATCTTTGAACACCCTATTCATCAAGTTCATAAACGCGGTTGGAGCGTTGGTCAAGCCAAAAGGCATAACCCGAAATTCGTAGGAACCATATCTCCTCAAGAAGGCCGTCTTCGAGACGTCCTGTTCCCTGATACGCAACTGATGGTATCCCGATCGTAAATTAATCTTTGAGAAGAAGGAAGCTCCTCTCATCTGGTCGAATAAGTCATCGATTCGGGGCAACGAATAGTTATTTCGTATCGTGACTTTATTCAACTCACGATAATCTACGCACAATCTCAACGATCCATCCCGCTTCTTTACGAACAACACAGGGGCACCCCACAACGAAGTAATCCTTCTGATAAATGCCTGACCCAACAACTGCTCTATCTGATCCCGTAGCTCTCTCATCTCTGCTGGAGCCATACGCTAAGGTGCGCGGGAAATCGGTCGAGTGTCCGGCGCCAAATCTATCATAAAGTCTATCTCTCTACTCGGAGGTAGTCCAGGTATATCCTGAAATACATAAGCAAACTCCCTAACAACTGGAATCGAATCGAGTGGTAGCACCACTTCCTTAGAGGTCTCACCCTCTATATAGTACAAATGAGTGGACGATCCTCCCTTAGGGTGAGGCATCACCACTAAAAACATCTCCTTCCCGGGAATGGAAAAGATAACACTCCTATTGAAACAATCAATCATGGATCGGTACGCAACTAGCCAATCCATACCAACAATCGCATCATACTCAGTCATATCTAATACTAACATATCAGCCGGAAAAGTAAACCTCTCGATCTCTATACCCACACCTCTACAAATAAGTGGTATCACGGAACCCCTACTCAATGGTGAATCTACACATGTAACCGTGCTCTTTGCGGTGTCTAACAACCCAATAGTGCATGCAAATCTCGTGGCAATGAAACAATGTGTGGCCCCCGTATCAAATAAAATACACCCCAAAAGTCCCCTAAATAGAGAGCATACCCTCAATAGTAGGTGGATCCTATGGGACTGCGGCATGCTGGAGCTGGTACACTCTCCCATACTGAAGTTGTCCATGCTGGACTGGGACCACTGGAATGGGTGGTAATGCTGCCATCTGTGCTGGTGCTGGGAGGGCAGCGGGAAACATAGGTTTTGGGTTCATTGCGTGGTCAACAAATTTTTAAGATAAAAAATTTTAGGTGATATTCGTGTTAGGTTTCGAGATTAGAGGAGATAAATTATTTTTGGAGACTGTTGGCCTAATTTATTGAGAGTTAGGCATTCGGCGAATTTGGAGGGCGAAATTCCATTGTTAGTGGGGAAGTGTAACAACACGCATAATTTTTGGGCTATTTTAATTAATTTTTGGAAAATGGAGGCAAATAAAGTTTTTGATAAAATTATTTTTATTTCTCAAATATGTTGGTTATTATTTTTAAAGGCGAGAATTTCAAACGATTTCGAAATCGGAGTTAAAATGGATTTTAAAATGATTTTTGAAATATTTTTAACTCTTGAAATTCTAAGTCGGCGAAGATTAAGTAATTTTCAAGAGTTGTTTTGACTTCCAACTCTTCATTTCTTTGCCTTATTTAAAGGATTCTTTTGGATTCCAACTCTTCATTTCTTTGCATTATAAAAGGAAGTCGTGGGCAACCCTTTTAACCTATTTTTGGCACAAATTTTGGCAGCAAATATATTTTATATTCTTCTTCTTTTTATATACACATTGGACATTGAGATTTGTGCGTTCCAACCTTAGATTAGAGGTGTTCTTGGGGCTATTTTGTTGGATATTCTTGGAGGAGATTTTGTAGATCTTTTGTGTTGATCTTGAGGATGTAATCATTGGTTTCTCATCCCATGACACCCTGACTAATTAAATACCAGGTATCTACTCCTTTATTAAATTAATACAAAATGCCAAGTTGGTTCAGTTCATAGCTTCATTGTCGAAAACGTTTTAACAATTACCAGCCATCTAATATTTAAAAAGTGAGTTGTCAATTTTTAATTAAATCCGATTAACATGCAAGTAGATAAGAATTGCTAACATAACTACAACAAAGAAATGACAATAGTATAACCATAAAATAATAATGAGTCTTTAAGAATACTCCTCACAACAAACCAAATATAGGAATAACAAATACTAAGTTTGAATCATAATTGATTACAACCCGAAATCTGAACTAAACTGAATAGATAAAAGTTTCTAAAGAAACGACAAGACATGCCCAACCGATGAGGAAATCTACTAATAGATCAACATCGAAACTGGAAGCGTCTACTGACAAGATCCTGTAACTTCCACAGTAGCTACAGTACGTCACCTGAATGGAACTCCTATGCTTGGTGTCCTTGTGGCTGGGCGCCTAAAAGGTTTTTACAAGAAAATATAATTGAAAGTAAACGGGTCAGAGCTCGATTGTGGAAAAACAGTTTAAAATATAGCAAGTGTTTTAATGACAATAAAACAATGAATGCAAAATACATGTTAGGACGTGCTCTCACATGAAATACTCACCTCTCAACTATTTCTGCACTCCTAACGTACCCATACTCATTCTAGTTATTTCCATATCTAACTAGCCCAAACGAAATTTTAACCATACTATACGATTCACGCTTTAATTCCAACATCGTCATTTGAATAGAGAGCTTTACATTAATACTTGGTTTCCCATTATTAGTAATACTAATTACTAGAGATCATCCATTTTATTATTACAGAACATTGTTAGTATAATACTCACAATTAAACATGACAGTTCATTTCAATTAATATTATATTATTCTCATCGTAAATATACATTACTAGAACCCCGAGACTAAGCTGAGGTGCACACATACTCTGCTATCTAATCGCGCTACATCACGTACATAAGGACCACACATTCCGAATCTCTCAGGAATCGTTTTCAGATAACAACAATCACACAAAATGGAGGCGAACATAGTTCACATCACATGGGTCACGCACATACCTACTCTCCCATGATCAACAGACTTATTAATTTCTCAACAAGTCCTTCTCTAATCTATGTCCTCTAGGTACCAATCTAAATCCCCCCGTAGGAACACAAAGATTAGCTTGCCCTGATCGAACGCCGACCTCCCATGATAGCAAGTATGGTAGGTATGTTATACGTAGAAAAACACATATACTAAGCATTCACACTTCTTAGGTATCTCAGTATATTAATAGAGGTAGACTTCGCGTTCTTATCCCATTATTTACTGTTATACGTTCATAAGTTCCCTTTTAAAATGCATTAGAGTTGTCAACTCTTCTCACGTCGTAATTAGATACGCATTTACAAATCCACAATTGTCATCCGTTTTACTATAAGGTTCTAAGTTCTACTCCTCAACGTACCCCAATCTCCCAAATATACCCACTAGTCAATAAGGGAAGGTTATAATTCCATTTAAATAAGTCCCAGGAATATTTGAAATAAAATCAGGCCAAAAAGTCCATTCTGTCAACTCGTTAGAAGTCTCGTTCGAACGAGTTCGTTCGAACTAAAGGCTTCGAATGAACTACCATCTCGTTAAAAGGGACACTGACATCTCGTTAGAAGCTCGTTCGAATAAGGTCGTTCGAACGACCTGGGCAGGTCTTCTAACGAGATTTCAGTTTTCGACCAGAAATTTCCCCAATTCGTTTTTCTTCAATTTCCCTTCCTTAAATCCATAATAAGATCATCCCTATTGAGTTTTAATGTGAATAAACTACTCTAAGTTATCCTAAGTCACTAATTAACATATATTTGGTGTTAATACCTCCTAAATCAACATGAAATCATCATAATTTCCCAAATCTTATCCCAAACCCTATAAACATGAACCCATAATTTAATGTCTACAATTTCTCCTTAACAATACGTTTTTACATCATCAAAAGATATATTTTCTATATGAAATTCATCCAATAACATTCTACATGCAATCCCTATATCATATTATGAATTCTACCTCCAATTTCATGGGTTTTCATCAAACTTCCAATATTAGACAAATATTCAATTCTAAGCATGGAAGAAACATTCGCTTGAAATTAATGTAATTAAACCACTTGCCTTAGATTTTCTGACTTGATGTTTAAGGATTGAAGGTTGATTCTCCTCTTCCTCTCTACAGATTTCTTCTAAAGATGGTGATGGTGGCTAGGGGTTTCTTTTGGAACCTCTTCAAACTCCCCCTATAACTCTTGTAGCTCTCCAACTTACCAAATGCTGAAAATGGTCTTAGTGGGTTCTTTCCTAATATAAAAATAACCTCTAAAATTCGTGTGTTTTAATTCCCCTATTTTTAGAATTACCAAACTACCCTTTTGGGTTGCTGGTATGGCCTAAAAATGCCACGGGACCCAAACTAAACCCCCGGCTAGTATTTTCTGACTATTTTGACCCATCTGGACACGTTGGCGCACTCAAAATGACCATTCAGTTGATAAAAATAAAATTCACTTTTTAATTCAATTAATTACGTTCCTGACGCGACTGACACGCGCGTCCCAACTAAATCTCTCAAATTAAGTTAAATATCATCAATACTCATGTATTACCATACATACTCGAAAATAATAATTTTTTAACATCATAATCAAATACCAACTCTTATCTCGTTAATATTTATATCCGGATTAATTCCTAATTAATTCCCATTTAATTTAATTAATCCCTTAAATAAATATCGATAAAATTACGGGGTATTACATACTTCCCCCCTAATAACAGAATTCCGTACCGAAATTCGAAACTAAAAAGTACCTAGTAAAAATAGCTCTGGATAGCGCTCGCGCATCTCATTATCGCACTCCCATGTGGACTCCTCAGCATTATGATGCCGCCACTGAACACATACTAAAGGTACTATCTTTGACCTCAGTTTCCGCTCGCTTTAGTCCAAAATAGCAATCGTCCCCTCCTCATAGGAACTATCGGGCTGGAGATCGATGTCCTCCAAAGCAATGATGGTATGGGCCAAATCATCCCTAAGGTATTTCCTTAGCGAGAAAATATGGAACACATCATGAATCCTATACAAGTGCTCCGGTAACCTAAGTCTATATGCAACTGGTCTAATCCGCTCGATGATAGGAAATGGCCCCACATACCTTGGTGCCAGTTTCCCCTTCTTCCCAAAATGCATAATCCCTTTCACTGGAGATACTCTAAGTAACACCTGGTCCCCAACTTTTAATTCTCTGAAGAACCTCTTCGCATCAGCATATCTCATCTGTCGATCCTGAGCTACCCGAATGCGACTCCGTATCAACTCTATCCTTGCCGAAGTGTCCGGAATCACCTTCGGCCCAAGGACTTTGTTATCCCCAACCTCTAACCAACATGCTGGGGAACGACAAGGTCTACCGTACAATGATTCAAATGGGGACATGCCAATGGTGAACTGGTAGGAGTTATTATAAGCAAAATCCACCAGTGGAAGGTACTGTTCCCATCCACCTCCAAAGTCTAGGATGCACATGCGCAACATGTCCTCCAACATCTGATTTGTCCACTCGATTTTCCCATAAGTCTGTGGGTGATATGCCGTACTTAACCGCAACTCCGTACCCATGGCCTCCAGGAAACTATCCCAAAACCGTGAAACAAATATCTTATCTCGATCAGACACGATATTTAGAGGCACACCGTGAAGTCTCACTATTTCCGCAATGAAAATCTAGGCATACTATCCCATAGTGTAGTCTGTCCTCACGGGTAGAAAATGAGTAACCTTGGTCAACCTATCCATAATTACCCATATGGATTTGTGACCCCTCTGTGACGTAGGTAATCCCATGATAAAGTCCATGGATATGCTCTCCCATATCCACGTCGGAACCTCTAATGGTTATAGAAGTCCTATCGATTTCTGATGATCCACCTTTACTAGCTAACAAGTGGCGCATTTAGAAACAAACACGACGATATCTCTCTTCATCCCGCTCCACCAATATTGGCATCTCATGTCTTGGTACATCTTATCCCCACCAGGTTGTACCGCAAATCGTGAGCCATGCGACTCTGCCATAACCTCGTGTCACAAGTCTTCCCCTTCCGGAATAACCAGTCTCCCATTGAAACGTAATCCCCCGTCTGAACTAACGGTATAGGACTCGGCTCCCTCTGCTAGTAATCGAACTATATGCTCCTGACATAACGAGTCAATTGCCTGGGCTTTTATCACTCTCGTAAAAATATGTGGTGTAACAGTCATCACAGACATGAACGATCGGGCCACTACATCCTGGTGCCCCAACTCTTTCCACTTGTCTTTCCACACCTCGGCCACCTTATCTACTGAATGGAACTCCTATGCTTGGTGTCCTTGTGGCTGGGCAACTAAAAGGTTTTTACAAGAAAATATATTTGGAAGCAAACGGGTCAGAGCCCCATAGTGAAAAACAGTTCAAAATATACCAAGTGTTTTAATGACAATAAAATAATGAATGCAAAATACATGTTAGGACGTGCGCTCACATGAAATACTCACCTCTCGACTATTTGTGCACTCCTAACGTACCCATACCCAATTCTAGTTATTCCCATATCTAACTGGTCCAATAATAATACCTAGCACTACTATACGATTCACGCTTTAATTCCGACATCTTCATTGAAACAGGAAGCTCTACATTTATTCTCAGTTTCCATATTAGTAATCCTACTTAATAGAGGATTTCCACTTTTATCTTTATAAAAATGTTTCCATTCTTTACATTCACATTTATACATGACAGTACATTTTAATTTAATCTTATATTATTCTCATCATAAATATACAATTTTCACACCCCGAAGCTAAGCTGCGGTGCACATAACCACCACAAACGACATGATTATCCTGATAGGGGCAGGGCCGCACAGTAGCAGCAGCAGGGTGCTCGAAAGGAGCCACAGAGGCCTATGTTTCTCGCCGCCCTCCCAGCACCACCACAGATGGAAGCATTACCACCCATTCCAGCGGTCCGAGTCCAGCAGGGACAACTTTAGTATGGGAGAGTGTACCAGCTCCAGCATGCCGCAGTCCCACGGGATCCACCTTCTATTGAGGGTATGTTCTCTATTTAGGGGACTATGGGGTATATTTTATTTGATGCGGGGGGGGGGGGGGGGGGGGGGGGCACACATTGTTTCATTTCCACGAGATTTGCACGCACTATTGGGTTGTTAGAGACCGCAGAGAGCACGGTTACTTTTGTATATTCACCGTTGAGTAGGGGTTCCGTGATATCACTTATTTGTAGAGGTGTGGGTATAGAGATCGGGAGATTTACTTTACCCGCTGATATGTTAGTATTAGATATGATTGAGTATGATGCGATTGTTGGCATGGATTGGCTAGTTGCGTACCGAGACAAGATTGATTATTTCAGTAGGAGTATTATCTTTGCCATTCCCGGGCAGGAGATGTTTCTAGTGACGATGCCTCGCCCTGAGGGAGGATCGTCCACTCACTTTTACTATATAGAGGAGGAGACCTCAAAGGAAGTGGTGTGGCCACTCAATTCGATTCCAGTTGTTAGGGAGTTTGCTGATGTATTTCAGGATATAACTGGACTACCTCTGAGTAGAGAGATATACTTTGTAATTGATTTGGTGCTGGACACTCGACCGATTGCCCGTGAACCTTACCGTATGGCTCCAGCAGAGATGAGAGAGCTACGGGATCATATAGAGCAGTTGTTGGGTCAGGGGTTTATCAGAAGGAGTACTTCGTCGTGGGGTGCCCCTCTGTTATTCGTAAAGAAGAGGGAGGAATCGTTGAGATTGTACGTAGATTACCGTGAGTTGAATAAAGTCACGATACGGAATTAGTATTCGTTGCCCCGTATCGATGACTTATTCGACCAGCTGAGAGGAGCTTCCTTCTTCTCAAAGATTGACTTACAATCGGGATACCATCAGTTGCATATCAGGGAACAGGACGTCTCAAAGACGGCCTTCTTGATGAGATATGGTTCCTATGAATTTTGGGATATGCCTTTTGGCTTGAGCAACGCTCTAGTCGTGTTTATGGACTTGATGAATAGGGTGTTCAGAGAGTTCTCAGATCAGTTCGTCATCGTCTTTATTGATGATATTCTAGTTTAGACCCAGACAGAAGAGGATCACGTCGATCATTTGAGATAGGTTTTATAGACGCTACGTCAGAACGAGCTTTATGAAAAGTATGAAAAGTGTGGGTTTTGGCTGAAGAAGGTTCAGTTTTTGGGGCATATCATTTCAGACTGGGGGATATCTGTTGATCCGAGGAAGGTATCCGCGGTGATGGAGTGGGTACAACCCACGACACCGACTGAGATCCATAGTTTCTTGGGCCTAACAGGATACTACAGGAGGTTTATTCGGGGTTTCTAAAAAATAGCGGGTCCTTTGACACATCTGACTCGCAACGGTATGCCATTCATCTGGAGAGATGCGTGTCATTTGGCATTCGATGAGTTAAAGGACAAGTTGACCTCAGCACCTGTGTTAGCATTGCCCAAATTGAGATTTGAGTATTTAGTTTACACCGATGCATACTTACAAGGACTCGGAGGTGTGCTACAGCAGGATAGTCAAGCCATAGCTTATGCTTTCCGTAAGCTTAAGCCTCATGAGAGGAATTACCCCACCGATAACTTGGAGTTGGTGGCAGTTGTATTCGCTCTTCGGATTTGGAGACACTATCTCCTGGGGGAGAAATTTCGATTGTTCATAGATCACAAGTCTCTATAATACCTCTTCACGCAGAAGGAACTGAATATGCGTCAACGACGGTGGCTTGAGTTTGTGAAGGATTATTAGTTTGATATCCAATATCACCCGGGAAAGGCTAACGTGGTAGCAGACGTGTTGATCCGTAGGCCATTAGATGAAGTGGCCGAGGTGTGGAAAGCTAAGTGGAAGGAGTTGGGACACCAGGATGCAGTGGCCCGATCATTCATGTCTGTGATGACTGTTACACCACAGATTTCTATGAGAGTGATAAAAGCCCAGGCAATTAACTCATTCTGTTTGGAAAATATAGTTTGATTACTAGAAGAGCGAGCCGAGTCCTATACCGTTAGTTCAGATGGGGGATTACGCTTCAATGGGAGACTGGTTGTTCTGGAAGGAAAAGACTTATGACACGAGGTTATGACAGAGTCACACGGTTCGCGGTACACCCTGGTGGGGATAAGATGTACCAAGACATGAGATGCCAGTATTGGTGGAGCGGGATGAAGAAAGATATCACCGTGTTCATTTCTAAATGCGCCACTTGTCAGCTAGTAAAGGTGGATCCTCAGAAACCTGCAGGACTTCTACAACCATTAGAGGTTCCGATGTGGATATGGGAGAGCATATCCATGGACTTCATCATGGGGTTACCTACGTCAGAGAGGGGTCACGACTCCATTTGGGTGGTTGTGGATAGGTTGACCAAAGTTTCTCATTTTCTACCCGTAAGGACAGACTACACTACGGGACAGTATGCCCAGATTTTCATTGCAGAAATAGTGACACTTCACTGTGTGCCTATAAATATTGTGTGTGACCAAGACAAGATATTTGTTTCGTGATTTTGAGAGAGTTTCCATTAGGCCATGGGTACGGAGTTGCGGTTGAGTATGGCTTATCACCCGCAAACTGATGGGCAAACTGAGCGGATAAATCAGATGTTGGAGGACATAATGCGTATGTGCATCCTAGGCTTTGAAGGTGAATAGGAGCAGTACATTCCACTGGTGGAGTTTGCTTATAATAACTCCTAGTTCACCATTGGCATGGCTCCATTTGAGGTGTTGTACGGTCGACCTTATCATTCCCCAGCATGTTAGTTAAAGGTGGGGGATAATAAACTCCTTGGGCCAGAGGTGATTCAGGACACTTCGGCAAGGATCGAGTTGATACCGAGTCGCATTCGGGTAGCTCAAGATCGATAGAAGAGCTATGCTGATGCGAAGAGGTTCTTTAGAGAATTCAAAGTGGGGGAACAGGTGTTGCTCAGAGTATCTCCAATGAAGGGGATCATGCATTTTGGGAAGAAGGGGAAACTGACACCAAGATATGTGGGGCCATTTCCTATCATCGAGCGGATTGGGCCAGTTGCGTATAGACTTGGGTTACCGGAGCACTTGCATAAGATTCATGATGTGCTCCATATTTCCTCGCTAAGGAAATACCTTAGGGATGATTTAGCTCATACTCACATTGCTTTGGAGGACATCGATCCCCATCCCGATAGTTCCTACGAGGAGGGGTCGATTGCTATTTTGGACCAAAACAAGCGAAAACTGAGGTCAAAGATAGAACCATTAGTACGTATTCAGTGGCGGCATCATAATGCCGAGGAGTACACATGGGAGCGCGAGGATGAGATGCGCGAGCGCTATCCAGAGCTATTTTTACCAGGTAATTTTTAGTTCCGAATTTCGGGACGGAATTCTGTTATTAGGGGGAAGTATGTAATACCCCATAATTTTATCGATATTTATTTAAGGGATTAATTAAATTAAATGGGAATTAATTGGGAATTATTCCGGATATAAATAACGAGATAAGAGTTGGTATTTGATTATGATGTTAAAAATTTATTATTTCCGAGTATGTATGGTAATACATGAGTATTGATGATATTTAAATTAATTTGGGAGAATTAGTTGGGACGCAAGTGTCAGTCGCGCCAGGAACATAATTAATTGAATTAAAAAGTTAATTTTATTTTTATCAACCGAATGGTAATTTTGAGTGCGCTATCGTGTCTGTAAGGGTCGAAATAGTAAAAAAAAACACTAGCCAGGGGTCTAGTTTGGGTCCCGGGGCATTTTTAGGCCATACCGGCAACCCAAAAGGGTAGTTTGGTAATTTTAAAAATAGGGGAATTAAAACCCACGAATTTTAGAAGTTATTTTTATATTTGGAAAGAACCCACTAAGCCCATTTTCAGCATTTGGTAAGTTAGAGGGCTACGAGAGTTATAGGGTGAGTTTGAAGAGGTTCCAAAAGAAACCCCTAGCCACCATCACCATCTTTGGAAGAAATATGTAGAGAGGAGGAGGAGAATCAACCTTCAATCCTTAAAAATAAAGTTAGAACATCTAACTCAAGTTTTTTAATTACTTAATTTGAAGCGAATGTTTCTTCCATGCTTAGAATCGAATACTTGTCTTATATTGGAAGTTTGATGAAAACCTATGAAATTGGAGGTAGAATTCATAATATGATATAGGGATTGAATGTAGAATGTTATTGGATGAATGTCATGTACAAAGTATATCTTTTGATGATGTAAAAACGGATTGTTAAGGAGAAATTGTAGACATTAAATTATGGGTTCATGTTTATAGGGTTTGGGATAAGATTTGGGAAATTATGATGATTTCATGTTGATTTAGGAGGTATTAACACAAAATATATGTTAAATAGTGACTTAGTATAACTTAGAGTAGTTTATTCACATTAAAACTCAATAGGGATGATCTTAGTATGGATTTAAGGGAGAAAAATTGAAGAAAAACCAATTGGGAAAATTTCTGGGCGAAAACTGAAATCTCGTTAGAAGACCTGCCCAGGTCATTCGAACGTCCTTGTTCGAACGAGCTTCTAAAGAGATGATAGTGTCCCTTGTAACGAGATGGTAGTTCATTTGAAGCCTTTCGTTCAAACGAACTCGTTCGAACGACCTCGTTCGAACGACCTCATTTGAAAGAGACTTCTAACGAGTTGACAAACGGCCTTTTTGGCCTGATTCCATTTCAAATGTTCCGTAGAATTATTTAATTGGAGTATTAACCTTCCCTTTTTGATTAGTGGGTATAATTGTGAGAATTGGGGTACGTTGAGGAGTAGAACTCAGAACCTTATAATAAAATCGGATGTCAATGGTGGAGTAGGAAACGAGTACCTAATTACGACGTGAGAAGGGTTGATAACGTTAATACACAAATCGGGGGCTTGTAATTGTATAACATTGACGGTATAAGAACGAGATGTATATTTACATTAATAATACGAGATATCTAAGATGTGATAATGATTAGTATATGTGGTTTTATGTGTATAACATACCTACCATACTTCCTATCATGGGAGGTTTACATTCGATTAGGGCCATCTAATCTTTTTATGCCTACGAGGGGATTTAGGTTGGTACCTCGAGGACATAGATCAGAGAAGGACTTATTGAGAAGTTAATAAGTCTGCTGATCATGGGAGCATAGGTATGTGCGTGACCCATGTGATGTGAACTATGTTCACCTCCATTTTGTGTGATTGTCGTTATCTGAAAACGATTCCTGAGAGATTCGAAATGTGTGGTCCTTATGTACATGATGTACCGGGATTGGATAGCAGAGTATGTGTGCATCTCAACTTAGTCTTGGGGTTCTAGTAATGTATATTTCTGATGAGAATAATACACTATTAATTGAAATGAACTGTCATGTTTAATTATGAGTATTATACTAACAACGTTCTATAAGAATAAAATGGATGATCTCTAGTAATTAGTATTACTAATAATGGGAAATCGAGTATTAATGTAAATCAATCTATTCAAATGAAGATGTTGGAATTAAAGCGTGAATCGTATAGTAAGGTTAAAGTTTAGTTTGGGCTAGTTAGATATGGAAATAACTAGAATGAGTATGGGTACGGTAGGAGTGCGCAAATAGTCGAGAGGTGAGTATTTCATGTGAGAGCACGTCCTAACATGTATTTTACATTCATTGTTTTATTGTCATTAAAACACTTGCTATATTTGAAACTGTTTTTCCACAATGGGGCTCTGACCCGTTTGCTTTCAAATATATTTTCTTGTAAAAACTTTTTAGGTGCCGAGCCACAAGGACACCAAGCATAGGAGTTCCATTCAGGTGACGTACTGTAGCTGCTGTGGAACTTACATGATCTTGTCAGGAGACGCCTCCACTTTCGATCTTGACTCTATTAGTAGATTTCCTCATCGGTTGGGCATGTCGCGTCGTTTCTTTTAGAAACATTTTTATCCATCTAGCTTATTTCAGATTTTGGGGTGTAATCAATTATGATTCAAACTTAGTATTTGTTATTCCTGTATTTGGTTTATTGTGAAGAGTATTCTTACAGACTCATTAATATACTGAGATACCTAAGAAGTGTGAATGCTTAGTATATGTATTTTTCTATGTATAACATACCTACCATACTTGCTATCATGGGAGGTCGGCGTTCGATCAGGGCCAACTAATCTTTGTGTGCCTACGGGGGGATTTAGATTCGTACCTCGAGGGCATAGATCAGAGAAGGACTTATTGAGAGGTTAATAAGTCTGCTGATCATGGGAGCGTACGTATGTGCGTGACCCATGTGATGTGAACTATGTTCGCCTCCATTTTGTGTGATTGTTGTTATCTGAAAATGATTCCTGGGAGATTCGGAATGTGTGGTCCTTATGTACGTGATGTACCGGGATTGGATAGCAGAGTATGTGTGCACCTCAGATTAGTCTCGGGGTGCTAGTAATGTATATTTATGATGAGAATAATATACTATTAATTGAAATGAACTGTCATGTTTAATTGTGATTATTATACTAACAACGTTCTGTAAGAATAAAATGGATGATCTCTAGTAATTAGTATTACTAATAATGGGAAACTGAGTATTAATGTAAAGCTCTCTATTCAAATGAAGATGTTGGAATTAAAGCATGAATCGTATAGTAAGGTTAAAATTTAGTTTTGTCTAGTTAGATATGGAAATAACTAGAATGAGTATGGGTACGTTAGGAGTACACAAATAGTCGAGAGGTGAGTATTTCATGTGAGAGCACGTCCTAACATGTATTTTGCATTCATTGTTTTATTTTCATTAAAACACTTGCTATATTTTAAACTGTTTTTCCACAATCGGGCTCTGACCCATTTTCTTTCAATTATATTTTCTTGTAAAAACCTTTTAGGTGCCTAGCCACAAGGACACCAAGCATAGGAGTTCCATTCAGGTGACGTACTATAGCTGCTGTGGAAGTTACAGGATCTTGTCATTAGACGCCTCCACTTTCGATCTTGACTCTATTAGTAGATTTCCTCATCAGTTGGGCATGCCGTCTCATTTCTTTTAAAATGTAATACCCCATAATTTTATTGATTTTTATTTAAGGGATTAATTATATTAAATGAGAATTAATTGGAAATTAATCCGGATATAAATACTAACGAGATGTGAGTTGGTATTTGATTATGATGTCAAAAATTTATTATTTCCGAGGATGTATGGTAATACATGAGTATTGATGATAGTTAAATTAATTTGGGAAATTTAGTTGGGATGCGCGTGTCAATCACATCAGGAACGTGATTAATTGAATTAAAAAGTTAATTTTATTTTTATCAACCGAATGATCATTTTGAGTGCGCCAACGTGTCCGGAAGGGTCGAAATAGTCAGAAAACACTAGCCGAGAGTTTAGTTTGGGTCCCGGGGCATTTTTAGGCCATACCAGCAATCCAAAAGGGTAGTTTGGTAATTTTAAAAATAGGGAATTAAAACCCACGAATTTTAGAGGTTATTTTTATATTATAAAAGAACCCACTAAGACCATTTTCAGCATTTGGTAAGTTAGTGGGCTACGGGAGTTATAGGTGGAGTTTGAAGAGGTTCCAAAAGAAACCCCTAGCCACCATCACCATCTTTGGAAGAAATCTGTAGAGAGGAAGAGGAGAATCAACCTTCAATCATTAAACATAAAGTTATAACATCTAAGGAAAGTTGTTTAATTATTTAATTTGAAGCGAATGTTTCTTCCATGCTTAGAGTTGAATATTTGTCTTATATTGGAAGTTTGATGAAAACCCATGAAATTGGAGGTAGAATTCATAATATGATATAGGGATTGCATGTAGGATGTCATTGGATGAATGTCATATACAAAATATATCTTTTAATGATGTGAAAACGGATTGTTAAGGAGAAATTATAGATATTAAATTCTGGGTTCATGTTTATAGGGTTTGGGAAAAAAGTTTGGGAATTTTAATGATTACATGTTAATTTAGGAAGCATAAACCTCAATATATATGTTAAAGAGTGAATTAGAAAGACTTAGAATAGTTTAATAACGTTAACACTTAATTGGGATGACCTTAGTAGGGATTTAGAGAAGAGAAATTTGGAGAAAAATGAGTTGGGGAAAATTCTGGGCGCAGTGTGCCATCTCGTTAGAACACCTGCCTAGGTCGTTCGAACGACCTTGTTCGAACGAACTTCTAACGAGATGACAGTATCCCATCTAACGAGTTGGTAGTTCGTTCGAACTAACTCGTTCGAACGAGACTTCCAACGAGTTGACAGAATGGCCTTTTTGGCCTGATTTTATTTCAAATATTCTTGGGACTCATTTAAATGGAATTATAACCTTCCCTTATTGACTAGTGGGTATATTTGTGAGATTGGGGTATGTTGAGGAGTAGAACTTAGAACCTTATAGTAAATCGGATGACAATTGTGGATTTGGAAATGAGTATCTAATTACGACGTGAAAAGAGTGGACAACTCTAATGCATTTTAAAAGGGAACTTATAAACGTATAACAGTAAATGATGGGATAAGAATGTGAAGTATACCTCTATTACTATACTGGGATACCTAAGAAGTGTGAATGCTTAGTATATGTGTTTTTCTATTTATAACATACCTACCATACTTGCTATCATGGGAGGTCGGCGTTCGATCAGGGCCAGCTAATCTTTGTGTGCCTATGGGGGGATTTAGCTTGGTACCTCGAGGACATAGGTCAAAGAAGGACTTATTGAGAAGTTAATAAGTCTGGTGATCATGGGAGCCTAAGTATGTGCGTGACCCATGTGATGTTAACTATGTTTGCCTCCATTATTTACGATTGTTGTTATTTGAGAACGGTTCCTGAGAGATTCAGAATACGTGGTCCTAATGTACGTGATGTACCGAGATTGGATAGCAGAGTATGTGTGCACCGTAGCTTAGCCTCGGGGTGCGAATATTGTATATTTATGATGAGAATAATATACGATTAAATTGAAATTTACTGTCATGTATAAATGTGAATGTAAAGAATGGAAATGTTTTTATAAAGATAAATGTGGAAATCCTCTATTAATAGGATTACTAATATGGAAACCGAGAATAAATGTAGAGCTTCTTGTTTCAATGAAGATTCGGAATTAAAGTGTGAATCGTATAGTAATGTTAGGTATTATGACTGGACTAGTTAGATATGGGAATAACTAGAATTGGGTACGGGTACGTTAGGAGTGGACAAATAGTCGAGAGGTGAGTATTTCATGTGAGCACACGTCCTAACATGTATTTTGCATTCATTGTTTTATTGTCATTAAAACACTTGATATATTTTAAACTGTTTTTCACTATTGGGCTCTGACCCGTTTGCTTCAAAATATATTTTCTTGTAAAAACCTTTTAGGTGCCCAGCCACAAGGACACCAAGCATAGGAGTTCCATTCAGGTGATGTACTGTAGCTATTGTGGAAGCTACAGAACCTTGACAGTAGACGCCTCCACTTTCGGTCTTGACTCTTTATTTCTGGATCTTCTCATTTGTTGGGCATGTCGCCCCATTTCTTTTAGAGACATTTTATCTACGTAGTTATTTCAGAATTTGGGTTGTAATTAATTTTGTGATGTAGACATAGTATTTGTTTATTCATGTATTCGGATGGCTGTGAGGAGTTTTCCTCCAAACTCATTAATGATCTATGGTTATTCTATCATCATTATGTTGTGGTGGTTAGGTTAGAATTTCATAATTTACTTATTGCATGTTAATCGGATTTAATTAAAAATTGACAACTCGCTTTTCAAATATTAAGTGGCTAGTAATTATAAAAACGTTTTTCAACAGTGATGCTATGAACTGAACCAACTTTGAATGTTGTAATAATTTAATAAAGGAGTAGCTACCCGGTATTTAATTAGTCGGGGTGTCACTGCGAGCATATGGTCGTTCATGTGGGGTTCGCATTCCTCGCTATGGATTTTTTGCATCATTTCTTCAACACCAGCCCCTGTGATGCAGTGTAAATGCGTTCCATCAACGTTTCTCTCAAATAGTGATTTATTATAGATAATGTACTAGGTGAACATTCTATAGAGAGTTTATCGATCTTTCTTATCAACTCCTTGGGGATACCTACCGTGTTTGAGGAGGTGCCAAATGTCATAGTACCAGTAGTCGACTATTTTGGGTTCTTCCTCCGTGCAAAGCTCGATGCGGTAGCAGTGGGTCGGTTCGTCTTATTTTTGGACAAAGAAGGGGGCCAGGGTTATTCCTTGAGTTATGTAAATCATGAAGGCCAAAGTAGCAAGGGCATCATCCAGGTTGTTCCTGGCATGGGTTAGATACTGGAAGGTGATTTCTTGGAATTCGAAAGCCAGTTCTTCAAGGTGGGCATGGAAGCGTAATTGTTTCTCATCCTTGACTTTCCATTTCCTGAGTACTTGACCGATGATAACGGTTGAATCCCCATAGATATCGAGGTATTGAATTACTTTCTTGAGGGAAACTTTGAGGCCCACCGTGCATGCCTCATACTTAGTCATGTTGTTGGTGCAGGGGAAATACAGTTTGATGGCAATGGGAGTGTGGGTGTTATAAGGGGCAATTAGGAGAATTCTAATGTTGTATCCTTTTTTGGTGGCAGCACCATCAAAAAGCATTTTCCATCTAATATCTTCGTGTGAGGCGCAAAGTATATTATCGTTTGGGAATTTAGAAATCTAAACTTCGACTTCTTCCATAGGGTAGTCAGCAAGGTAGTCAGAGATGGTTCTTCCTTTCATGGATTTTTATGTGACATAGGTGATATCAAACTTGGCTATAAGAATCATCCAACGGTCCATTTGTCTAGATAGGTCGAGCTTCTTGAGTAGGTACTTAGTGGGATCCATTCGGGATACGAGTCTGATGGGGAAGGCAAGCATGTAGTGCCGTAACTTTTGGATAACCCAGATAAGAGCGACGCATGCTTTTTCCCAGGCAATGTAGTTAACTTCATAATCGATCGATTTCTAATTATTATAATAGATGGATTTCTCTTTATGGGTTGCTTTAAGTTATTGGGCTAGCAAATCCCCGACTGTAGTATCGGTCATGATTAGGTATAGGATTAAGGGAAGACCAGTATACGATGGCATAAGTACCAGAGGTCGGGTTAGGTATTACTTGATTTTATCGAAGGGTTCTTGGAATGTTTCATTATAGACCTTGGTTTAATCCTTTTGGAGGAGTTTGAAGATAGGTTCACAGAGGGAAGGTAATTGGCCGATGAATCGACTGATGTACTGTAATTTCCCAAAGAATCCTAGGACTTATTTCTCCATTCGAGGAGGTGGCATCTCATGTATGGATTTCAACTTAGAAATATGTTCTTATATCCCTTTCTCACTGACAATTAATCCAAAGAGTTTCCCTTTGGTAATGCCGAAGACACATTTCTGTGGGTTAAGTCGCATTTGGTAGTGTTGCAAACGTGCAAAGAATTTTCGGAGAGTGGTAACCTGACCTTCTTAAGTCTTGGACTTCATAATCATGTCGTCTACATAGACCTTGACTTCTATGTGTATCAAATCATAAAGAATGGTTATGACATCCCTTTGGTAGGTAGTCCTTCCGTTTTTTAGACCAAACGACATAACAGTGTTGCAAAAGGTTCCCCAAGGGGTGATGAATGTAGTTTTCTCATGATGATCAGGGTGCATCTTGATCTGAATATATTCAAAAAAACCATTGATGAATGACTTGAGAGTGTGACTGGTTGTGTTGTCCATAATAATATATATTTTGGGTAGCGGGTAATCATCCTTCAGAGAGGCCTAGTTTAAGTATTGATAATCGACACATATGCAGACCTTCCCTCCTGATTTTGGCACGGGTACGATATTGGCTAGACATGTAGGATATTCGATCACATAAATTAAGCCCACATTTAATTGCTTGACTACTTCTTCTTTCACTTTGAGTGACCATTCGATGCAGAGCTTTCGCATCTTCTGTTTGATTGGTTTACATTCTGAGAGAGTCAAAATCTAATGCTGGGCTATCTCAAGGTCAATGTCGAGCATATCATTGTAGGACCAAGTGAAGACATCCATAAATTCCTTCAGTATCTCTTCGAGTTGCGTGCGCTCGTTCTCATTAAGGGTAACCCTTATCCTAATCTCGCGCATCTGGCTACTAGAACCGATATTAATAACAACAGTTTTATCTTCATTAACTTGAATGCGGTTATGTTGTTTATTATTAACCTTATTTAGACCAGCTAAGAATTGTTCATTTATGAATTCATCATCATCAAGAGTTTAATTAGAATCAAGGAAGTTCATGTAAGGCACAGAAAGATAGTCAAAATATTTATTTATTTCATTGATAGGAAAAACAACATTGAGAACCTCATCAAAGGAGGTCTTGATTACATCATAGTAAGAGGAAACAACTAAAGGGGAAAGGGAATAATCATCAGGGTTAAGTTGATTATCAGTAGGTGGCACATGTGCAGCATGCCAGTTGAGAAGAGGTGTATCAACATCTTTGATGAGGTAGCATGGATTAGATGATGTAGTCCCCGAGTGAATCATGCAGAGTGTCAGCCACAGTATCTTCAAGTTGAAAGAATCCTCGGAGTCGCTATCCTCGAATCCCCGATACCAGCTATGGTGTCCTCAGTGAGTGGTTCCACATAGTGCTGGGAACTTTTGGCTTCTGAGTAGCTGTCTTAAAAAAAATCTCCATTATTACTTTCATCCATTTGTCTATAGGGTCATACCAAGGTTCAGGGAAGCCACAGATTGGGAAATCTTCGCCCTTCCTGACGAATCTTAAATTTAAGTAATCTCCCAATATAGTTCTGGCACATTCTAACTTCCTCTTTAGTCGAGGTGGACGGATCAATCTCAGTTCTTCTTCTTATGGTTGACAGCCCAAGCCACGGGGAGGAAAGGCCTCTTTTAACATAATAGGATCAATTATTACTTTTTGTCTTTGCCCTAGCCCCAGTTTGGTCATGAAGTGCATATTCTTGAACATCTAGATTACATTGATGTTTACATGAGGTTCATATTCTTGACAAACCCGGTCTTTGAAGTCGTCTCCTGCTGGGAGTAGGAGTGGTTAGACTTGGAAGCCTGATAATAGCATAACGTTCACCCCGTGTTGTATCTCAAGTACTAAATTACTGGTGCTAGCATTCTTGGTGTTGTCACTGTCTCCCAAGATGGTGATAACTTGTCTATTATTAAAAAAAATTAATTTCTGATGAAGGGAAGAAGACACCCTTTGATGTTATGGAGCCACGGTCGTCTGAGCAGTAGATTGAAACAGGCTTGGGATGTCAATAACTTGGAATTCAAGAACAAGATTTATTGTACCAATCCCTATTCCAAACTTGATAGATATCATTAATTCTCGATGGGTGTTGTGATAGGCACATACATCACTAAAGGTTGGAGCAAGGTTTCTCACTTTTAATCCCAGAAAACTAAGGGTTTTTAGTGGTCACACATTCAAAGAATATTCGTTGTTGACAAGTGAGAGGGGGATGTTTTTACCATAACTTCAATAGAGATATTGAGAGCATGATTGTGGTTGGGACCAGTCTTAGGTATTTCCTCTTCAAAAAATGAGATCATTCGAGTAGAGGTCAAGGATATAACTAGGTTCACTACTTCTTCTAGTGTGGTTGAGAAAGAAACCATGGGTCTTGTGAGTATCTTGATTAGGGAATTTTAGTGTCTTTGGGAAGACATGAAAAGTCCCTTTATTCTTAAGTTGATTGAGGACCTTACTTTCTTCAAGAGTCATTTTTGGCATAGGGATATTCTCAACACCTTTCCCTTTATCGCTTGCTGATGGTTGTAGGTTTGAGTTCTAGTAATGTCTCCCCGACCTGGTTACATGGTTCACAGAAGAGGGAAAAAATAGAAATCATATTTCTTCATGTATATGGGGTTGCTCAGTTACCTGGTTGACCTCTCCTAGAAGCTCTTCGAACGAAATTACTCTGCATAGGTTGGCTATTAGACTAGTCTTTCCTGAATCTGTCTTTTCATCTGAGTTTTTAGAATCATCTCCCCATCTGGTGGCAACGATATTGTCTTTACATGTAAAGTAAATACACTCTACAACTTCTATTGCTTCCTCGTATAATTCTTCCCATTTGGTAGGCAAACGCAAGACTGAAGGGACCAGGTACCCTTGTAATTTCAAAGAATTGAGTAACTCGGATATGCTACAAATATCATCAGCCTGTCGAAACAAATCTGCCATAAACTGGACCAGGTTATCTAGGCTGACTTCTTCGACTGACACTACCAATATATCTTACTCTCAAGACCATTTTGGAGCATCTAAGAACATCCCACTGAATCTTTGACAGTCGATGGTCACCTAGGAAGGTAGTTTCAGCCCAAACTCTATGAGTTGGTTTAGCACTTCTGATAATTCCATGTCTTTACCTCTACAAGGGGTACGGACAATGATGCATACTCGGGTGAGGATTGATAAGGTTTGATCGAAAATTTTTGTAGGGTTTAAGAGGAAATATGGGTATGTTTGGAGAGGTTTGGGATACTAGATGGATATGATTAGTGATTCACATGGCATGATTTGGGTAATGGGTCGAGTTATGAGTCTTCTTCTAGGAAGATGGCGTTTTCATGATTTGGGAGTGGATTATGGGTAGTGTTTTGTTTAGGGTTATCTGGTGGGTTGATGGTACCCCGATCAATCAGGCGTTGGATTACGTTTTGGAGATGGAAACACTGGTTAGTGGTATGGCCGGCAGTTTAGTGAAAGTCACAATGGGCATCGGGTTTGAAGTTTTTTAGAAGTGGATTTGGTAATGGAAGAGGGTCCAAGGGTTTAATTAGGTTTAGGTTTAATAGATCCCGGTAGACTTTGGAGAGAGGAGCATGAAGCTCAGTATATTCATTCTGAATTGGGTTTGGGCATATTTCTTGTGCCCACGAAGCGGCAGGCTGAGAGATATTATTGATATTAGAGACTATGGTACTAACAGGTTTTTAAAACTTTCTCAGAGAGAAAGTGACCTTCTTCGTTTTCTACTCATGCTTCTTGGAGGGCTCAAAAGTTAGGGTAATACTATCCTCCTAGTGTTACTCGAACATGAGGTAGAAAGTTCTTCTTCACAATATTGATTTGTTCTTCTTTGAAAGGCCGATTAGTCATAGTAGCTGATTTTTCTCTCCATATTTCTATAACGTTGGTCTGTGACATGAACTCGGGGACAACGTCCAGCCAACTGTGGATTCTGGATTCTTCAAGGGATAGGAACCAACGGAGGGATCTATCTTTCAAATTTTGCTGGAACATATAAGCCAATACTTCTTCGAAATCCCCTAGGAGAGTCATAGCTCAGTGATAGCTACAGAGATGAACAATCAAGGGTCCACTACCTCCAAACTTCTCGAGATTAGGCATCTTGAATTTTTAAGGTAGCCTGTCTTTAAATAAGGAGACATGTGGGTGTAGTCAATGCAGTTCTCAGAGATTCTGACCTGGTCGAATTTTTTGGGTAGCATCTTAAGGTCTTCCTTGACCTTGTCCAGTTCTTCCTATTTCGATTCAATAATTATTGGTAAATTAGCCCCGATCTAAGTAAGGTTTGGCATAGGAAGCTGGGCAGGAGATGGCCCATTAGAAGGAGGAACATGTTGAACATGATGGTATTCTTCAGGAACCGAGATAGGCTCGGGTGAAGGCAGACCCACGGCGCGAGGGAAAATGACCTCAGGATCTTCGGGGATAGGCACCCGATTTCTTTGCATCTCATGAACCTCGGTTTGAAGGTTGTTAATTTTGGCAGTGAGCTGAGCTAGAACCGTCAACAAATCCGTCTATACATTCGACACTTGATCCGTATTCTCCATGGAAGGAGGGTGAGCCTCAAACTCAGAGGAAGTATAGATATTGATAGAACTTTGGGGCAGTTCGATTGAAGACCGAAGCCAATAGGGATCCAGGCCAAGGGTATGTTATTGACATGAGAAGGAGAAATATTGGAATTTTATTTTCGAAACAGGGAAATTTGTTATTTTTGGAAAAGGAGGAAAATATTTTTGACAATTTTGGAGAAGTTGAAGACGATTTTTTTTTTCTTTTGTATTGAAGGAAATGGGTGGAACATATTTTTGGTATTTTTGATGAAAAAGAAAAGAGGAAAAGACGAGAGATGAGAGACGAGTCCCATCATGATTATTATGTTTATTAGGTTCTCACTTGTATTAAGTTCACCTAAATGCAAAATAAAATGCCGGACGGGACCCGAGCCTGGAAAAAATGGGTTTGTAATATATGTAAAGCTATTATTGGACTTGTAACCAGTCTCACACGCACGGTCCCATTTTTAAAAATTGCGTAAAAATTTAGGTGGCTTGCCATCCCGAAATTTCAGTAGAGTTTTGGGTCAAAACCCACAATCTAACATGTGTGTCCTAGGCTTGACACCTATATGAGAGTATGCAGTTTGGTTGGGTGATTTGGAAAGGGTTCCCCCCTTTGGCATGACTTTCACATTATATGTCTTTCTTTTGAGGGCAATCAATACGTATGGACAGGCCATTTGATATACCAGAGTGTACGTGAATTGTCTCACTATATATCTCGTGGGGACGGTACGTGTTAGAGAGAATTAGATATACTCAACGTACGTGAACAAGTTCCCTGCGGTCAAGGTACTAAAAAATGCGGGGTGTGATCGAGGCGTGGAGGCCAAGACTTAAATCTTATAAGCCTAGACGGACCTTAGGCGTAAAAAGGCATTTAGGCCTTCTTAATATATTTTAATATTTTTTAACCATAACAAGACTATTAAAATACTGAAATTGTACATATCATAAAAATATGTCTAAATATATTCAAATTAAAATACTATATGATTATTTTGGATGAGATAATGATCTTGTTTGTAAAAAAATTCTTTAAAAGGTGATATCGTTTCACTAAAGCATTTTTGTTTTTAGAAAAAAGTGCGCCTTAAGGGTTTTACCAAGAATAAGGTATAAAAATATTAAGGCGGGGCATTTCTCCCAAGCCTCAAGCCTAGGTGGAGCCTTTGTGGGTTTTTTATAACAGTGCTTGCGATATACCTCTTGTCATGACTTCTTCCAAGCCTTACGATGAGGGGGAACCATTCAATATACGTCGAAGGTACTTGGCCAATGGAAGGTGGGAGTCATATTCCTTAGGCTAATTGTGCCCTGCCGGACCAATGCCCATCATGAAGTGACTCTCCAGTTACACTAGAAATTTGATCAATAACAATGCTCTTTGGTGATGTTGTGTGAATCATACATGATTCTCTTATTAGTATCTTGTGGAGAGAGTATTTTCTTGATCATACAAAATAGGGAGCAAACTACAAGTACCAATAGTAAAGTTATACCAAGCATGAGTAAGCGATGTATGAGTGATGAGTAACTATCTACAAATGAGTGTGTGATAAATAAGCACAAATATATACAAGTGGAGGTGTGTGTTGTTGATACTTAAGCATGGATTTCTAAGTGATGGGTGAAACATGTGGATATACGTGATCCTAGGTGCACGTGGTGTGAAGTGTACATGGAGAGTCTTCTACAAGTGTGTGAATAGTAGTATAAGCTTGATGTACGTATAAATATTAAAGGGGAAAATGCAAATATGCAAATATACAAGAAAATAAAACACCCATGTAAATAGAGTATATCACTCTTAAAAATCATCCCTAGCAAAGTCACCATTGTATCCATCCCGATCGGTGCGATGTTCGTTTCGGAGGGGGAAGGAGGAGGATCCCTCGAGGAAGAACTGCGTTGTGGCCTTACACCATTCTCTTCAAAAAGGGGGCTTCAGCCGTCGTTGATGTGGGGTGAATCGCCAGCCTATTTTTCTCAAATCAAGCAAATGAATATGTTGCCACTTCGATAGAGATGCATCAAGGAAAAACTAATGCATTCGAAACTAAAAGATCGGAGGTCTAGGAGTGCCCGATGACCTCCTGATCGATTTTCGGGAGGAACTGATCATTAGTCCGAACGGTTTTGCTTTTTAGCACATGGGGTGGATCATTGGAAAGGTGTTTTAGTGTCCTTCGAAGATTCAAAGAGCTTTCTCTCTGACGGTGGAGATTATTGGGGTCAATTAGGGGCTTGGGAGAGCTCCATGGCCTCTCAATCAGTTTTCAATAGTGAAATGGTTCGTTCGTCCGAACCGTTATGCCGATTCACCCACGAGGTGGATCATTGGAAAGGGTATTCGAAGCCCTTCAAAGATTCAAAGAGATTTCACTTTGATGAAAGAGTTGACCGTAGTCAAATAGATCAGTACTCGAGGTGCGACCTAGGTTTACGGTGGGAAGGGGAAGTGCTAGGATTTTAAGGAGACTCTTAGGGGTCCTAGAATGTGGTTTCTTCACATACATTACACTGTGTACCAATTGTTTTTATCATTGTTTCATGATAATATATTATAATAAATAAATAGATATTAAAAAAAACATAATTTTATTTATAATTTTAAATAATCAGTCCTACACTACCATGTTGATTGTATCTTGTATTAATTATGCTAATTTCTTTCTATATGTAATGCTCAAAGGCTCTATTAAATATGCTTATTACTATGGGGTGCACACTGTAATGGCCCAAATTATAGCGGCCCAAATAGGCCCAACCCAAATACATAAAGCGTGATGCTTAAATGAATATTAATGTCACATGGGATAAATATGGAAAGCTCAATCTTGTTATTTATAATCTAGGAGGATATAAACACGGATCAACAAATAAGGTAACCAGTAGCTGGGAGAGTTTGAACGTAACTCAACCACTCCTATCATTAATAATAGAACCCCTAATTCCGGGGAAAGGGGCATGTAATTCTTTGTTCACAAATTATAAAAATTTAATATATATAGAGAGAAACACCCCATGGACGTAGGTAGTTTCCAAACAATGTAAATCCATTTTTTGTGAGATTTTTTTACTTCTTACTTGGTTCCTAATTGCTTGGATTTATTTATCATGATTATTTGCATTCATAATTGGCGTCATCTGCGAGGAACAATTATTTCACCTAACCAAATCAGAGCCATCGAGCTAACTAATGTCCCATCCTCACAGTTAACCTGTTGAGGTCAATTATCAAGGAGGAATCTCCCAATATAGCGTCGAGTTTGAATCCATATGGATATAAATTGATTTGTCGGCCACCCATGATTTCAACCATAAGAGTAGCCTTCAGACCAGAGCAATGAGTAACCCAGATTAACTTAGATCTCGTGGTTGGTGGATGCTTATAAAGAATAACTCCATCAACAAAAGGAGGCAACGCGCCTTAAGATGAAGGAAAATGAGCTTCTTTAGTGACGTTTAAAAAGTGGAGCGAGATCTCCGTTAAGATAAGCACAAGCGTAGAGTTTAGATGCCTAGCCCTTTAGAGAAAGGAGTTTGCGCAGTGAGAAGAAACATTAAGTTAAGTTGAGCCACCCAGTAAGTTAAAGCTACGATGAAGGACGCCAAAGAAATAATATTCGAAGTCTAGTTCAAAGGGAGAGGGATCATCACCCAATTAATCGCGGGGATAGATCCACTAAGGAGCTGGCAAGGAGGGCACTCATCACTCAGATGCAGTCCCCCTTTTCGATAACAATTGAGGAAGTAGAGCCCCTAACGAAGTTTGCAACCCCAAGGGTCAATATATATGATGGTAATACAATCATATAGACCATGTGCATCAGTACAGGAAAACCATGAACATGTGTAACCATACCGGTGACCTTATATGTCTTATATTCCCTTACAGTCTGGAAGATAGCACAAAAGTGGTTTGAAAAGAAGCCTCGCATGTTAATCAAGAACTTTAAGTCCTTTTTGGAGGTATTCCAATATTATTTTACTTCAAGCAGTTCTTACCTAAAGATAATGGATTCTCTCCTCAACATGAGGAAGAAACCCTAGGAGACTTTGTGAGATTATAATAGACACTACTAGGAAACTTTCAATGAAATCGATGATTGCTTCGAGCAAGTTATCGTAGAATCATTGAAGACAGGGTTTCCCCATAACTCAATGTTATAATAGTCCCTCAACAAGAAGGAGGCTTATAGTATTGATGATCTAATGTCGCGCATAGAGAAGTTTTCTACGGTGGAAGATGTGGTCACCCTCAACCAAGGAGATAATGGTCGCAAAAAGGTGATCAAAGGAAATGAAAAAGATATCACCCCTAAAAAGGTGGCAAGAAAGAAAAATGGAGGATCCAAAATGGGGATAAGACAGACCCATCCAAAGACTTCTAGTTGATCAACATTATTTTTAAAGAATAGATCTATAGGATCTTTGGAAAGAAAAATGACCAGTAATTCCTCAAGTGGTTGAAGAAAATGGGCGGATATCCGAGAAAGAGATATACATATCTTATATATTGTTACCATAAGGATAACAGATACAAGATAAAGAACTACAAATCTCTTAAATACCATTTAGAAAATTTAATCTAGGCAGGGCACTTAAACGAATACATTGAGAAAAAGTTTAAAAAGGTCGTCTCCAACGTCGACTAGAAACCAGATAACATTTTGGAGGACGAGTTGGGCCATGAGTTTGCTATTATCCAGGGTTCTTTAAATCCCAAGTAGATCCAGGGAAAAATTGTACGGATGGAACTCAAAAAGATCATAATGATAATGGATGCCTTCCAAATTGAACCTACAAAAAGCAGCCATCAAACGCAGACGACTAGAAGACGTGGACTATAACAAATATATTGTCTTCATGGAAGACAATTTAATTGGAAAAGTATCGCATACCATGATGCGCTAGTAATCACTCTTAGAATTGAAAACTGAGACGTGAATAGGCTACTAATCGATCAAAGGAGCTCTTTCGAAGACATGTAATTTAAGTTTATTCACAAGATAAAGCTAACGTTGAAGGATTTAAAGGATTTAAAGGATTTAAAGGAACTAAATGTACCTTTGGTCGTCTTCATTGGGAAAATGATTATGCCATTAGGAAAGGTGGGCCTACCCATTAGGGCCAGAAATATCTCGAAGGTGATTGAATTCTTGGTAGTGGAAATTGACTCTCCTTATCATGTCGTCTTTGGGAGAGGGTGGTTGAACACCATGAGGATATTCCCTCCACTTACCACCAAACTCAATTCCATCACAAAGTGAGGAATAATGAAAATCAGAAGCAACCAAGCCATTTATCAAAAGTGTTTTATCACCCCTATCAAGCCTAAATAAGAAAAGAAGAAAGTAAAGGAGGCCACTCTTAGAACTGTAACACCCCGTATTTTTATTTATTATTTTAATTAATTAATTGGAATTTTCGAGAAAAATAAATTTTTGAATTTTAAAATTTTTATTGGTAAAATACGTTGGTTATGATTTTAGAAGAATAAAACTTCAAGCGGAATTAAAATCGGAGTTAAAACGGATTTTATATTGATTTTATAATATTTTGCCTTATGGCATTTTTTGGGCAAACTGTCAGTTTTTCGGGGTGATCGATCGATCGACGGGGGGTAGATCGATCGACCCTCCCAAAAAACGTGCGCTGTAAGCTATTTTTTTAAGAGTTTGTGTAGGATTAGGACTCCTAATCACTATATAACCTTGTTAATCCGTAGGGGGGCTTCTCATAATCACTTTTTCTCCAGTTTTTCACCAGAGAACACTTCCAAATATTTTTCCTCTCACTCATAATCATCAACCTTCAACAAAATCAAGTTTTTGTCACAAGTTTTGGCACAAGTTTTTGAAGGCTTAATTGGGGTTTAATCAAGATCGTTCAAGAACACTCTTTTGCTAATTTTTTTAGAGGAATCCAGATTTCTAATCAGATTTTCAACACGATCTTCACAGGCACGAATACTATATTCTTTTCCTTTAGTATTATGCGTTTTAAGTGTCGCCTAAACACTTAATTACATGTTTTCTTAAAAATAATTAGTAACTTAATTAGAAAAATTGAATACTAATTATGGGGTTGTTTTTATATAATCTTTTAATCTGAATAATATTCATAACCTTTGGGTACGTAGGATTGATGAGCGATTTTGGGTTTTATTGGTGTAGGTTGCATGTAGAAAAATTATAGTTTTAAAATAAATGATTTTTGGGTGCGTACAATTCATGTAATACACGTAGAGATAATAAAATTTGGTTTTGATGAATATATGATGAAAACTTGGTATGTTTAATTTAAAATAATTAAATGAGATTATTTGGGTATTGTTGACGTTGTGTTAATTAAATTAAAGATTTAATTGAATTGGACTATCATGCGTAGTTTTATATATTGATTAATTATGCTTGTTTGTGTGACTTGTTGGTATTATGATGTTGCCTTTGTGACGACGGGTTGTTGGGTATTATTGCTCTCCCTATATTTTAGGATGCCTTCTAGGTATGGGACTAGTGGGTATGCCTTTTGATGATTTACGCCTTCTAGGTATGGGACTAGTGAGGGTAGATTATCGCGTTTTTATCATCTTGAGGGTGAGCTGATTTTTCTTACTTTATCGTCGCTACGGTAGTTTAAGAACGAGACTAAGTTAAGATTTATGTTAGAAAATCCTCCTATACATAGGATAGGACGTATTGATAACTTGCGAACCCTTATGTATGGGACTAAGGGGTAGTTTGAGGATCTCACATCGATTAAAAAGGGTGGGGTAATTCATAAATTGTGAAATTGAGAAATTGAGAATTAATGCCTAAGATAAAAACGGGTATTAAAATTTGTGGCGACATAATGTGTCGGGGCTGACAGTTTAAACGGGCCAGAGGGCGATTTATGTCGTGTCGTGTGTGGAACCTTGTCATGTGTCGGGGCCGACAGTAAACGGGTCAGAGGGCGATTGACAAGGGTAACCTTGTCATGTGTCGGGGCCGACAGTAAACGGGTCAGAGGGCGATTGACAAGGGGAAGTGTGACACTTTAATAAAAAGTGAGAACAATAATAAAAGTTGGTTAATTTAATTAAATTAACATCGTGGGACTTGGGAATTTAAAATCATATTGGTGTGCCTTTATAAATGGGGATTTTTGCGGGTAGTTAGTAGGTTATAATTATCGCGTTTAATTATCCCGTTTAATTTAAAATATTCTATTGTGATATTTATTGCGTATAATGCTACTGTCTGGATTCAAAGATCCTATTTGAGGGGAGTAGTGTGTATTTTTGCTCGGGGCTTTGGCTCTGACCCATGCGTTGACTAATCCTTTTTAGGATTTGATTTGGGGAAGCTGCATAAGTTTATCGGAGTTATCATTGGAGGTGCAGCTGGAGTTATTTACTTTATGGCATAGTTTAGTTAGACTTTCTTTTCCAGTCGTATTATGAGACTTCATTGGAGTTTTATTGGGCCATTCGGTTCCAAAGTTGTTTAGAGGATTTCTGTTGAGATTATTCAGATTTTAATTAATCATTATTGGAGATTGGATTTTTGGAGTTAGCATGTGATGGATCTTTTATCGCTTAGTTATTTGTGATTATTTGAGATTGATTCAATTATTTATCTTATGGACTGATTATTTATGTCTCATATCTGTCTCATGTTAAGAATGGTATTTTATTTAGTTCACGCCCGGCATAGTTCGGCGGCGGTGGCTGGCCACCCCGTCTGTCGGATTTTGCGGGGTGTGACAAGAATATCTCAATACATAATTGCATCCTCCAAATAACAACTACACTATGAAAGACCAGTGGTGGAGGAGACGAGAGTTAACCTCACAGATAAGATCATGGAAAAATTAGAGGAGATATCTTTAAAAAAATACAACCGGAAAATAAGTTCCTGATTAGCACCACACTATCCGAGTAATAGAAGGATGAGCTAATTTCTTGGTTAAAGTGTAATCAAGATTTATTTTTATGGTAATCGCATGATATTCCTGTGGTTGATCCCAAAGTAGCATGCCATAGACTTCGTATTGATCCCACATTTTTTCCAATTACACAAAAGGATCTCACTTCAGTACCCCTCAAAAAGCAAAGGTAGTACATATAGAGGTAGAAAAACTTTTAGATGCAATGTCTATCAGAGAAGTTCAATTCTCAGAGTAGCTCTTAAACCTAGTGGTGGCACAACAGAGTAACATTAACTAGAGTGTGTGTGTGGATTTATCGATCTCAATAGGGCCTGCCCCAAAGACATATTTCCATTGCGAAAGATAGATTAACGTCTCGATCCCAGAGTCAGCCACGGACGGATTATTTTTCTATATGCATTCTTAGGATATCATCAGAACCCTTTGTTTGGCCCCAACCAAGAGAAAACATTATTTATAACCACTCTGGGCCTATAGCCTTACAAGGTCATGCCTTTTGGCATTAAAAATATAGGATCCACTTACCAAAGTTTAGTTATAAATATTTTCAAGAAACAGTTCCTACGGATAATAAAGGTATACATTGATGATATGTTCGTCAAAAGCAAGCTCAAAGTCAATCACCTAAAGGATTTAGCGAAGATCTTTAAAATTTTCAGGCATCACTAAGTGAATCTAAAAGCGGCCAAATGGTCCTTTGGGCCTCAATCCTTAAAGTTCCCAGGGTACTTGGTAAACAAAGGGTATTAAGGAAAACCCCGACCAAATAGTTGCAATGAACAATGTTTTCCCACCAAATACGTTCCATGAGATTCAAAAGTTAATAGACATGTTAGAAACTCTTAATGGTTTTATCTCTAAGTCTTCTAATTGTGCGAACCATTTTTTTAACTATTAAAGAAGAAAAAAGCCCTCACCTAGGACGAGGAAAATTCAAAGGATCTTGAAGCAATCAAAATCTATCAGAGAAAACCTCATCTGCTGGCCATCCCATATTCGGGAGATCCTCTTTATGTCTACCCAGTAGTTTTCAAACATTTAGTCAGTTCGGCTATAGTTTGCGAAAGAGAGGGATGCCAATCCCAATTTATTATGTCAACAAAACACTCCTAGATGCCCAGAATTGTTACTTCCCACTGGAAAAGTTGGATGGCCCATTCTTTAATCACCTCGTCACAAAAGTTAAAAGACTAATTTGATGATTAATTAATCATAGTTATAACATCATTTCTCCTCAAATCTATTCTTAAAAGGTCCACCGGTATGAACGAATGTCCAAGTTATCGATTAAACTTGGGGGATATGATATACATTACTAACCAAAAATAGCGATTACATGTCAAGTGTTGGATGATTTCATTGAAGAATTTATAGGAGATAATGAGGTAAGAGACCAACAGATAGTCGATCAGTTGAGGAACTAAGAGATCGACCAGTCCAGAAAGTGGAAACATTTTATGGATGGCTCCTCCAACTCTAAGTGGACAGGAGTATGAATTATTCTTATCTCAGAAAAAAGAATGATCGAGCAAGGGATTATACTTGGTTTTAAGTATCCAATAATGAGGCTGAGTATGAAGACCTCATCTTCGTACTACACGAAGATCAATCGTTGGGGGTAATTCAACTTGATATTTACTATGATTCAAAGATGGTATCCAAACAAGTAATGGGAAATTTTAATCCCAAGAATAAAGAATTGTGTCATACCTTCTGGTTATGATTTGATGTTAAAATTTGAGAAAATAGACATTCAACAGTTCACTGGGGGCATAATAGCCATTTTGATGATTTAGCAGTCTTGGAGTTGATAGTGGATTTATATTTGACAAGAATAATAGAAGTAGAATTCCTCCCTAACCCTAGCATCACAAGACCTATGGTCTTTGAAAAGATTCTCGCCGTATAAATAGGTCTTAGATGGGTAGACTCAACAATCACTTACTTTTAAAGTGACATCCTACCATCTAATAAGAAGGTGGCCCACTAACTCAGAGTTAAAGCTACGCGATTTTATCTAGCGCCCGAAGAAAAACTATAGATAAGATCCTTCATAGGTCCATACCTCCATTGTGTGGATCTAAGTGACGTCGACAAAGTTATGTACGAATTGAACGAAAAAATTCACAGAAGTTGGGATGGAAGAAGATCTCTTCCTTCTGATCAATAAAAAATGTATATTGGTGCCCATATATGCATAAATATGGAACATCTTAAGTAGAGAAGTATGAAAATGAAAAAATTTCTTCCACATGCTCCATTATTCGGCTAACAACTTAAAGACACTGAACAACCCATGTCCATTTGTCAATGAGATTTATATGATATAGGCCCACCCCCATTAGCACTAAGGAATCGTAATTAGATCTTGGTAGGAACATATTACTTTACAAATTGGATTGAATCAGAGCCACTGAGGAACATCAGGGATATCGATACGATCAGATTAACTTGGAAAAACTTCCAAGCACATTTTTGCGTAACTAGGATGATCATCAAGGATAACGAAACACAATTTTAAAGTGGACCATTTCAAGGTTTTTGCAACCACTATGGCATCAAGTATGACTTCACCTCTGTGTCTTATTCCAAAACCAACAGGAAATCAGAAGCTTCCAACAAAATGATGCTTGACGGTAAAAATAAGACAATTGAAAAAATAAGAAGGATCTTTGGCAAATGACCTTTCTCACATCCTATGGGCATATTGTACCATGCCTAGAAAACCTACAAGGTAAACGCCTTTCTCTCTTACATATGGGATAAAGGTTGTAATTCCTTTGGAAGGTTGTGTATCAACCATGAGGACCACCATTGTCCATAAGGGTTTGAATGAGGAAACCATGATGAGTGAACTTGACCTAATAGTAGAGCGAAGGGAGCATGAGATGATAAAGATGTCCTCTTACCAATAATAAAAACTTAAGTAGTACAACAAGGTCAGCTATTACATCCTCAAGAATGTGCTCGATAGTGCTAAAAAAACTTCAGATGGCAAGTTTGGGCCGAATTGAGAGGGACCATTCAAGGTCATCATAGACGACTTGCAAGGATTCTATCATTTTGAAACAATGGAGGTTAGGGAGATACCAATGGCGTAGAATGTACCCAACCCTAAGAAGTTTTATTTTTGATCTCACTCTTGATTAGTAATTTTTAGCTTTGTTAGTTTTCATAAATCTTTATTCCGTAACTTATGATTATCACAATTTGTTCTAGCATTTCTAATAAAGTACAAGCCAAAGTGGTTCATTTATCTATTTAACATTGTTACAAAGTGGCAAGGTTACACTTTAATTAATTCTCAAAACATTGATCAATGTCACCTTAGTTTAATTATGATTACAAATTATTTAATTATAATTAAACTAAAGGTCTCATGGTCTTCGTCATGAAAAACACAAAAACCTAATGAATTGCCCAGATAAATAACGGACCTTGGGGGATTCCTAGGCTCTAAGTGATCTCGACCTTCGTCGGATAAAATCCTGAATGGGCGATTGGTCCTAAAACCAGGTGCATTTTTGTCAGAGTCTGATCTAGACCTAACATAGTAAGACAACACGACCTAAAAGGTAAGACAAGATGATAAAAACACATGCTTGGCATAAAAAAATGGGAACATGCAAAATATGGTATTGTACAAACAACATGTCATTACATAAAGTTATACTACATAAATAATTTCATTTACAATGTTGAAATGACAAAAATAGTACAATAACTATCCCCGACGAGCAATCTCCTCAGTAATGGTCTCTCTTCAACCATAATTATGATATAGTTGGAGTTCATCATCACTTTCGTGTGATGACAAATAATACTTGGATAACCAAAGAGGAATGACATCTAATGGAACCCAACTCTCATTACTTATAAATGGGGGATGGAGATATGTCAGAAAATTAACTTGGTACTAGTACCAAAGTTCAATGTCCTTTGGTACTTTAAGGACCCCCAAAGCATTCAAATAACTATGTTTATAGTCTAGCTTCTTTACCTCGTTCAATTTAATGGGGTAATTTATACACCCATTATCATAGCCAGAAGACCACACCGCGTGAGGTCCATTTTTAAAGAGATAACGAAGCTTGATTATGTCAGGGATTAACCCCATCTTTATAACTCCTTCCCTTAAGAGGTATTCCTTGTCTTTAACGAGTCGCTTCCTAAGAGAATAATTTTTAGCTTGTTAAAAAGAACTAACATCACAAATGTCTTTTTCCTTAGCGAACTGTTTTTTCAAGGAATTCATATTCTCCTACATAAGGATACCAACATTACCAAGGTTCTTCACATTATCTTTCAATTTGGCAACTATGATATATTGGTCCTTATAAGACCCATTTATCTTCTCATGCACCTTTTCAGCAGGGCGTGCTTGGACACTAGCTTTCCAACTAAGAATGTCATCTAGACTACTAGCAAAATAAAACAATTCTCCAAAAATATTGCAATGCTACTAGAAGTAAAATAAAAAAAAAATAATCAACGACAGAAGACACGATCGAACATTGGCAAAATCTTTCATTATAAAAAAATGGGAAAAGCCCTTTTTTAGCGAACAAACTAACTATTATTAATAAAGAAGAAAACAGTTCAGGAGAAAAAGCCTATCCCAAGTGGAATATGCAAGAAGGAGAAAATGATAATAAATGAAAATAAATAAAAATACAAGCTATTCCTCATCAAGTAAACCTGTGACTGGGAAAGCCCAAATAATGATGTCTAAGAAATTCATTGATTTCCACAGCAAGTTCAGTTCACCAACAAAGATTTGAGTATTACACTCCCATATTATCAACATTACCTACCACTTGATTGACCTCTCTCTATATATGTGACATATTTTAAAACTCATATGACTTAATAGCCATTTGCATTTGTTCCAAGCATTGATGAGATTATAAGGAGGATGAAAAGAATAGGAGTAGAAACACAAAATGTGGGTTAAAGAATAAAATTCAAGCCATATATTGAGCCAACCCTTATGATAAATCAATAGTAATAATGGGAACTTTTAATTCATCATAAAAGGCATTTTTTATGCCAATGGACCAACAAAAGCCTCCAAGAAAATAACCATTAGAATTCCTAAAGACACCACGACAAGAAGTTACTCCAGGAGAACCATGGGCCAATCCATCAATATTAATTTTGATGATGCCAAGAGGAGGAGGATTCTACATAACTAATATGATCTTTGGGGCTTTTTTAAATGAATGGAGATATAAGGCAAGTTGCATATATTAATATCCTCGGATCCTATGGTGGCATATTTATTCAAGAACAGAAAGTGCACCCGATCAGCCTAATGTGCATCGTGGACTGCCCGGTTTAACTTAGATATTTATTTAGACCGTGTATTTACATGTTTTCAATGCATGTAGATATACTCAAATTGATTACCAAAATCTCTCATGAGATACTCAGAGACGTCACGAGTTATCCATAAACTAATCGAGTTACTCGTACAATTAAATCACTTATTTTCTACAACTATAAATTATAAACTTTCAACCGTGGAAAAAGTATGTAACATCGATCATTGAGAGACACTAATAAGAAAATAGTAACCTCTCCATTTACATAGGCTAGTTACCAAACCATGTACATTTGTTGTCATGTGTGTGATTATTTGCTTTCATCTTGATATTGCTTTCTGCATGTTTTATTTTGATAATTATTATACTCACAATTGGCATCGTCTATGGAAAATGATTCTTTTTTCCTACAAAAGTAGTTATCAAAAGAAAGCCCATGATGTCTCTCCATAACAACAATCTTCTTCAGGTTGTCACCGTGTGGGATGATCTGGCTCCACCTAGGGTCGGGTCAGATATTCACTACCAATGAAATCTTAGGTTTCACCAAGAAAGTTAACCTTCTAAAGAAAGTCAGGAACCACCTGGGTCTACCCAGATCTCCAGGATGGTCGATGCTTACGAAGTTAGGCTTTGAGATAAGGAGGAGACAACACGCCTCCAGGTGGAAGAGAATGCTCGCCTGCAATGGTGACTCAAAATGTTGGAGAGAGATCATCGTAGAGATATCAGGAAGCTTCATGATCGAACCCCTGATCTTCAGTCAAGCAACACTTGCAGCCGAGAGAGGATCTTCAGGTGTGACCAAGATAGATCTGAATGTTGCAGGTCAATGTGTGGCCGATCAGAGAGGCTCCAAAGGAGTATTGATCATTAGGATGAGAGCATCTGAAATTTGGTCCATAGAGAGATGGAGAAGCATCCAGTCCATTGAGGGGCCAGGTCTACTAAGGAGCTAGCTAATAAAGCTCCTAACACCCAAATGAAATCCTCTTTATTAAGAGCGATTGAACAAGAAGAACCCCCAAAGAAGTTTATCTTTCCCAGATTCAAGGTCTACAGTAAAAAGATAGATCCCATAGACCACGTTCGGTAGTACAAGAATACAATGACCATGTGGAGTCACAATGATGCCTGTATTCATCGAATATTTCCTTCTATCCTACATGATGTACCATAAAAGTGGTTCGAGAATATTCCCCACATGTTAGTCAAGAGCTTCAAATCCCTAGAAGAGGATTTCGCTTCTCGCTTTATAAGCAGCAGCTCCAACCCTAAGAGGATGGATTCAGTGCTCATGATGTAGAAAAAACTACAAGAGATCCTTCATGATTAGGGCAAAAGGTACTGAGATTTCTTCAATAAAGTGGAGGAATTCTTGAAGTAGCTGACCACATCTCTACTGCACTAGTCCTTAATGAAGAAAGAGGCCAGAACCATGAAAGACCTCATAGTTCGTATTTAGAAATACACTAAGGTTAAGGATGCGATTCACTCTAACACATGAGATAAAATTTGAGAAAAACAAAGTAAAAAAGGAGACAAGAGTGGAACTCCAAAGAAAGGGAACAAGAATGGGGAAATAACTCCTCTAAGAATGGACGTAAGGCTGATCCCTCTAAGGCATTCTGAGTTTTTAATACACTCTTCAAAGAACCAATCTATAAGATCTTAAGGAAGATCAAGGATCAACTATTCGTTAAGTGGGCCAAGAAGAAGTGTGGTGACCCGATAAAGAAAAATAATGAGCTGAGATGTGAATTTTATAAGGAAGGCGGCCAAAGGACAGAGAATTGTGAAGAACTGAAGTCTCACTTGGAAGAGTTGGCCCAAACTAGACATCTCAACAAATACATAGAGAAGAAATTCGATAAGGTTGTAGCCAATGGAGATTAAAAACTAGATAATGTACTTGATGACGACATGGGATAAAAGTTCACGGTAATTCATGGAGCGTCCAACCTAAAGCATATCCAAGGAAATGTTGTTCAGATGGAACTAAAGAAGGTCACTATTGTTATGGAGGAATTCAAAATTGACCCTCCAAAAAGCCAAGTTGGAAAATGCCAGCAACCAAAGGATGTCAATTATATCAAACACATTGTCTTCACAAAAAAAACCTAATTACAGCACCATGATGTGTTTGTGATTACCCTCAGAATCACAAATTAGGATGTCGTCAAGTTATCAGTATACTAGGGAACCTCATCAAAAGTGATGTACCTAGAATTGTTCCATAAGTTGAAGCTCAACCTAGTCGATCATAAGGAGGCCATAGTTCCATTGGTCCACTTCATAGGGAAAATTACAATATCGCTGGGAAAGAAAGTCTTTCCCGTTAAGTTAGGAAAGATCTCAAAGATGATTGAGTTCTTGGTCATGGTTATAGACTCCATATATCATGACATTCTTGGCAAAGGCTGGTTGCACACCATGTGAGATATACCATCCACCTACCACCAGAAGCTAAAGTGTGTCACCAATCAGGGAGTGGTTGAGATTCGTGGTGACTAGGCCACTGCAAGGCAGTGCTTCATCGCAGTAATTTATCCTTAAAAAAGAAGAAAAAGGAACTAAAATATGCTTCAAAGGAAGATCGAGATGGGGCCACACCCTCTAAATAGAAACTACGGTACGATCGACCACAGAGAGTCATTAAAAGTCTGGAGGATGTTGGTGTTGATGATAGCTTTCCAGATAGAAAGTTTCTTAATGAAACTCCACTCCCCGATCACGAAAAGGAAGAGTTGATTTCCTTATTGAGAGGCAATCTGCATGTTTTTGCATGAGAGACATTTGATTTTCCTAGGATTGATCCCGATATAGCCTGAAATCATCTTCATATTGACCCAGCCTTTAAGTCAATCACTTTAAAGGTGCATCAAACAACCCCCCAAAAGTCTAAAGCGATGGATAATGAAGTAGGTAAGCTTCTTGATCGAGGATCCATTTGGTAAGTTCAGTTTCCTAATTTGTTATATACCATAGTGGTAGTGCGAAAGAGCAATGATTGTTGGAGGGCCTACAATGATTTCATGGACCTCAACAGGGCTTGCCTAAAGATAGTTACTACTCCCTAAGATTTATCACCTAGTTAGGCTACGAGAGTATGAGTTAGCTAGATGCCTATTCAGGGTAACATCAAATTCCATTGTTCGGCCCCAACCAGTATAAAACATCATTTATAGCCCCACCTAGTTTATATCGTTACAATTTCATGCCGCTTGAACTGAAAAATACGGGGGCACCTTATCATAGGATTATCATTAAATTGTTCAAGAGGTAGATGGGAGACACCATGGAAGTCTACATCGATGGCATGTTGGTAAAGAGCAAGAATATGGACGACCACTTTGTCGACTTATCCAGAACGTTTGAAATCATAATAAGTATCTGATGAAACTTAATGCAAGCAAGTGTTCATTCGGTGTCTAGTCAATAATTTTCCGTTCCATCTCGTTGGTAAAAGAGGGATTGAGGCCAATTGTGATCAGATTGATGCCTTCCCCAAAGTCTAGCCCCACGGACATTGCTAGAAATTCAAAAATTTATTGGGGTGCTTGTAGCCCTTAATCGCTTCATCACCATGTCCTCAAAATGTTGTCAACCATTCTTTAGCTACTCAAGAAAGACAAGGGCCTCATATGTAATGACCACTACTCAAGATATTTAGAGGAGATCAATTCCTACCTTAGTAAACTGCCCCTGCTGGTGTTTCTCGACAGCAGAGACCCTCCGTATCCCTATTTCACAGAGTTATAACATATTATTAGCTCGGTTCTAGTATGTAAGAGTTAAGTAGGATAATATCTAATTTACTACACCATCAAGATGCTTCTAGACACATAGCAATGCTACTTGTCCTTGGAAAAGCTATCCTACACATTGGTGGTTGCCTTAAGGAAGCTAAAACATTACTTCGAAGCTCACTCAATAGTAGTGATCACTTCATTCCCTCTAAAATCTATTCTTCGAAAATCTAACCTCTCCAAACGATTCTCTAAGTGGTCAATTGAGCTCAGAAGGTTTTAAATACCCTTTAAGCTAAGAATAATAATTAAAGGACAGGTCTTGGCCTATTTCATCACCGAATTCACAAAGGACCAGCCCAACGACCAACAGGTAATAGAGCAATCAACTGATAAGGAAGCACAGCCAAAGGTATAGACCCTAAAGATTGATGGAGCCTCCAATTCTAGAGGTCTGGAGTTTAGGTTGTCCTCATCAAACAAGAAGATGATGTCATTGAGGAAGGAATCATGTTGGGATTTAAAGCCTCCAACAATGATGTTGAACACAAAGCACTGATTGCTGGCCTACGCAAAGCCCAACTACTGAGGATAAAGTGCATCAACATGTTCGGTGATTCAAAACTGATCTCCAAGAAACTGAGTGGGGATTTCAACGTGAAAACGATAGGACCCCCAATTTTTGAATCTTTCACTTTCAAAATCAATTTCCTTTTAAGTGCGGAATAAAGATGGCTCAACACAACACACACAAACAACAAATTTTAATTTCTTTGAAATAAAAATTAAACTAAACTCAAAGTGTAATTAAATGAAACAACAAATACACCTTTCACTTAAACATATTAACTCAACCCAAGTCCTAGAAATTTACCTAACAATAAATATTCATTTTGTAATTTAGGCCAAACCAAATCTTATCCAATAAAATTAATGACTTGAATTAAATTAATATTTACCCAAATTAAATTAGCACCAAATTAAATATACCAATTTTATATTTTTACCTAAGCATGCATCTAATTTGATATTACAAACGATAAAATAAGTAAACAACCTTTACGCCACGATGTACGATGAAAAATCCACAACATAAAAAAACCTCGAACGTACCTAGCCTTAAGTCCACTAAGTATGGTTTTATATTTACAAGACAGAAGACTTACGCAACTCGACTTGACTCCATCAAGACGACAATCTCAGAGTCCACCGGAACCTTGGAATCCACCAATGAAGTTTTTAGTAACCCATCAACCACATACGGTGCCTCTCACCATATGAGAATGTCGTAGCCAAAACAATGAACTTCGCCTTTGAGGGATGTAGAAGTAAACCCAAACTTCTCTTCTTTGAGGTGTAGAGAAAACCCGGTGCCAAACACTCCAAGAAAGATATATATATATATATATATATATATATATATATATATATATATATATATATATATATATATATATATATATATATTGAGCCAACACTACATTAAGACTCAATCGGAGACTTGTGTCCTTACAAATTTCCCCCTTTGACTATTCCGGGATAAAAACCAAACAAAAATCCTAAAGGTCCGTTAAGATCTACTTGGCTTAAACAAATATCCCATCCAAAATAAAAATTACATAGCTTGACTCAAAAACCAAGGATCAATATCTTTGCCAATGAAAGTTGTCATTTAGAAGAATTCCTGTACACTTAAGAAAACTATCAAACGCATAGGGAATAAGAATATTAAATGGATATACAATAAATATTCCCCCTAAATTAATTCTCCCCTTTATCAAATAAATTACCTACTTAGAAAGACGTCTCGCCCTAAGATAAATCTCCCAAACTAAGATACGATTACAACAGGATAAGATACCATTTCTCCCTCTATCATTCTCTGCCTTTTCGTTCAGGAATAGACAAAGGATAAAAAAAAGAGCATGAAAGCATATTAGCAAAAGAAAAAAAAAGATACCAATGTGATACATAAGATACTAATCATGGGATATCAACAACAATATGCAACACGATATATATCAATTATGAATTAGAAGCATAGATGGACTAGAAACCAAGGCAAATAAAAAAAATACCATATATGTGAAGACATAATGACTATCATTAACGTAAACGCACATATATGTAGGCATAAACACCACGCATGACAAAAAATACAATAACTTTCTCACACTCGAATGGCAAAAATTTGTCATTTGGAAATGAAAGTGTAGGGGTATGAAAAATATACCAATGAATTAAGACCCAATCACTTAAACATGTTCACGGAGTTCTCATTTGATTGCAAAATTTTATTAACTTAAGATTTAGTATGTGACAAGATAAATTGAACTCTATGAACGAACGAACACAATGCATACAAGTCTAGCGTATTGATGATTCGACAAACCAATAGAGTCATAACAATAAAAGCGCAACTAGGATAAACGGATATTGTGCAAACCATTGATATACCATCCAAACTCCCTCAAAATATGCACATATATTTTTGAATGAAAATATCAATCTAAACAAATATAGGCCTTGGCTAGAAATTTTCTATTAATTTCATATTCTTCTTAGGCCTTTGGACAAGGGGTTTCTTTTAGGTCTATTCTAAACGGTGGCTTACTCGCAATGGATAATATTTCCTTCCGGAGCCCTTCCCCGTGCACATTTATATATCATTTTTTATCACACAAATCTGACGTACAACAAAGTTAACATGCACAAATCCTCTTAGGTCACAAGAAATGTACATGACTAGATTGAACGAGTACACCTCACAAAGCTCAAATATACATGTGAAGTTAAAATTTCAAAAGAGCTCGTGTATGTGTGTGAAGGAATATAAAAGTGAATCCATTAAGCAAGTCAAACTTAAACTACTCCATGTGAAATTGATAAAGAACATTTTAAGGATTAAAATTTTAACCAAAAGTTCTAGACACATGGTAGAAGTATAAAGGATTTAAACACAAACCTATGCCACAAAATATGTGTAAAACCAAAATACACACACACACAAAAAAAAAATTAAGTTTTTTTTCAATTTTTTAACCCAAGCAAAAAAATATTTACTCAAAATACAAAGAAAAATCATTTGTATTTTTTATTAAGCCTAAATTACTATAAAGGTAAAACACAAATGATAAACAAAATCTTTTTGCATTTCTCATTTGATGCAAACAAAAATGAAAAGAATAAAATATAAAGATAAACAGGTCATAAATCTAGCAAAGCATATATAATGAAGAAAGGACAAGAAAATAACAAGCAGACATACAACTAGCATGAATATATAGCATGTAGCACAAAATCTAGTGTATGTAAAACATGTAAGCAATTACTCATAAGATATAGCAAGTGAAGAGTCGTGTGCAAGCAGGTGAGAACCATCAAAATTGGAAATTTAAAAAGAAAAGGCATATTGTCCGTTTTAAATACTCAAAAGGATCTTAAACACAATAATTTAGCGATTCTAGCTCTGATGCCAATTTGAAAATGATAGGACCCCCAATTTTTAAATCACTCACTTTAAAAATATAATTTCCTCTAAATGCGGAATAATGATGGTTCCAAATTTTAATTTCTTTCCAATTAAAATAAACTAAACTCAAAGTGGAATTAAATTAAACAACAAATACATTTTTCACTTAAACATATTAACTCAACCCAAGTCCTAGAAATTTGCCTAACAATAAATATTCATTTTGCAATTTAGGCCAAACCAAATTTTATTCAATAAAATTAATGACTTGAATTAAATTAATATTGACCCAAATTAAATTAGCACCAAACTAAATACACCAATTTTATCTTTTTACCTAAGCATGCATCTAACGTGGTATTGCAAAAGATAAAACTTATTTCTGATTATGGTACCATTTTCATCCATTTTGTTCTTAAAAATCCACCGGGTACCTATCACATTAGTCTCATTGGGCCGGGGGACTAGTTCCCAGACATTATTCTTTTTAAATTGAAGCAACTCATCCTGCATAGCAGATATCCAGTGTTCATCCTTGAGTTCTTCTTTATGATTCTTGGGCTCGACTTTGGACGTGTAGCAAAGATGGATAACAATGTTCTCTAGCTGAGCACGAGTCTTGACCCCTAGAGTTTGATCACCAACAATGGTAGAAGGGACATGACTCTTGCGAACCCAAACAGGTGTGTCCCTTAGCACAAGAGTAGGGACCACAGAGTGTGAGAGAGGAACAGGTAAATCATTGTCAGAACAATCCTCATCCCCACACTGAAGGTTAGGATGAATAACTGTCAGAGGTTTGTCATCTTGCACGGTGACATTTATTGATTCCATAACCTTAGAGCTCTTCAGGTTAAAAACCCGGTACGGTCTGCTATTCGATGAATATCCTAGAAATATTACCTCGTCGCTCCGGGATTCGAACTTTCCTAATTGCTCTCTATCCCGTAGGATGTAGCATTTACTCCCAAAAACACGAAAATATGCTAGGTTGGGCTTCTTACCAGTCCACAACTCATAAGGAGTCTTAAGTGTGTGTGGACGTAAATAAACCCTATTCACCATGTGGCATGCAGTAGACACTGCCTCTGCCCAAAATCTTCTAGAAACTTTACGACCTAGAAGCATAGATCTAGCCATCTCTTGGATCGTTCTATTCTTTCTCTCAACAATCCCATTTTACTGAGGAGTTCTCACAGCAGAAAACTCATGTTTTATCCCGAGGCTATCACAGTAAAGGTCTACCTTTGCTTCTATGAATTCAGTGCCATTGTCACTACGCATCCTGTTAATAGTGACACCGTGTTGATTTTACAGGACACGGCACTTGGTCGTTAAAAATTCTATAGCATCGGATTTCTCTCTTAGAAAACCTACAATGGAGTATCTGGAGAAATCATCTACCATCACGAGGATGTACCTCTTACCACCTAGACTCTCAATACGAGTGGGACCCATAAGATCCATGTGAATCAACTCAAGAACACGAGAGGTGGTAATGGAATGCAACTTCCTATGAGGACTACGAATTTGTTTTCCCAACTGACATGGTCCATAAACGGTTGAAGTTGACTTTCCAAGAGATGGTAGGCCACGTACTAGGTCCTTTTTATCTAAGCGATTGAGATCTCTAACGTTCACGTGACCTAGACGTTGGTGCCACAGATCCATAGGAGTGATCGTGGCGCTGTTGCAGACAAATGAGGATGTGGGCTCAGTCCCCTAGCAATTATCCTTGGTCCTCACCCCTTGCATCAAAAGTTTACCAGCTTGATTGTAGACTTTCCACTCGTCCCGGTCAAAATTTACTGCAAAGTCAGTGTCACACAGCTGGCTAATGCTGAGAAGGTTTGCTTTCCAACCTTTAACGTACAAAACATTTTCTAGCTTAGGAAAACCAGGTAACTCGACAGTATCACGTCCTATAATGCTAGACTTGCTCCAATCTCCAAAGGTGACTCTGCCATCCTGATAATCCTCAAGAGTCGTAAAAAATGAGGCATCACCTGTCATATGTCTGGAGCACCCACTATCAAAATACCACTGTGAGGTATTGTGTGCTTTGAGAGAAACATGAACAACAAAAGCCTTTTTATCTTTCTTAGGTACCCAAGTCGAGATGACCTTTTGTTTGCCTTTGTTGTTGTTGGTTTTAGCTTGAATGTGATAAGCATTCACTAACGGCAAAGACATCCGTCGGAATTCTTCCATTAAACTCTGGGACGTGGCAGCTAAGAACTCAACTCGCTCTCTCAGACTCGAAAACTCATCAGTATGACGTGGTGGAGCAGTAGTATGTCGTGTCCGACACATGTTATAGCAAAACTCCCTAATGTGACCTTTTCCTTTGCAATAAGTACAAAAGGACACAGTCAAAGGCGGACCTTGGTTTGCCTTTCTTGGTTGAACTCTCCTTCGAGGTTTTTGACGATGGCCATAAGGAGTCATAGTAAAATCAGGAACTGGTCCAGGGGAAATTTGGGATGTGGAGGCACCATCATAACCAATTCCTTGCCGATTACCAAAACCTAAAGCGGGGCCGAGGAGCATCTTTCCCATCTTCCCAGATCTGTCCTCGATTTGTACCTTGACTTCCCGTGCTTTCTCAAGATCATGAGTCAGCTGGGCAACCAGGGCTTCAAGTTTCTTCCGAGTCTCCACGGAGGAATGCAGCTGACTCGTAAGACTATACACTTGTTTAGTCAAGTCCCCTCTCTCTTTCTCTAAAACACTCTCTCTCTCTCTAAACAAACTCTCTTTCTCGACACATGCAGATTCACTCTCTCTCAGGGCGGTGAAGGTGGAGGACTTTCTTTCTCTCGCCTTTCTTAAATCTTCCTCTAAGCCGGTGATCTTAAGAACTAGCGCTTTGTTACGGTTTTTAGTTTTAAATGACTCAGAATATAACTCAGCGTAGGCGCGTTGAATATCACTCTCGCTCTCACTTGAGTCATCCTCCCCCTCACTCACATCGATCTCACTGCTGAGGTGTCCCTGTGAAGAATCATCCTCATCGTCGTGAAGAGAACTAGGAGTGCTCACTTGACTGGCTATGAATGGGGTGAAGTTACACTCATGCGGTGACTCATATCCTGAATCCACCGTCTCGACCTCACTGTCATCACTGAGAGTAGCATTAAGGAAAACTTTCCCTTTCTCTCTATTCAGACGAGTGGCACACTCAAAGGCTCTATGACCCCTACCATCGCACTCAAAGCATCTCTTACTTTCTTTCTTAGGAGGATTTTTGGAGTCTTTTTCATTTTTCTTTCCAAATTATTTTTCTCAAATTTCTTTTTATCTTTAAAATTGCCATTTTTCTTAAATTTGATAATCCTCTTGAAATTTTTTGCAAAAAGAGCCAAATCATCTAGGTCAAAATCACACTCAGAATCTGACGTGTCAGTCTCTCTCTTTCTAGATGACTCTACCCTCTTTCTAGCCGACCCCTCACTCCTTCTCTCTTGGGCATTAAGTGCAATTCCCTTATCTTTAGATTTAGCAATTTTAGGGAACATATTAATTTCATAAGTTTGCAAATCTCCTACAAGTTCTTCCAATTTTAGCGTATTTAAATTACCCATAGAATTTAGCACAGTGACTTTAGGGATAAAACGCTCAGGCAAAGAACGAAGAATCTTTTTAACAACTCTAGCATTAGGAATATTTTCATCAAGATTAAAGCTAGTATTCACAATGTCAGAAAGTCTAGCATAAAATTCATCAAAGCATTCAGATTCATGCATGGTGATGGTTTCAAATTGAGTTGTCAAATTTTGCAACTTAGATTCTTTCACAGCATTAGTTCCTTCATGGGTGAGTTGTAAAACATCCCATGCCTCTTTTGACGTGGTGCACGTCATGATGCGTTTGAACTCATCAGGTGTGACAGACCCAGAAATAGCACTTAGACCCTTAGAATTAAAAGATCACCATTTAAATTCTTCTTCAGTCCAAGAAGTGACAAGTTTCAAGTTAATCACATTATCAACAGTCACGAAGGGAGGTGTCTACCCTCTTTCAACAAAAATCCAGACACGCTCATCAATGGCCTTTAATGCAGATATCATATGGGCTTTCCAATAGGCATAGTTTGTCCCATCAAAAACTGGCATTTTATTATATAATTTCTCCATTTGAACACGCACTTTTTCAAAAATCAATTTTTTAGAAAAAAGATATTTTAGAAAATTTTTGCGGAAAATAGGAATACGCGATAGATTAGCTTAAACTTCTATAATACGAATTTGAGAACGTATGTGCTTGCGTTCAAATAAGCAAATTATATATTAAACACCTTTTAACCAAAACAAACCCTAAACATGCAACAATATGTGATTGAATAAGATGATAATCTAAGCAAGAACATTCAAACACATGCTTGTGAGGAAAAATCCCCCAAAGGGGCAAAACCATTTATTTTCATTATAATATTGTAACTGTACAATTTCGGATTACAATGAAAATACAAGTGACTAAGAATTACCCTCAGGTGTCGAATTCTGTAGTCGGCGGCTGGAAGTATCCCTTTCTAGGAAGGCTGCAATGAAGAAGAAGAAGAGTTTTCTCCACAATGGTATGAACAGCAAAAGTGCGTTCTTGGGTTGCAAAGTGATTCACAAGTGTTTGGAAATTTGTGTGAATCAAAAACCTAGAGTCTTGATACTCAATAGGTGCAGACTTAGAGTTTTTGTACTCTGAAAATCGTGTATCTGAGTCTTAGAAATCCACTTCCCGTAGTGGGATTAAATAAGAAGTCTTGGGCCTTAAAAATCTGAACACGGTCTGTTGAAGTTTATCCCAGGCGGACCAGTCCGGGTCTAAGGCGGACCGGTCCGGGTAGGCGGATCGGTTATTTTTATTTTAGGCTTCTTCAGTTCTCTTGCAGTTCGGGGTATACTGGCTTTCAGTAGGCGGACCGGTCCGCAGGCGGATCGATTCTTTTATTCTGGGCGGACTGGTCCAGCCTATCAGACTTTGATTCCTCTTCTTCTTTTGATATTCGGATCCGTTGATGACTGTATGAATCTTGAATTTCTTCAACGGTGTAATGGCGTGTAACATAACGAATTGCTAATGGACAAAAGTGTCCTTACAACCGTATTCTATTGTGATTGGTTAAAAGTGGAGGGTAGTACGAATGCTTGCAAAGTTGAGTATCAAAATATTATGTTAACCTTGTCAATCTGATTTGTATCCTATTGTGATATTGACATTTTATTAGCTCTTTAGTTTGATGTATGAATGTTTCGTTACTTTTATAAATGTTTAATATTATTTATGTAAGTTAACGTTCGATAATATGTTATGCTCAGTCGAATATTTAGTTACTTTCATAGGATGCCTGGTTTGAGAATAGAGTCATTTAGGTTTGTGATTGGATCAAATTGAACCAACTCAATTTCCACGTGTTCCTATACATATATTTTTTCATTGATGCAATGTTCATAAAATGAAGTTAAATTAGCTTGATTTTATGAAGATTGTATTAAAGAAACTAGTCAACAAATGTACATGTAAAAGAATACGTTGGGGGCTCTAGGATCAATTTGGTCCAATCAAAAATTCAAAAGACTCTAATTAATGGCCTTCTTGGATCGTAGGAATCAGGTACTCGTTACTTAAACTGAAGTAGTTATATAATTGATATGCATTATCTTTTAAATTTTTTAAATGATATAAGGAGTATGGGATAATTATTGGTTTTGTTTAGTTTGGCTGTTGGATAATTATTGGTTGTGGGCTTATTGTTGGATAGTAGGTTAGAAGGAGTACGGGATAATTATTGGTTTTGTTTGGTTTGGCTATTGGAAAATTATTGGTTGTTGGCTTGTTGTTGGATAGTATGTTAGAAAGAGTACGGGATAAAGCTTTGGGTTTTCGCCCTCTAAGGAAATGTTTTAAAACCTAATTCTACATATTTTCAAATTATCGTCATATTGGTTACCTTAACAACGCGGTCAGTTCTTACGAGTTATGTTGGTCCCGTGCGAGGTGTTCAAACTTCTTTGGGGTTGTACATTGGACGTTAATGGGTTTCCCCTCTAAAGGCACATTTTCAAGCCTAAGTGTGGATTTTCTCAAATTATCATAATATTGTCAAATCGGGGGTCCCGTGACCACGAAATCGGTTCCTGCGAGTTATATTGGTCCCACGCGCGGTGATTGCTCCCCTAAAGGGGCCTCTTTGGGTATGCTAAGGGGTTTTCCCCTTTAACATAATGTTTTCAAGCATAAGTGTGGATTTTCTCAAATTATCGTCGTTTTCTCAAACAAGGGGTCCTGTGACCACGCAATTGATTTTGGCGAGTTACATTGATCCCGTGCGAGGTGTTTGCAACTCTCACGGGACCATTTGGGAGGTGCGTTTGATTTTTGTCGTCAAAAGGCTTGTTTGGCAAGAAAATCTTCCTTTTCTGGCCTTGCCAAATGGAGCGTATTGTAGAGCACATTGAAATTATTTTGGAAAGGAGTCCCGGATAATATGATGTGTTTTCCTGCTTGGAGTTAGATAGAGTATTCCAAGTATGACCCCTCTCATTACAGGGAGTATGGCCTTCATCAAGAACCACCTATATAGGACAATCCAAGGAACTCAAATATGGACTCATAGGGAACTCAACTTATTCTCCGAAGACGAAGAATGGGGAAGCAGTTTCTGTTGAATTGGGTCGATAATAACCCCAACATTTTGAACAATTTGTAGTAGCAATTCGGTCCCACCATTATGAACAAAAGAGGTGGCCTCAGAGAAAGATTAAGATCTTGACAACCCTCATTGAGGGTTGTAAATCCGTTAATCTTCACATGAGGCCACCTTGTAATGTTGAGTTCCCTGCACCCTGAAATTAATCCCCTACAAAAATTACAACTCACTATACTAAAAAAAATCAAACTCCGCCATCTAAACTCTGAAGCACCTTATACTCTTGACTTACTTGAGTCTACATTATATAAGTGCTCATCTAGTTTGGAATTTGTGACAAAATTTGAGTCTCATCCCTAGATACCAAAGAACCCCAGATTCTTCACATGATGCCTCAATTGATTCCTGTTGGTGTTATTTAAAGGTGAATTCTTAACCATCACACACAGTAGGACTGCATACATACTATATATTGCATTATTTGCTTGTGTGTGAATTAATTCCCTTTTAAATAAGTTTTCAATAATTTTGGGTTTTTTAAAACAATTTTTTAAATGATTTTTAAGAAATTAAAAGTTAGGTTTTAAAACATTTGTGGTCATTGTGTGATTACTAATTTTATCATTTCTTACCTGAATGTTTGATTGGGTAGAATTCGAAAGTGCTTGAGACTTCAGGGTGTGTTTGTAATTAAGTTTGCATACACGTTTTTGGCTTCATCTGAGCCTTACACCTATCATCGTCACAACGAACCGATTTGTTTTGTTGATAGACTCAGAACCTGTTCGCAATCTTAGCCCTTGGATCTAGTTAATCGACGTTCTGCATGCATTTTATCCCAATCCCCGTGAACCCCTGTAGACCAATCAGACGACGTTTAATCCACCGTTGATAATAAACCATTGGATAAAAGTCAAATGGCCAAGACCAAATCTCAGCCATTAGATTTGATCTGATTCTCTCCAACCTTCCTTTCTTAGTATAAAAGGAGGTTGAGCCTCTGCGTTTCAAAAAATTTTGACAGCTTGTCAAACTGAGAGAGAGAGAGAAGAGAGAGAACGAGAGAAAGAAATCGGAGAGAGAAAAAAAACCTAATTTCGTTTCAAACCCTAAAGTCAGTTTACGTCCAAAACCAAACGTGAGTGTTTGAAAGTTATTTTGGTAATGGTTTGAAGCTTGTTCGTGGGTTGAATCCTCTAAGTTTGAGATCTTGTAACCAACTTAGACATTTTAAGTTTGATCTCTATTTCTTTTTCATAGAAACAGTAGATCTTGCTATTTTATGTCATATTACACTTTGATCTGCATTATTTAGTTTCTCATCTTGAGAAATCGTATTTGTTGATTATTTTCTTCTATAAATGTTTTCACAACTCAAGAATCAACAAATTCCTTTATGTTTATAGTTCTTATGAAACATGACTTCTGATTAGTTGGAATGGCAATCGGTGGTTTACAATTTCAAAAATATTTTCAAAACCCTCTTAAATTGTTTAAGACATTGGTAATCTTCCGAGAAAGGTAACCTTGGATTCTGGGTTAATTTGAAAGATCAAGAAAGTCTGTGGTTTCTAAAGAAGAGAGAAACTGAAAACCTTATCATTTAGATCTATTCTATAATTTTATAGGACTTGTTTGTACAAATAAGTGTGCGTGTGTGCATGCATGTGTTAGAGAATTATCAGAAACACTTGTCCCACTACAACACAAGAAGTGTTGGCTATATGATCTTGACACGTCAAGAGTCGACGTAAATCTGGAACAAAGTGTGGAGAAGTTAGCAAGCTGAGAAAGCCTCATCAATATCAGAACTGCAGAGAAGTTAGAAACAAACCAATGGGTACATATTCTAAACTTATATAGGTCTGTTTTGTTTGCATGTGTGTGAAATATCCTGTAACTTGTATAATTTGTTTGAGTGGATTTTTGGTTTGTGACTTATAAGCCACCGTGGCTGTTTCCTCAGTTGGGTGAGGTTTTACCACGATAAAAACTATTTGAACTTAATCTTTATACATCTCCTCATCTCATTCTTGTTGGTGTGCTGGTTTAAATTAATTTAAACTGTTTTAGTTTTGTTTTTCAAAACTAGTTACATAATCTTGAACATATCTCGTACATATTTTTATTAAACACATCTTGTGGTTAATCTGTTTGATTTAAAGAAAAGAGTTTCCCAAAAAAACAGTTAGGAGTTACTTAGATAGTTTAATCTTGAATGAAACGACTTAAGTAACAACCTTTGAATTGGTATCAGAGCTTTAGTAATTTTCTTTAAAGATCTTGTGTTTCTGCAATTGTTTTCTTAAAATCAAACAATGGATGAGAAATCTGAAAGTTTTGGTAACTTGACTAGACCCCCTCTATTTGATGGAAACAACTTTCCTTACTGGAAAGTAATAATAGTTGCTTTCATACAAGGAACCTTGGGAGATGGTGTCTGGGACATTATTGAAAATGGATATACTTATCCTACTAAACCAGCCACTAAAGGAAGCAATGAGAGGATTCGAAAGTATTGAGTGATTCAATCAAGAAGAGAATCAAGCCTCTCTGAAAAATAACAAAGGCAAGAATGCCATTTTTATGTCTATAAATGAATATGAGTTCAAAAGGATCTCATCTTGTACCACTTCTAAGGAAGCTTGGGATACACTGGTTACTGCAGATGAAGGTGAGACTAGATTTAATGCTACTAAAACACAGATGCTTATCCAGCAATATAACTCTTTAATCACGCCAGACTCTAAATCATTTGATGACTTTTACATGAATTTGACTGAAATTGTGACCAAATTACATTCTAATGGGATAACCTATGATAGACATTAAATTCACTCAAAAATTTCAATGTCATTGCCACAAAAATTTGATAACAAAAGATATGCTATTGAGGAAAAAAGTGATCAAAATCCCACTCCATAATTACTCAGTAGTAAACTGAGAACTCTGGAAATGGAACTAGAATTCAAGAAACAATTAACCCAGTCCCATAGGAAGCAAACTAGTTCCAACTTGAGTTTCTCCTTTAAGCTGATAAAAACTGAACTTAGTATTCCCAATAATGATTCTGATGAGGACTTTGATATAGATAGTTTCGATAATCAGATTGCCTTAATGTCAAAGCAGTTTAAGAAGATTGAGAAATTTAGAAATAAAATGCCAACCAGACAAGGCAGGCCAAATTATCCAACTTAGTCTAATCACAAACCTCATGAGAAAGTCAAGACAAACATCAGAAAGACATTTATACGAGACCTAACAAAGATCTTAAGAATATTGAATGTTTTAGATGTGGAAAATTGGGTCATATAGCACACGATTGTAGAGTTAACATGAACACGAACAATAAACATACTAGGGGTAACATTTGCAAGACATGGGATGATTCAAGTGACTTTGATAATGAGGAACCTGAGTCATCTGATGTTTTTGATCCTTACATGTCTTTCTTTTCCATGATAATCTACAATGATGATATGCATGTGCCTAAGTATGACAATGATGCTAGTAGTTTTACTTCTGTTGTTATGAATCATGCTGCTACTGGTTTAGATGCTTTAATTTCTAAAACATTACTAGTTCTACAACGGGGTGTGTACGTCAAAGGGAAAGCGATAATGACAATTTCAATGTGTGTGTGTGTTCAAGAATTGAATCCTTAGGGGTCACTTCACACACTACACTTAGTGATTCGGACACTGAAGACCTCCCTGATGTTCACACACTTTATGCCAAAACCCTTAAGAAAAGCTCTAGACTAGAGAAGATAGTGAAAGACCTCACTAAGAAACTAGAAGACCTAAGTCTAATGGTTAAACTTAACGCTGAAGGGTATACTACCCAGTGTCTAACTCATGAAAATGAAGTCAAAAGTTTTGATCAAAAATTGAAAATTTTGATTGAAACAAATGAAACTCTGGAGAAAAAAATATAAAGGGACATTATTAGAATTGGAATAAGCTAAAGAAAAGACAACAACTGTTTTAAAAAAAAATTCTAAGTTTGAAAATAATACCAATTATTTTGATCTGATTCAAAAACCGATTCTGATGATCTAACTGAAACAGGATTTTGCCCAAATTCAAAGACAAAAATTAAAAACTTTGAATCAATTAAGTTTGTGTCAGATGGCAAAAGACCTATGGAAACCTGTCCAGATTTTCAATCCCTAAGTGATGAGTTTGATAAAAAAGAACAAAAGTTAGATATTGGGGAATCAATTCACTCTAAGTGTGATAGTCTACCTAAGGCTAAATACGTCTTCCCTCCGATTAGGAAAAGTGATTTCTCATTTCAAACTGTACTCCCTAGGAATAAGGTTCAACGTCAAAATCCAATGAAACCTATGTTTAGAGACTTTCCTAAGGAGATACCCTCTTCAAGCAATCTGTATTGCTCTTATTATGACATATACGGACATTATTTCGAAGGTTTCTACTCTAGACGTTTAGTTAATCATGTCTGTAATACTCCCTTATACCAAAACTTTAACTACGCTAGGAGAAGCCGTAACAATTATGTTCTACCTAGACAACCAGATTAAAACTCTAACTATAGAAAGAGAAAGACCAGACCTAAAATATCATTTACAAGAGGAATTCCTAGGCACTTTTCTAAACCAAGTGCTCATATCCTCCATAAAACTCAAATGCATGCACAAAATATTTTTCAATAAAAATCTAATGCTCGCAAGTTTTATCAAATGAGAGAAAATATGCGCAAAATAAAAACAAGAGCTATTTGAGTTAGAAAAGATGAGCTATTGCCCCAGATGAAGTGTAACATTGTGATTACGGCTTTAAAAGCTGAACACACTCCTTATGGTTGGTATTTAGACTCTGGGTGTTCAAAACATATGACTGGGGATGATACAAAACTTTTAAACGAAACTAGGTTTGCTAGAGGAAAAGTTATTTTCGGTGATGGTGTATCATCTCAAATCATTGGTAAAGATACACTCCAAGAAGGAATGCCTGTGCTTAAAAATGTTCTAGTAAAAGGTCTTAAGGCTAATCTACTTAGTATCTCGCAATTTTGTGACTCAAATCATACTGTCACTTTTTCAAAGAATAATTGCAAGATTTTAAATGAAAAAGGTAAGTGCATAATTACAGGACTCAGGACTCCCGACAACTGTTATACTATCTAGAATAATACTGAAGCCTGTAACATTACTAGAATGGATGATAAGGAAATATGACATAATAGGATGGGTTGCATACATTATGATAGACTTAGTAGATTGTCTTCACAAGAAATAATTAGAGGAATTCCAAAGATTAAACCTATCTCTAACATTGTATGTGGATCATGTCAAGAAGGGAAAATTGTTAAGGCACCTCATAAGAAAGTTAAAGATATCCTTACCTCTAAACGTTGGAGCTCATCCATATGGACCTAATGGGTCCTTCTCGTTATGTTAGTCTATGTGGACACAGTTACATTCTAGTTATGGTAGATGACTTCACCAGGTTTACTTGGGTGGCCTTCTTAAAACAAAAGTCAGACACATTCAGAACTTTTTAGAAAATCTTACTTCGTATTGAAAATGATAAGGACACTCAAGTAAATAGAATTCGTAGTGATAGAGGAGGAGAATTCATAGATACCGGTGTTATAGAGTATTGTGACTATAATGGTTACAACCATGAATTTAGTGCTCCTAATACTCCTCAACAAAATGGTATTGCTGAGCGAAAGAATCGTACCCTTCAAGAGATGGCTCGTCTTATGATTCATGTCAAGTGTTTACCTAAATATTTTTGGGTAGAATCAATTTGTATTGCTTGTCACATTATTAATAGGGTATATCTTAGGAAGAATTATAAACAAACTCCTTACGAACTATGGTATTAAAATAAGCCCAATCTTAAATACTCTAAAACTTTTGGTAGTACGTGTTATGTCTATAAAGACAGAGAACATTTATCCAAATTTGAGACTCGTGGAGATAAAGCTATGTTCTCAGAATATTTTCCTAATAGTAGAGCATACCGTGTATATAATCTTCGCACAAAGACTTTGATGGAATCCATAAACGTTATTGTAAGTGACACTACTATTGGAATCCATATCGTAGTATGATAGGAACCTTACTATACCTTACTTCCTCGTTCCCTGATATTATGTACGCAGTTTGTGTGTGTGCTTGTTATCAAAATAATCCTAAAGAGAGCCACTTCGTATGTGTAAGAAGAATCATTAAATAAATAAAAGGTACTCTAAATTTAGGACTCTGGTACACCAATGATACTCCTAGTACTATAATAGGATACACTGATGCTGACTGGGCAGGGTGTACTGGTGATAGTAAGAGCACATCAGGAGCGTTTTACTTATCGGTAACAATTTGGTAGGATGGAGTAGTAAGAAACAAAACTGCACTTCATTATCTACAGCTGAATCTGAATACATTGCTGCTAGTAGTTGTTGTGCTCAATTACTTTGGCTTAAGATAATGCTAAATGATTATGGTATTCAAGAAAACCAACTGCATCTCTATTGTGATAATCAAAGCACGATCAATATCTCTAAATATCCTGTTCAAAACTCGCAAACAAAACATGTAAAAATTAGACATCATTTCATATGCGAATTAGTTGAAATTAAGGAATTAGAAATTAATTATCTTCCTACTGATTTGCAGCTTCTAGATATGCTTACTAAGACTTTGTATTACAATAGATTTCATTATTTTCGAAAACAGAGAGAAAGAGAGAGAGAAACCAAAGAGAGAAAACAAACCCTAATTTTGTTTCAAACCCTAAACTCGGTTTACATTCAAAACCAAACCTGAGTGTTTGAGAGTTATTGTGGTAATGGTTTGAAGCTTGTTCGTGGGTTGAATCCTCTGAGTTTCAGATCTGGTAACCAATTTCGACATTTTAAGTTTGATCTCTAATTCTTTTTCATAGAAACACTAGATCTTACTATTTTATGTCGTATTACACTTAGATCTGCATTATTTAGTTTCTCATATTGAGAAATCATATTTGTTGATAATTTTCTTTTGTAAATGTTTTTCACAACGCACAAATCAACAAATTCTTTTCTGTTTCTAGTTCACATGAAACAAGACTTCTGATCTAGTTGGAATCGTAATTGGTGGTTTACAATTTCGAAAATATTTTCAAGACCCTCTAAAATTGTTTAAGAACTTGGCAGTCTTCTGAGCAAGATAACCTCGGATTCTGGGTTAATTTGAAAGATCAAGAAAGTCTGTGGTTTCTAAAGAAGAGAGAAACTGAAAACCTTATCATTTAGATATGTTCTATAATTTGATAGGACTTGTTTGTATAAATAAGTGTTCGTGTGTGCATGAATGTGTTAGAACACTGTCACAAGCACTTGTCACACTACAACAAAAGAAGTATTGGCTATAAGATCTTGAAACGTCAAGAGTCGACGTAAAGTTGGAAGAAAGTGTGGAGAAGTTAGCAAGTTGAGAAAGCCACATCAACATCAGAACTGCAGAGAAGTTAGAAACAAACTAGTGGGTACATATTCTAAACTTGTATAAGTATGTTTTGTTTGCATGTGTGTTAAATAACCTGTAACTTGTATATTTCGTTTGAGTGGAATTTTGGCTTGTGACTTAGAAGTCACCGTGGATGTTTCCTCAGTTGGGTGAGGTTTTACCATGTTAAAAACTATGTGTACTTAATCTTTCTACATCTCCTCATCTCATTCTTGTTGGTGTGCTGATTTAAATTGATTTAAACTGTTTTAGTTTTGTTTTTAAAAACTAGTTACATAATTTTGAACATATCTCGTACATATTTTTATTAAACACATCTTGTGGTTAATCTGTTTGATTTAAAGAAAAGAGTTTCCCCAAAAATAGTTCGGAGTTACTTCGATAGTTTAATCTTTAATTAAATGACTTAAGTAACAGCTTTTAAAAATCAATAATGGGAACATTTGCTGTAGTTGTAAAAAGCCAGGGATTCACACTTAGGTTTGAAAATGTGTCGTTGGGGTGCGAAACCCCTTAGTGCCCCCAATGGCCCCGTGAGTGATGCCAACTCCTCGCACGAGTCCAATGTAACTTGCATGAACCGACCTCGTTGTCATGGGACCCTCAGTTTGAGAGAACGACCCAAAATAGAGAACTTTCACACTTAGGATTTAAAATGTGTCGTCGGGGGGTGAAACCCCTTAGTTCCCCCAGACGGCCCTGTGAGCTGTGCCAACACCTCGTCCATGACCAATGTAACTCATATGAATCAACCGTGTAGTCACGGGACCCTCGGTTTGAGAGCACGGCCCAAAATAGAGATTTTTCATACTTAGTCTTGAAAAATTGTCGATGGGGTGTGAAACCCCTTAGCCCCCTCCGGCCCTGTGAGTGGCGCCAACTCCTCGCATAGGTCTTATGTAACTCGCAAAAACTAACCTCGTGGTCACGGGACCTTCGGTTTGAGAGCAAGACCCAAAGCATAGAATATCTACACTTAGGTTTGAAAACGTACCGTCGGGGGAAAAACCCTGCAACGACCACCAAATGGCCCCTGGGTGCCATCAACACCTCGCTCGGTACTAATGTAGCCCATACAAACGGATTCCATGGTCACGGGACTCCCAATTTGAGAGCACGGGACCCTCACAAGGTCACCCAAGGATCACTTGCAGCAACTGACCGATTAACCTCTCGGTTCAAGGATTTTTTTTAATTATTAAAGCTCGTCATGACCTAAATCCATGACCATGTTATGCATACTGTAAGTTTGGTCACGACCCAAAGCCGTGACTAAGTTAATAGCAACATAAAATATAGTCGCCGCTCAAATCCATGACTTAGTTATTTTCTACAGAATACATAGTCATGATCTACAGCCGTGACGAATACTAATCATAAGAATAATATTCACAGATTAAAGTCGGGACCAAGTTTGATTGTATAGAGAACATAGTCACGGGACGTGACCAAATGTTTTCTTAATCGGGTGATGGTCACGGGTTTGGGCCGTGACCAGGCTTATGAAGAGGGTCAGGAATATGGTCCGTGACCACATCCGTGAGTATGGGAAGTCCGTGACCAGGCCGTGGGTCAGGAATTTGGGTCGGGACCACCAAAATGGGTCATGCCCGATTTGGTCCCAGACCAAATTCGCGACCCACACTACTTGGTCAGGGATAAAGTTCGTGACCAATCACCCAGTTTGGTGTAGTCTATGTTCGATAAATGTGGTTTTTGGTTAAGTGAGGTTTAGTTTTTGGGACACGTAGTATTTGAGATGGGGATATCAGAGGATCCAATAAAGATTTCTACAATAATTGAGTGAGGATAGCCCACTAAACCTACAAAGGTGCATAGTTTTCTTGAATTGGCAGGGTACTATTATCAGTTCATTCAGGGGTTCTCGAAAATACTAGGTCCTCTAATGAACTTTACGAGGAAGCATGTACCATTTATTTGAGGTGATGTGTGTCTGTAAGAACATATTTATTATCATGTTCATTTGTTATAATTGGCTTAATTCCAGACAAAATAAATTAAGTTTAGGCTAGTTTTATTATGGAGTTTATTTGAGCCTATGACAAAGTTCAAGTCAAAGAATGTGCAATTTTAAGTTTTGAAGAAGATTTCAAGTCAAGACGGGTTATATATGTTTAAGATCACTCATGTATGAATACTTGTGAGCATTTGAGTAATTTAGTATGTTGATTAAAAGCTGGGTGATTTAAATATTTGAGAATTAAATATTTTTCTGATTTAAAAAAAATTACTGAGTAAAAATAGTTTAAAGAAAATTCGAGGAATTATTTAAAAGAAAAATAATTTTAAATCATTGTCTCTCTAACGAGACAGTGGGTCGTTCAAACGACAATTCCATGTCGCACGAATGAGATCCTCTTCTCGCTCGAAAGATCTTGTCGCCTCGATTTTCGTGTTTTGGTTTTCTTGGACTATGTGCTGCTCAGTTATAAATAAAAAAACATCTCTGAGAAAGATTGAGCAGCAAAAAAGTTTCGAAAAACTCATTCCCATATAGTTTTCATCATCCGAAGTTTACTCAAGATCAAATTCTACAATTCCAAAGTTAGTGATCTTGAGCGTGTTTACCGGAAGACAATTCGTTCATTGACTACACAGTTTTGTTCTTTGTGGGGAGAACTCTACAATCGTAGAGCTGCGTGCTATTATGGAGAGAGTCCTTATGATGTTTACGAAGCCGTTTCTTTTCCATTGCTAACCATCTGCAGTTCTTACGGGAGATTCCGCCGACGACATCGGAACCGAAACCTGCGGGTATTTCGTATGTCATGCTATTTCATTGTAATCCGTGTAAGTTGTGTCTTACAAATTATAGTGAAATAAAAAGGTTTTTCCCTTCGGGGATTTTTCCTGAAATTGTTTCATTTACCGCATGCTTTAATCATGAAATGTATTTAATCACTTAGATGCATGTTTAGCGTTTATTAAGTTAAAATTGGTTTTAACTAAAAATTGGAACAATGTTGTTTTTGCCTAAAGTTCACACTAAAGGGCTTTCTCAAATTGGTATCAGAGCTTTTTGCACCATCTTATTATGTTTGTGATCCCGTGTCTTTAGGTATGCTTTTCGGTGGTTTTGATGATTTTAAAATTCACTTGTTTGAATCATCTAACTAGAAATCACACATGAAAACTTCTCTTAATTTTTTTTTAATAAGGGTGAGTGTGAAAAGTGCCTTTGCTTTGAAGGGTTTGGTAACAGGATAGATGAGTGTGCCACTAAACTTAGGGAGAATTTTAATAAACCGAAAAATCGTGTTTCTACCCTTAGCGATAGTAACCCAGAAGAAGAAAACTTTTATGCTAGTAAGCGTGAACTTCCCACCTTTGTGGTTAGTCATGTAAATGATAAAGACTTACATTTGCATGATTCTTCCGCAACCACACAAGTTGATGCACCTGAGAGTGAGGGTGAGGGGAGTGAGGATGATACCCAAGACGAGAGATTTTTGAAAACTGATTTCTGATTAAGTGAGAAAAGTAGCGCGTGTAAAGACGCTAATCGTCGTTTTTGTTTCGCCAACTCAATACAAAAACCTAAGTTACTACTACACTTGAGAGGCAAGTACAGCGGTACGTCGGGTATCGAGAATCCACTGGGACGAGTTGCTAGAATTCAAGTGATTTAATACTCTGAAATAAAAGTGTAAAAGATGATTACAAACTAAAAGAAAAGATGCATAAAGGGAAAGATTAATTTAGGCAAGGGTAATGAATCTAGATTATGAAAGAGAGTAAAACTATAGGTTGCGTCGAATATCCCTTACTCGGGTTAAGAAGTATAAAATGGTTACATGGGTCGACGAGTTATTAAGAACGCGTCTCGTTTCAACAGTTAATTAAATCAAGGCTTATCACGCCCTAAATCATCATAAAAGCCTAATAAGATTTTGGCGTCAACAAATATCCCAAAAATTACGCGTAAAAGGTCGTAAGCACGGGACATACATGATATGCCGTGTCAAATCCCCTAGGCATAATAACAAGGACAACGCACCCGAAATAGACCCATAAACTCCGTCGCCAAAGCAAAGCAACGCGTCAACTCGAGTGAGTTCCATTCAAACACAACCTAATTTAAACTACCTAGAAAGCATGTTAAAAATGCGGTAAATGGAAAACGTAAAATAAACGCGATAAAACTATACTAGAAAGCACGGGATCAAAGCATGTAACTAAAGCATGTAAACCTAAATTAGAAAGCTTGTAAATGAACTAGAAAGAAAGAAATGAGGTAATACAAACTATATTAATGGAGAGGATGATGAATAGTCAACATTCAAGCCCAAAAGTGTGTCAATCCAAGAAGAAATGAAGAAGAACTAAGAAATCACCCAAACCCTAACCTATTCTATCTTCGAAAACTATGTAAAAGCGTTCACTATGAATACTACAACAAAATTGGTATATATACCAAGTTATAATAAAAGAAAAGAAGAAAGAAAAGAAAAGAAAATATCTGCAGGAAAAAACAGGGGATCGATTGATTGACCCTTGTGGTCGATCGAGCGACTGTTAAAATCGTGGCAAAAATATAGAGGGTTGATCGATCGACCCCCAAGCTCGATCGATCGATTAAGCAGGGCAGCCTGCAGAATCCCCTATTTTGGCATGCAATTCATCTCCGCTCAAATCGCCGTAACTTTGTCATAAGGACTCGGAATCGTGCACTGTTTATGGCCACGCGAACCTAGCGAGGAGAGCTACAACTTCCGTGTAGATGTCGGGCCAGGTGCCCAAGCTGTGAAATGACCGGATTGCCCTTGAACGTGCGATTGTGTACAGAAATTGCGCGAAATACGTTCGAATCCCATACTTGGTACCTAAATACCTACAAAAGCCTAATTATACCTCATATAGATTGTTAACAATATAAACAGAGGTTGTCTAGTTAACGGTCTTAAATATAGAGATTAAGGCACCCGAGGGGGCTAAAATGCGTAGGTTTGACGGATGAAATATGCGATATTTACGTATTATCACACCCCCTAACTTACACATTGCTAGTCCCTAGCAATGAAATAGGATGCAACAAGAACAACAAGCACCAAAAGCAGGATATGTACAAAACTATGGTATAAAAGCATAAAGTCACTTTCGCGGGCGATTCGATTGCATTTAGCGTATGCAATAAGCCGTTAAACCCCTAGGTTACCCTAGTGGACGAGTGTCGTCTCATGAGGATTTTCAGTGATGGTACCCACAAACATCATAAAGTTTCCTCAAAATATGCCCAATCAAGTACGACAAACTCAACAAAAGCGAAACGGATTTCATACACATTATTAGCACATTGAATGAATTCAAACAAAAGTCCAAATCATTAACATTATAGAATGCACCTCATAGAATTGAAACCTTAACATGTGGGAGGGGAGTGAGCATATGCGAAGTATGATTTGGCGAAAAACTTAAATAACTCGGATACTAAATATCAAAGCATACATAAAAGTCAATCCTCACGTGCATTACAATCATCAAATGAATTCACTTGAAATAGGGAGGTAACACACGGGACATGCGGGCATGAGGACTAAATGTAAAGGGAAACTAGGCCGCGCACATGTCACAATTGAAGAATGCTATATAGGAAATAAAAATTGCAACCTCAGTGAAAGGATACCGCACATATAAAAGAGGCAAAAATGCATTTTCACAGATTATCAACACTATATAAACATTTGAATTACATCAACCTAAGATCACATAGGACTTTAAAAGGGTTATAATGTTGGCTAGGTTAAGGTACGAAATGAAAGGGATGTATATACGGATTCAAAGTGTTTGGGGATGCAACTCGGGAAAATGGGAAAAAGTGGGCAATTTCAAAATTGGACAAATGATTTCCAAACGAGCATTAGATATAACAATCGAGAGAGTAACAAGGATTATTGAATCACATACAAACACTATAAACAACATTCTCTTTTTTTTTCTTTTCTTCTTTTTCTCACTTTTTTCTTTTTTTTTCTTTTGTTTTAAAATTTCTTTTTTTCACTCTTTTTCTTTTCACTTCTTACTCTTTTCATACTCAAATTGCAACCACAACACAACAATATCATTCAATCCCAAGCAATAATCCAAATAAGGGTATGTAAGGTAATATGTATGGTATAAAACTCCAATTTGGAGTTGGATATGGGATTTTGGGTAATGAAAATAAAGGCTATTGACTAGGGAACATATAAAGGGTGAGGTAAAGGTCATATGGGTGATATACAAAGATGGCCTATGATCATTTCACAAAGTTTACGCAATTCTCGAGTCAAAACAATATATGAAAATCACGCTCAAGTAACACATTTTAAGTATGAACTCAATTAATGAACGGTCAATGAAAGAATAAAGAGATTACCAATGACTGTAACGTTTTCAAAGAGGAAAGAAAAGTGTATACACTCACAATTGAAGATAAGTCTCGAATCTCACTCGGTGTAAGTATATACAATGCAACAAAAGCATACCGAGTTATAAAAACTTTAAACCAAATCAATATAACGAGAATGGTGCATGTGCTCACGGATTAATGTTTAATTCATGAAGTTATTCGTAGTATTAATGATTTAGTACTAAAGTCTAATAACATCTAAAATAGAGAACATGCATCGTTGAATTGTCTATTTGATCGGGCAATTATTAAAATTTATCATCGAAAACAAGGGCAAAATGCCCAATAAAGGAGAAAAAAGAAAGAAAATATTTTTGAAAATTTTCAAATTTTTAACAAAAACATGCTTTGTAACTAAATTGTAATAAAATTCAAGGACTAATCAGCAAAATGGATAGAATATCCTACACCCCCTAACTTAAATGTTGCATTGTCCCCAATGCGTCCATTAAAGAAAACAACACAAAGATATGAAAAGAATGATATTACCCAAATTTGGAGCGATCTCCATAAGTAAAAGTCCAAATGAAGTTGCAAAACAAGTTAGTAGAAAGCATATGAAGAATATGTACCGATGTATTAAGTTAAGAGAATCTATGTCACAAGTCACAATAATATAGAGGGGCTGAAGTGCAAATACTAGATAAATTGATGGTGAACTTTTTGATTTTATAAAATGGAAGGTCACACACATCAAAATCCAATAAACAACCACAAACTACATTTTCATTTCTCATTTCATAAGTTCAATACAAAATAACTTAATACATTACAACTAGTGAAATAAAAGTAATACAAATAAAAATAAAAAATACAATATAATATCCGATCCCAGAATGCCAAAAATGAACCAGTACAACAGCAGCCTTGTGGCCAGAACCACTAGGATCAGAGGGGTCCTAAAAATGAGGAGGTAGCGTTGTGTCGGAATCATGCCGCTGCAAATAAAGATCTCTCATCATCTGCTGCATCATCCTGCACTCATGTCTGTGCTGCACTCTAGCCTGCCTCTGCAGGATCCACTCCTTCTACTTCTCAGCCTAAAACTCCTCTTGTTGAGCCCACTGCTGCGCCCACTGATGTCGCTGCTCGGCCTGCATCTGGTCCAGGTGGGACTCCCATGTAGCCCACCTGAGCTGGGTCTCCTCCCAGCACTGGTCTTACAGGGCCTGGAATGCCTCAAAGCGAGCATCGTAATCTGTGGGCGGCACGTGAGAACCCTCACCAATCTCCATCTCCCTAATCTCGTCCTCCTCATCGTCCGGCTCATCAGCTACCCCCGCCCTCTGTCTCTTGCCGCCCGGTTGCCCCCACTCGTGCTTTAGCATTTTTAAAATATTGTCCTTGGAGAGAACCCCGAGTGGGTCATGATTACGGTCAGTGTCAAACTCAGTGCAACCGTGCGATAAACATATCTTCGTAATGAGGGAGGTAAAGGGAAGGGAAAACCTCCAGGAAATCTCTTTAGCCGTCGCGTACAACATATCCAAAAAGATATTGGGCAAGCTGATATTGCCTAAACCATTAATCAACGTGTATATCAATGCGGTATGCTTGTGACGAACATCTGACTGGTTGTTCATCACCATAAAAGAGTGGACATTAATGTAGTGCAGTAACCTCGGTAAGTCCTCCATTGAAGCCGAGCGAAAAGCACCCTTTTTCCATGCCTCGCCCGGTGCAAGGGCCTCTATCAATGTCCCACGGACGAAGATGGTCCCATCCATAAAACTGATCGAGTCCCCGGGGTTTGGCACACCCATGAAATCAGCCAAATCATAAATGCTAAAAGGTATCCTCACCCCATGGACCATCGCCTCATAAGTAGTCGGCACATCCCCCTTTACCTCTACTAACGTCGCATAGAAAATACGGACCAGCTCTTCGTTGATGCGCCCATTGGTAGCGAGAAAGGGCTCCCATCCCTGAAGGCACACAAGAACATGCGCCTCCCGCGGTATATGCTCAATGGTCCACGCAAAATGATACCCAAGTGGATGCTCGGATGTGTGAAAGTGGTCGCAGTACCAATCCCGCTCCTGATCGCAGCGGAACCCCTCAACGCCCCCGGCGGGCAAGCACCTGGTATACTTGTATTTATTTAACTGTGTCATTTCAACGTAGAAAACAAGAATTAAGCAATACAAAAAAGATTGTAGGAATAATTAATGGTTAGTTAGTGTACAAGTTGAAATGGGAGTGCAAGTGCGCAAAACCGAGGTAAAAATTGCAACATTACGATAAAAAATGTCGGAATGCGACATGGAATGAAAATCACCCAAGTGTGCGCCAAAAATTGGATTGAAAACTATTTTAGGCATTTTGACGAACACTTGGCATGCGCAATGTGCGTCAAGGGTGAAATATACCGATTTGAACCAACCAAAAAGCCCCACTCATGAACAAAACAACAATACATCAATATACATGTGTTCATGAGTAGATATACATCAATAATCATGAATGAAACGGGTTGGATCAACACAAATCAGGGGTAAGAGCAACACATTCAAACAATGTCAACAAAGGGTTTAAACATGTAAAACTTGACAAAAATCTACCAAAAACTACAAAAACATGTTAAAGTAGTAAGGATTATACCTTGAAAGTGTAGAAATTGAAGGAAAAATGAAGAAATGTGTTGGGGGAAATCTAGGGCACGAAACAGTGTAGGAGAGGAGAAAAGAGAATAAGGAAATGGGGGAAAAAACATAGCCGATTTGACCTTTAACTGCTCGATCGATCGATCGAGCTTGGGCCTTCGATCGATCGATCAAGAAGCAAAAGGCACATTGCTTCATGTTTTAAATGGGGGGGGGGGGGGGATTTGCAATTCAGGGGTGATTAATGGGTTTAATTGTAATATAAATATATATATATATATAGTAAATATAAGTATATATATATATATACAAATATGAAATAAAAATATAAAAATAAAAATAAAATTAAATAGACATAGGCTAAAATATACACATACATAGGCATATGCTAACCAGAAATTAAAACATATGTAAAACAAGCAGCACACACGCATGTGTAATACCCCGTATTTTTATGCTATATTAATTTGGGGATTTATTAAATTTAATGTGAGTTAATTATTTAGTAAAAATCCGGAAATTAAGTATGTTATAATTATTAACGTGACGAGAGTTAGTAATTATGGGAAATTTGTTGAATATGACTAATGAGCAAAGTAATATGTAATATTGGTTATATTGAATGTCACGAGTGAATAAAATGACAATTTTGGAAATTTGAGTCGGGATGCGCCCGTGTCGCGTCGGGACTAAATATTGATAAATAAAAGTGAATATTTTATAAGTTGTTCGTATGGTCGTTTTGAGTGCACCAACGCGTCCGGAACGGTCGAGAGAAAAGTGTACCCGGGGGTTTAGTTTGGGTCTCAGGGCGTTTTTAGGCCTAATTAGTACCCCGGGAGGGCGTTTTTGACATTTCATAATTATGGGTAATTAAACCCACGAAATTCTAAGGGTTATATCAGATGTCCAAGGTTGCCTTCTAGGGTTAGAACAACCAAAGACAAGGGAAGGCCATAGGAGAGGAAAGGAGAGAGCTCTGAAGGCAAATTCAAGGCCCAAAATCCATCCGTTTGCACCGCCACCACCAGCAACGCGTAGATCGCGCGACGGGGAACGCAACCACACCAAAATCATCTGCAAATGAGAACACCAAAAATCCCAGTCAAGTGTTTATCTTGCTTATTTCGTTGATGCATCTTTCATATTAGTGTAGGAATGATTAGGATGAGTTTTATGAAAGAAAACCTAAGATATGAGATAGGAAATCGCATGTAGTGATGGATTAATTGTTATTCTGGAAACCCCTTAACATGTAGAGGATTGAACCACGAATTTATGAGGTTGTAGATGAAGAAACTTCTGGAAAAGATGGATTGGAACATATTAATGAAATTTTAGGGTTCTTGAGGTTTTGTATGAATTTGGGGCTTGTTAACCCATGTTTAATAATAGAAATCTACATGCTTTACGTTGAAAGTCCATAATATGATGATATAATGTTAGTAGTATAAATTTTGGATCGATTGGTTATGAAAAATATGGATTTGGTGAAGGTTAGAAGATGAAACCCGTAACTGCAATTCTGCAGAAATTGAAATACCTGTTTGATCGATCGATCGAGCCCAGAGCTTCGATCGATCGAAGGTTCGCTCGATCGAGCCCCAGACCTCGATCGATCGACCCCTCCTGGCAGACTCCTATTTCCCTTTTTAAATGAGTTAAATTCAATTTATCGTGAAATAATTCTTGGGCATCCTTAATAAAATGTTTTGGGAGATATAGAAGACCAGTAGGACATATGAATAATTTTGGGACCTCCAATATATGACGAGAATTATAAGTGTGGTATAATTACAAAAGGAACGATGAAGCTACGTATTTAAAGTGAGAGATTACGTCAATCAATTTTGATAGAGAATGGATGAATACCTACTGAATTTTATAATTGGGAGGATAACGCCATGAGAATTATGTGGTAAGTTAGAATAATAACGAATTAAAGTTAGAAACGAACCATTATTACGTGATAAATAATAATGGGAAAATAAGGATAAATGTTGTGAACATGGGTTATGGGATAAACCTAAATTGATATAATAAACGTGGTATATTTATATGATTGTGTATGCATATATTATATACTTGTGAAAAACATACCCACACTACTTGCTATCCCTGAGGTTTCCGGTCTGGGACGATCTTATCCTGTGTTTCCTTATGGGGGATATTGGCTCGTACCCTAGGAGATAGATATCCTTGGTACAGGCTATCGGAATGATGGTTCAGACGGTCCTAAGAGACGCGGGTATGTGCCATCCTCGTAGAGACTTGGAATATATGCTTCCCCTCAATATTGTTGTGTATGTGTTAATATAATTCGAGAGTGAGTCCGAATTTGTATTCCCCTTAATATGAGTGATATGGGGTTGGATAGTAAAGTATACCCGCACCATAGTTTTTATGTGGGGTGCTGTTATGATATATATATATATTATACAAGTAGTTAATATATATATGAAATTATGAAATCTTGAACTGCCTACTGTGATTTGATATGTAGGACATGGTTGATGACTCAAATTATAAATAATTGTTTTGAGAAAGTATAATATGACACTAGAAAACTTTATTGATTAATAAAGTTAAAAAGAAGAACCTTGGTTACAAATTGAAATCTTACGTTTTAAATACTTGTGTTGTTCAGTTGTAAATCCTACGAATAACCTAAGATAAGTTAAATCATTGGGGAAATATAGTGAGGTATATGACGAGATAGACTATTGGTAAGGTTAGTACGATAGGTGTGCACATGAGAAGAGAGGTGAGAATTTCTCAAGAGAGTGTCGCACTAAAATGTTGTTGCATTGGCCTGTATCAATTTAAATACTTGCTAAACGAATTTTTAATCAAACACACTATAGGGCTCTGACCCGTTTCTATTTATCTTTCTCTCTTGTATATATATGTATATATTACAGGTGCCCAGCCATAGGGGCGTCTTGCTTAGGATCCCTTGGGAGTTGCAGCTTAGGTGAGAGTTGCAGGCCACTTGCTTAGACGATTTCATTTACTTGATTCCTCTTCTATCATTCTCAGTTACTGGGCATGTGTCGCCCTTTCCACTATTTATCTATTTTATTGGGACATTTGTATTTTAGTTATTTCCAGTACTGTTACGTTGGGATTTATTCAGCGTGAAAGTTTTACTTTAAGTTTTAAATGTTTGGATTTTGAATGTTGAACGTTAAAAATTAATTGGATTATGTTCCAGGATAATTGTGGTATGATTCTTACTTATTGATAATGTTGTTAATAAATAAATAAATGATTTTTCTTTAGAACTAAATTTTGGAAAGTAATGTTAAAAATGGTTTTGACACTTAGCTTAATTAATTAGGGTGTTAATTTGGAAAAAAATTATTTTCACGACAGTGATGCTAAGAATGAACCAACTGTTCACCTTGATATTAATTTAATAAAGGAGTGATCACCCGATATTTAATTAGGCGGGGTGTCACAGCATGTTCACGACAAAACAAATGAAAAAAAAATAAAAAAAGAAAAGAAAAAAAAATGCAAATGCGTGAGGATGCGTGTGTGAAAAAATAAAGGAAAAATGTTTTTGGGACTTTTCCGATTGTTTTCTTAACAAATGTGTGCCGGGATGAATAGTCTCCGCAAATTCAAGTGCGTTGAACCTACAAAAGAGTTAGAACAAAGTATACAAAAAGAAATAAAAAGATGTTAACTAATTACACTAGGCTAATATTAATAAAAAAAATGAAGAAGTTAGTATATACAACCTACACTTAGGATGTGTAATTAACTATATACTGAAAGTTGAAACTTTTGAGGGTCCATCCAAAACACAATTTGAATTTGGAGGATCAACGGTGGACCCTCCCGAACATGCATGCCTCCCGAAAAATAGGACAGAAGGCATGTTTAAGGCGGTAAAGTGAACTATCCCCAATTGAAACTTTGGGAGGGAGGATGGGGGATTTGGATAGGACGGGTGACAAAAACAAGTGGGAACCGAGAAAAGCCGAAAATCATCCCAATGATTTTGAAGTTGGAATGGGAGGCGGCGCACACAAAGGCAGGAATGCGATCGTGGAGGGCGACTCGAGCAAGCACTCCTAATCGGCGATAGGGTTTAAAAAATTAAAGTTTGAAACCGAATCATCGGGTACTTGTTCCGGTGGGGTAATAGAGAATGAAAATGGGGATGAATGAAATTAAAGCTCATGAGATGAGTCATCATCGCATGAAGTTTAAGTTTCGAATGAAATAATATCATTTTCAATGAAATGTTGTTCTTTGGGGGCCAAAGAAGAAATCATTTCATTGGAAATAGATATTACGTCATTTTCATCCTCGCTTTCGATATCTATTACGCGATGGGCACAGTCTAGAATTGTTTGTTCCAAAGTAGGCACAAGTACCTCATTTGGTTAAAAACATTCCTCGACTTCGAAAGTCTCAGAAGCAAAATGGTCGTCGGACTAAAATAATAAATCCAACTCATGTTCCCACGAACGATTTTCTTCCCGATAACGATTTTCAATTTTCTCATTCTCATACATACGCAAACCCTCACCGAATGTCATAGGTCGAGGTGCGGATGCATTTGAATGGGAACTTTGAAAATTGGCATCGGACTTAAACGAAAACTCATTATTATAGAAAATTTGAAAACTATTGCAATTCGTATCAAAATTCCTATTATAAGGAGTTAAAGGCCCAAAATGATTATCATCAACATCAAGATTCCAATAACCTAAGTTTTGACTTTCGTTATACTCGCCCAAAGTCATGTTTGAATTTGCAAATTTTTGGGATTATAAGTATTCACCAAAAGTCATAGGTTTGTGAGAATTTTGAGAATTATAATAAGGATTACCGAAAGAATTGGAATAAGACATGCTTACCCCAAAAATGGCTCGAATTGGCGAATTCCACAAAGTAGGTGCACACGGGAACAATTCAAGAGTTTCTAAGTGCTCAAATGTAGAAATCCTGCAAAATATTAGCAAATAATACAAATAGAAAGAAAATACTATGAAATACTAGATCAAATAAAGTCTAAAACAAACTAGTCCCCGGAAACGGCGCCATTTTTATTAAGTGGGAAAAGTAGCGCATGTAAAGACGCTAATCATTGTTTTCGTTTCGCCAACTCAATACAAAAACCTAAGTTAGTACTACACTTGAGAGGCAAGTACAGCGGTAAGTCGGGTATCGAGAATCCGCTGGGACGAGTTGCTAGAATTCAAGTGATCTAATATTCCGAAATAAAAGTGTAAAAGATGATTACAAACTAAAAGAAAAGATGCATAAAGGGAAAGATTAATCTAGGCAAGGGTAATGAAACTAGATTATGAAAGCGAGTAAAACTATAGGTTGCGTCAAATATCCCTTACTCGAGTTAATTAGTATTAAATGGTTACATGGGTCGACGAGTTATTAAGAACGCATCTCGTTTCGACAGTTAATTAAATCAAGGCTTATCACGCCCTAAATCATTTTAAAAGCCTAATAAGATTTTGGCGTCAACAAATATCCCGAAAATTACACGCGAAAGGTCGTAAGCACGGGACATACATGATATGCCCCGTCAAATCCCCTAAGTGTAATAACTAGCACAACGCACCCGAAATAGACCCATAAACTCCATCACCAAAGCAAAGCAACGCGTCAACTCGAGTGAGTTCCATTCAAACACAACCTAATTTAAATTACCTAGAAAGCATGTTAAAAACGCGGTAAATGGAAAGCGTAAAATAAACGTGATAAAACTATACTTGAAAGCACGGGATCAAAGCATGTAACAAAAGTATGTAAACCTAAATTAGAAAGCTTGTAAATGAACTAGAAAGCAAGAAATGAGGAAATACAAACTATATTAATGGAGAGGATGATGAATAGTCAACATTCAAGCCTAAAAGTCTGTCAATCCAAGAAGAAATGAAGAAGAACTAAGCAAATCACACAAACCCTAACCTATTCTATCTTTTAAAACTATCTAAAAACGTTCACCCTGAATATTACAACAAAATTGGTATATATACCAAGTTAGAATAAAAGAAAAGAAGAAAGAAAAGAAAAGAAAATATCTGCAGGAAAAAATAGGGGATCGATCGATCGACCCCTGTGGTCGATCGATCAACTGTTAAAATCGTGGAAAAAATATAGAGGGTCAATCGATCGACCCCCAGGCTCGATCGATCGATCAAGTAGGGCAGCCTGCAGAATACCCTGTTTTGGCATGGAATTCATCTCCGCTCAAATCGCCGTAACTTTGTCATACGGACACGAAATCGCGCACCGTTCGCGACCACGTGAAGATAGTGAGGAGAACTACAAATTCCGTGTAGATGTCGGGCCAGGTGCCCAAGCTGTGAAATGATCGGATTGCCCTTGAACGTGCGATTGTGTGCGAAAATTGCGCGAAATGCGTCTGAATCCCACACTTGGTACCTAAATACCTACAAAAGCCCAATTGTACCTCATATATCATGTTAACAATATAAACAGATGTTGTATGGTTAATGGGCTTAACTATAGAGATTAAGGCACACGAGGGGGCTAAAATGCGTAGGTTCGACGGATGAAATACGCGATATTTGCGTATTATCACTTTCAAAGAATTGTATGAAGAAACATAAAAAGCAAAGAAAGCAAACGTGAAATTAGGAGCTATGTTGAAAGAACGTGCCATAGAAATAAATAATTACAATGCTTTAATTGATGATCTTAGGGCACGTGAAAAGAAAATTTGAGAGAAGCTGGAATATGTCGTGAGTGAGAGAGATAGTCTTCGAGGGTTGATGGAGACTATGAAAAAGGAACTTCTTGAGTTTGAGAATTATACGCATTTTCTTGAGTTAAGGATAGGTGAGCTTGAGAAAAAACTAAGAGATTCGAGTAAAGTTAAGTTTTATTTGGAGGCTAGGTCTGAAAAGCTTGACAAAATCTTAGGCACCGTCGAAATCAAAGATAATCGGAGAGGTATTGGCTTTGATAATCATGTCGCACCTGCATCCAAAGCCAAAACCATGCAAACAAGAGAGCTTCCTAGGAACTGTAGGAGAGAGCCACCTCGGAACGTGAGGTATAATCGACCTATAGGACACGCTCCTCACCGTATCTACACTTTCACTTATTGCAGTAGGAGAGGTCATCTTAGAAGGTTTTGCTATGATCTTAAGAACGCTCCTAGAAATTCTAAATCCATTCCGGTTCCCAATGCCCCTACTCGTTGGTTCACACCTGCTTGGGTTAAGAAGTCGGATTTAGAGGCGTTAAGGAATAGGCTTGTTGATTCTCATGTCATTGTCCATGGTTCTCATCATGTTTCATCCTTCGATTGAGGTTATTCGTCGGTTTGTCATACTTTAGTATTTACGTCATGCATTATATTTAGCTAGTGATATGGCATGTTTCTAGTTTTTTTTATGTATTTGAGTCTTATAAAAAATACAAAAAGATTTTTCTTTTTATAAAAACTTTTGACAATACAAAAAGATTTTGGGTTTTTGACTCGTGAGGTTACTTGGTTGATGTGGGATATTAGTGTGCTTGACCCCCCCCCCCCCCCCCCACACACACACACACCATTTCCTTTCTTTATTCATGTGGCTAGGACATTTGGTCATTGTTATTGATACTTAGAATGTCTTAACCATTATACTATTGGGATGTTTCGAAGTTGATATGCTTTTTTATTCGACTTTGCTTTTTCTTATATGCCATCCTTGCACACATGCACGAGTTTATATGAATGTTTTACTTCTCTTGCATATTTGAGTTTGGTGAGACGTTCTTATCTCAATTTTGTCATCTATACGTAAGTAAACTTAAGGAAGAGGTGTGCTTGTAAGAACCGTTTTTCATGAGAATTGATATTGAAAAAATGATGAGTGTTCACGAAAAAGGGTTGTGAGAGTATAAAATTGACTCGTCGTGAAAGCCACAGTTTAAAAGAGCCCAAAAGAAAATTAAGGCAACAAAAATTCATATCCCAATAATTGGGGCCAATAGGACTTTCTCTAAGTTGAGATTGACAGATATTTATAAATATCTTGAAAAGTCCATAGATATGAGGCAGTTTGGTTGGAAATAAATTTAAACGGGTTTGCGTCATGAATCCTACGTTGAAACATCGTATCATGACGCTATTGTTCATAGAATCGTCAATAATCCGGACTTGTGTGCATGTTGTTAGTATAGTTCATTAAACTCACACTTATTTTGTCACGAATGGCTTTGATGAAGTTTAATGATTTCTTGCTATCAATTAGAACTTCTTGATCAGTTCAACGTATTGAAATGGTGACTCATTTGTTGTAGCTCGCGCCCATTCAATCCACATTCATGTTTTGAGCACATTCGTCCTATGTTAACATGTAATTCTCGTTGGACTTTTTACATTGTTTTCTGTTTTCATTTTGTTTTGAGTATGTTTTAAGTCCGATTCAGCTTTCCAGGCACTGTTTTGCAATAATTTTTTCACTAGGCAACTCCTTACTATTTTGGGGGTATTTCTGGAATTTTCATTTTCTCGTTCGAATGAAATCATATATCGCATGAACATGTCATTCAAGCGAGATAAAAAATCGTTCAAGAGACATAACCAAGTGGTTCGAGCGACTTTAAGTGAGATCAGGGTCTCATTAAACATCAGACGTTCTCTCTTCTCTCTTTTCGTTCTCTTATAACTCCTTTTATGCCCAAAAGGTGACAACAACTATTTCTTCTAAAAACTGCCATTTTTAAAATAAAAAAATCTTGAATCTTCGATTTGTGCCTCTCGCATTCACGTGGTAGCTCCAACCCTTATCCAGCTTGTATTTCGAGTGGACTCAAGCCACTGTGTTCCATCCATTGTCCTGTTTCGATCAGTGGTTGTATGTCTCCAACTCTTTCAACACGATTGTCGTGTTTCCTTGAGGTACACACTATTTTCTGCTCTTGTATATATTTCATTCTGTGTTGGGTATTATGATATATGATTCCAGGATATATTCACACAAAAGAAAACTGCCTTGGCCGATTTTACCTCTTTTATAGTGTCTCTTTTGTGTTCCTTTTGTTTGGGATCAAAAATCATTTGTTGAGAGGAATGGGTTGCTATTGTTGAGTATATTTTTTTTATTTATGTTGTTATTATGGTTGGCATTCGCGGTGGTTTGATTGGATGCTTTGTACAGAGATAGGTTCTTAGGTGTGTATTCCTCGTGACAGTAATCTTTCACTGATTACACTTAACACTCTTCTGTCATGCCGCCTAGACGTCGTGATGGCCCTTCAGGCTGACTCGATGAGCTACTAGTCTCTTCTCGAGCCCAGAGAGCTCAGGCTAATAGGCCCCTGTACTCCTTAGTAAGATGGGCCACCCGTATTGAGCATGATCATTATTGCTTATTGGGTCTACATATTAGGTCTGTTGTTCAGGAGCGTGTGTTTCATTATTCTGAGTTCCATGAGTTAGGTATTCAACATTGGTTGTCTGGTAGGGGTTGGGATCACCTGTTTGAGGTTCGTGGGGTTGTCTATCCGGACATTGTCTGTGAGTTCTTCTTTCGTGCTCTCCTCCACGCCGAGGGGATCTTTTCTACTGTATACGACATTCTTGTTCTCGTCACATCATATCTTATAATTTCTTTTCTACACCTTCCCCGTGTCCCTAACACTATGTTTCCTCGTTATTCCGACGATGGACCTACATATGATGATATTTTGCGTCATTACTTCTAGGATATTCTCCAGGTAGGTACTACTATGTATCATCATCATCTTTTCCCTGCCTTCATTATCCTTAATTGGTTTGTGTCAGCATTCATTTATCCTCGGATAAATCATTCTCAGATCGGGTCTGAGATTGTCTATTTTATGTACCATGTCTCTCAGTAGTGGGACATCGATTTACCGGCTGTCATGCTACGTGTTATATCCTTTATCACCGTCAGTGGTACCATCCTTGTCCGCCCTGGTCTTCGTTATGGGATTCTCATTTCCATCATTTGCACTCTTGCTAGGGTTCCTATTTTAGAGGGTGATCAGCGTCTCCCTTCACCTACTATTATTGATCATAATACTTTCACTCGTTGAGAGAGTCATTTGCCACATGAGGCGAGAGCTAGAGCTCCACCCACTAAGGGAGCCTTCTCCGATGATGATCCCTATCAGCCTACTAATCACACTATTTTGAGAACCTCTGAGTTTTCTTATCCACTCCCCTCTACACCTGCACCCACACGTCCTATTGAGGAGGAGGTCTCCACTTTACAAGCACATGTAGCTGCCCAGACTAGGATGTATGACTCTATCATTGCCAGATTTGATGCTGAGGCCGAAGCACGTGTTCGTGCTGAATCTAGGATGACATCATTCTTTGATGATATGCGACAGCAAGAGCAGTCGAGAGGCGTAGGATCCTCTAGACTCAGCCATATTTCATCTACATACATTGATGATGCTGATGATGATACTCCTACTGATGTCTACCTGCATTTTTTTTCATTATATCTGAGACATTGAGATTCCTGATGTATTTATTTATTCTCAGATATGATGTACTCTTATGGACAGTTGTACCACCATTGATTTTATTTTATCGCATGGATGTACAGTTTCTTTTGCAGTTTTAGTGATTCTCTCATTGTGATTCAGTTATTGCTATCTTTTGATATCCATTGCCATACTGATATTGTTTTTCGGGCCATATTGTTCATTCTCACATATTCATGCTAGATTTGGTGTGTTTATTCCACCTTTTGTCTATTCCAGGCAAAAAGGGGGAGAGATATGTGATGTAGGGGGAGTATTAAATATGATATTATACTTGTTTTTATTTCTCCATACTTCACTTGGGTATTTGTTTGTGTCTCGTGTGTGTAGGTATTTTTTTCAGAGATTCAGATATTTATTGATACATCACATTTAGAGACAAAATCAGATTCAAATGCTTCCCATTCAGAGAAAGAATTATATTATGATGCTCGTCATTTATGCCATTTCATAATGTCCTATATTTTTATATTTTTTAAATTTTGGGATAAGACATGTATTTTGTTACGGCATATTGCATTTCTATTTAGTTTTGTCCCGGAGTAGCCAAAGGGGGAGATTTGTAAGAACATATTTCTTATCATGTCGATTTGTTATAATTCGCTTAATTCCAGACAAAATAAATTAAGTCTAAGCTAGTTTTATTATGGAGTTTATTTGAGCCTATGACAAAGTTCAAGTTGAAGAATGTGCAATTTAAAGCTTTGAAGAAGATTACAAGTCAATATGGGTTGCATATGTTTAAGATCACTCAGGTATGAATACTTGTGAGCATTTGAGTAATTTAGTATGTTGATTAAAAGATGGGTGATTTAAATATTTGAGAATTAAATCTTTTTCTGATTTAAAAAATATTTCTGAGTTAAAATAGTTTAAAAAAATTCGAGGAATTACTTAAAAGAAAAATAATTTTTAAATCACTGTCACTCGAACCAGACAGTGGGTCGTTCAAATGACAATTCCATGTTGAGCAAACGAGATCCTCTTCTCGCTCAAATGAGCTTTCCACCTTGATTTTCATGTTTTGGTTTTCTTGGACTCTATGTTGCTCAGTTATAAATAAAAAACATCTCTGCGAAAGTTTTAGCAGAAGAACAATTTCGAAAAACTCATTCCCATATAGTTTTCATCATCCTGAGTCTATTGAAGATCGAATTATTCAATTCCAAAGTTAGTGATCTTGAATGCGTTTACCGAAAGACAATTCGTTCATTGACTACACCGTTTTGTTCTTTGTGGGGAGAACTCTACAACCGAAGAGTTGTGTGCTATTGTGAAGTGAATCCTTATGAAGTTTACTCTTGTGGAGAAGTTGTTTCTTTTCCATTGCTGACCATCTAGAGTTCTTGCACAGATTCCAGCCGACGACGTCAAAATCGAAACCTGTGGGTATTTTGTATGTAAGGCTTTTTCATTGTAATCCGTGTAAGTTGTGTCTTACAAATTATAGTGAAATAAAAAGGTTTTGCCCCTCGGGGATTTTTCCTGAAATTTTTTCTTTTACCACATTCTTTATTCATTGAATGTATTTAATCACTTAGATGAATGTTTAGGGTTTAAGAACTTAAAATTGGTTTTAACTAAAAATTGGAACAATGTTGTTTTTGCCTAAAGTTCACACTAAAGGGCCTTCTCAATGTCAGCTGGATTTTGATGGGATGAACATCAGGTTGACTTCATCTCCAGTACTTGGTTTGCCTCGTGTAGGGATTAACTCTAAGGTATTTATGGATCTATCCTTGCGAGGACTTGGAGGGGTGTTAATGCAGGAGGAAGGCCCAATAACTTATGCTTTCCGAAAGCTTACGCCTCATGAAGGGAATTATCGCACCCATGATTTCGACTTAGTAGCTGTGGTTTTTACTTTACGTATTTGGAGGAATTATCTCCTAAGAGAGAAATTTCAGTTGTTCACATACCGTAAGAGCATAAAATATTTTTTCACACAGAGAGTTGAACATGAGACAATGGAGATGGATTGAGTTTGTAAAAGACTACTAGTTCGATATTAAATACCACCTGGGAAAGGCAAACGTAGTAGAGGATGGTTTGAATCGTATGTCGACAGAGGAGTTAACGACAGTATGGAAATAAAATTGGAAATATCTTCGTACCGATGATGAGTTAACATGTGATTTTATGGAAGATCTCCTCATCACACCCGAGATCATCATTCGAATCATGAAAGCGTGGTCAGGGGTTCTTCGTTTCCATGAGAGGGTTAAGCAATTATTAACCGAGGGGGTAGATCACTATTCAATTGGCTCATAAGGTGGATTGAGATTTTAGCACAGGTTAGTACTTGCAGAGGATGAGGAATTAAGGCTAAACATTATGATAGAGGCTCTTAGGTCACATTTTTTGGTACATCCCGGTGGGAATAAGATTTACCAGGATATAAGGCACCAATATGGGTTGTCAGGTATGAATAAGGACATAATTATTTTTGTGTCCGAGTGTGACCTATGCGAGTTAGTGAATATGGACCATCAGTGACTTGAAGGTGTTCCATATAGATTTCGATGTGTAAATAGCAAAGAATTTCAAAGGACTTTATCATAGGGTTACCTACATCACATTGGGGACACGATTCTATGTCGTTGAACGTTGACCATTTGACAAAGGTCACTCACTTTTTTCCTATCTAGACAGATTATACTTGAGATAATTATGCCAAGCTTTCCCTTATAGGGACTGTAAAGTTGTATATATACCGCTCAATATCGTATCGAATAGGGACAAGACGTTTGTGTCCGACTTTTGGAGGATTTTTCAACAGACATTGGGGATATAGTTGAGGTTGAGTACCTCTTACCACCCATAATTGAATGATCAAACGGAAATAACAAATTTAATGGTAGAGGATATTCCGCAAATGTGCATCATAGACTTCAAATTCAGTTAGGAGCAATACTTATGATTTGTGGACTTTTCTTACAAGAACAGTTACCAGATTACTATTGGGATGGCACCTTTTGAGGCTTTATACAGGAGGATGTGTCTTTCACCTTCATGTTGGTTAGAAATAGAGGAGAATAAACTTTTTGGACTAGTGTTCATTCAAGATAACGCGGAGATGGTGAAGATGATTCGGGGTAGGATTCGGATTACTCAGGATAGGTAAAAGAGTTATGTTGATGCAGACATGAGGCACTTAGATTTTTTAGGATGGTAATCAAGTGTTCCTCAAGGTGTCTCCCATGCAAGGTGTGATACATTTTTGGAAGAAAGTAAAGCTGACTCATAGTTATGTTAGATCATTCTTGATTATTGAGAGGATTGGACTAGTGGGGTATCGGTTAGCATTATCGGATCCTTTGTAAGGGATGCAAGATATTTTCAACATTTTGACATTATGGATATTTCGTGGGGATGAGATATCCTACCAGCATATAGATATCGACAAAATAGAGCTTTATCCTGACGCAACTTACAGGGAGAGGGTTGTAGCTATTCTGGACCATAGTGAGCATAGACTTCATTCCAAAGTTATTTCTTTAGTATGCATGAAGTCGGGACACCACAATAAGGATGAATCGACATGGGAGAGAGAGGATGACATGCGAGATAAGTATCCGAAGCCCTTCTTGCCCAGTACATTTTTGAAAATGAAATTTCGTTATTTGGGGGGAAGAATGTAATATCTCGTATTTTTCATAATAAATTAAATTGGTAGAATATAAAGTAATTTTGTAGAATTTAATTAAATAAATTTATGAATAAATTTTTGAGTTGTAATTTCATGTTTCTATAATTCATTTATGCATGTTATATTCACTCGTAGAAAATAAATTCCATGTTAATTAAATTATTCTTATGTGGTGTGTCAATTGAATAAAAATGTGCAATTTGTATAGATATAGTGGGGCACATTCCAAGATGATTTGGGGACTTATTTAGGTGTTTTAGACATTGAAAATTAGGCCCAGGGCATTGGTACACCATTAAGGGAGTTATTGGGCTAATATGGGTATGGTTTCAAGCTTGATTAGGAGTCCAAAGGTGGAGGTTTATGCGTAACTCGGGAATATTTATTATAATAGGATAATTAAAAATTAAGAAGTCATTTCCCATCCACCATAACACAACCCTAGCAATCCCACTCCCATGGGAGAGGTTAATAAGGATTGATAAGGGAGGAAGATCAAGGATCTAAGAATAGGAGAATCCCAATCAACAGTCTAAGGCAATAATTCTCTTGCCAAGTCAATTTATAATTTGTTTCTTAATTCACTTGTATGTTTTTATGTAAGGACACAAATTTCCAATTGAGTCTTAATCTAGTGTTGGCTCAATTCCGGACAAAAACATTTTAGTCATAGGATAGAGTTCATGTGAATCCATCCAAGCCTATGATGTGTTTGTTGAAGACGTAGTGGCCAGATTTGTAAAGCTTCATCATTGTCGAGTTTCTAGTTCCTCGTTTCTACGTCATCAACTTGAAGATTCCAAGGTCTCCAAAGGGATGAATGCATTTAATATCTAGAGGAGACTTGGACAATATTTTATCGGTGTAATTTTAATTTAAACTGTCTTTTATTTTCAGAAAATGTTTTTAGAACTTTGTAGAAAAGTTTTTTGGCTAAAAAAAATTATATTTTTTGTTTTTTCGTTCGAGAATGTCGTTCGAACGAGAATGTCTTTTGAACGAGTTTGCCAACGAGATATTCCAATTGTTTTCTGACTTTTTGTTCGAAGTTTCGTTCGAACGAGTTTTTTCTAACAAGTTTTTGGCCTGTTTTTCCCTTTGAAATTTCATTCGAACGGCCTGGAAATGCCGTTCGAACGAGATTTCTGGGCGGGAACAGTTTTGGCAGTTTTATCCCATTTTCCCACTCTTTTGTCCCACTTCTTTTTGGCAGTTTAAAATATACTCGAGACATATTTTTCAAGAGACTTTTTGGTACCTTCCTTGAGAGATATTTTGAGAGAAAATACACCAACCAAAGTTCCATTTTTTTTTTTTGTTGAATTTCAAAGAAATATTTTCTACAGACACATGAGTTTACACCCATAGTTTGTTTATCCAAGTACCTCATATATATAATATTTTCTTGGAGTTGTTTGTCACCATTGGTTCATCTCTACCATAAAAAGGAGAAGTTGGGTTTACTTCTAGATCCCACAAAGAAGAAGACATTTGGTTTACGCTGCGGCGTTCCCACTCGAAGAAAAGCTTCGTGTGAGGGTGACGGTGTGCAAGAGTCCCATTGGAGGAGTCCGAGACTATGAAGGAGTCCATGTTTAACTACTAGGCAGATGTGGATACAAGAAGGAGCGTCAAGGCTTGGACAAAGTCAAGTTGTTGGTGTAAGTCTACTGTCTTGCAATTTGAATTCCGTACTTAGTGGATTTGCTAGGCCAGGGCTGTCCGAGATTTTTCCCGTTTTGAATTTTCCTCGTACATCAACGTGTAGTGTGATTGATTTATTTTATCTTGTAAAATGCGTAGATGCATGCTTAGGTAATTCAAGATAAATTTTTGTTTAATTATCACACGTATCTATGTTGGTGCTAAAATTATTTGGGTGAAATTTAAATTAATTTAATCAAGTCATATATTTAATTTGATAATTTGGTTTGGCCTAATTTGCAATATTGAATTAATTATTGTTAGGCAAAATATCTAGGAATTGGTTTGAATTAATTTGGTTTAAGTGAAGAATCCATTTGTTGTTTAATTTATTCACTTTGTGTTTAGTTTAATTTTAATTTGAAAATAGATTAAAAAATTTCATTTGTGTGTGTTGTGTTGAACCATCTTCATTCCGCACTTGTAAAAGGAAATTACATTAAGTTTTAAAAGAATATTTAAAAATTGGTGGCCTCATGTTCCAAAAAGTGGTATCAGAGCCGGAGCGCTAATTTATTGCGTTAAGGTCATTTTTAATATTTTTGGTTAAAAATTAAATTTTCCCCATTTTCAAAATTTCCTATTTTCGATGGTTCTAATTATGCATATTGGAAAGCACATATGTGTTCGGAACATAGGGCTAAAGACGAGAGGGTTTGGTTATCCGTAGTTAATGGGTGGTCCCCACCTACTTGTTTAATAAAGAATTAACGTGTCCCCAAACCCGTTTAGCGTTGGAGTGAAAATGAAATTAAATCCACCAATTTCAATTCTTGAGGTTTAAATGCCTTGTTTAGCTCGGTTACACCGAATGAAATCCTACGTATCATGATGTGTGAAACCACTAAGGAAGATGGGGATATCCTACAACTCACTCACGAGGGAACAAGTGTCGTAAAATCTTCTAAACTCCAAAACCTCACCACTCAATTTGAAACCATCAAAATGGATGAAAAAGAAACATTCGATGAGTTTTATGCTAGACTCTCTGATATAGTAAATTCATCATTTAATTTAGGAGAGAAAATACCCTACGACCGAGTTGTAAAGAAAATCCTTAGGTCCCTACCCGATAGATTTATCCCTAAGGTGGCCGTGTTAAATTCTTTACCCACCTTACACTCTACCAAACTTGAGGAACTAGTAGGTGATTTACAAACCTATGAACTAGATATGTTTCCCTCCAAAACCGAAAATAAAACAGAGAAAAACATCTTTTTGAAAGCTCGAAAGGAGGAAAAACAAGTTGTGGTTGATGAGAGTGAAAGTGACTCGGAAGACATGGCGATATTTGCCAGGAAATTTCGAAAATTTCTTAAATTTAATAAAGATAATTTTAAAAATGATTTTAATAAATTTGAAAATTCCAAGCATGACAAAGTCGAAAAGATCCCTAAATACTATAATGAAAATCTTAATAGCGATGAGTCAAATTGGTGCTATGGTTGTGAGGGTTATGGCCTAAACTAAGGAGAGAGGGTAAGCATCCTATTTTTTACAATGCCACCCTTACTGATAGTGATAAGGAAGAGAGACCCGAATCCACCATTGAGCACAACTTTAACGCGTTCATTGCTAGTCATGTTAGTTTGAGTGAGATATTATCCGACGATGATAACTTAAAACATGACACTTTCGAGGACTTTGTTTGTGAAGCTCTAAAAGATGATGGTAGTGACAGTGGATAAGAGAGAGAGAGAGAGAATGAAAGTGAAAATGAGGTTGATGTGAGTGAACTTCAATTTGCATTTCAAAAATTATATGCCGAATCTATAAAATCAAAAAAGGACAAATTTAAAGTTAGAATTGAGTTTAAAGGAGCATGCCAAGGTTATCGATGAGAGTGCGTTAGTTGAAGACCTTAGGAAACGAGAGAGAGCTCTTCGTGAGAAGATTGAATATGTAGAAGGAGAGAGATATAGCCTTAGAAGTTTAATGGAATCCTTGAAAAAGGAGCTTCTCAAGTTTGACGAGAGAAATTGTTTGTTAGAGTCTAGAATTTTAGAATTAGAAGATTAATTGAGAGATTCTAGGAAGGGCAAATTCGATTTGGAGTGCAAGTCCAAAAAACTAGATAAAATCTTAGGCATGGCCCCAATAAAAAATGACACGTGGTTTAGGGTTCGATTCTTGTAACGATTCCTTTATTAAAGCCAAAATCAATGTTTTACGAGAATCCTCTAGGAATAATGTTATAGATCATTTCTTAGGTCTTTCTTTTCGCTGAGTCTTCAGGTGCCCTCCATGTGATCGAAAAGGTCATCTTAGGAAGTTTTGTTTTGATCTTAATTGAGGTTCTAGAAAATCCCAACGTAAGGCAATTGAGGTAGCCAAGATTCCTATATCCAGACATCATCATTTATCATTAGTTTGGGTTAGGAGATTCGACTTCATAGCTTTACAAGATAGAATTTTTTATTCTCATTTGCTTTCACACGATACCTCCCTTGCTAAATCTAAAGGTTGAATATGTTAGTTGTTTGCATACTCTAGCAGTTTGTGCTTTATATCATATATCCTTACTACTTGTATGCATGTTTATCATCTTTCTATTTTATGCTCCATGATTAATCACATGCTAGAATTATGATTTATGTTTATCTTTTGTATTATATTTCTTTCATTTTAAGATGCATTAATTGAAAATTACAAAATGATTTTAGTTTTCCATTTGTGTTTAATTTTATGAGTTATTAAGGCTTATAAAAAAATACAAATGATTCTTGTTTGTCTTTTGAGTAAATATTTTTTCTTAGTTTATTTTTTTTTTGAAAAACTCAAAAAGATTTTATTTTTGTGTGTACTTTGGTTTGACACACTTTATGTGGCATATACTTGTGTTTGAATCATTTCATTTTCTCTTCCATATGGCTAGAACTTTTGGTTAAGATTATCAATCCTTAAAATGTTCTTTGTCATGCATGCATGGAGTAGTTGGATTTTGTTTTGCTTAATGGATTCTATTTTTATATGCCTATTTTCCAATGTTTTAAAAGGTGTGAGGCGTGGTCGAGGCGTAGAGGTCAAGCCTTAGGAGCCTAGACGGGCCTAGGCGAAGCCTAGACGTAAAAAGGCATTTTTCCTTTTTTTATTATTTTAATTATGCTATGGCTAGTAATATAATAAAATAGTACATACCTTGAATTTTGAAAATATATCCATATGTTTTGTAGCCATCTTTCTCATATTCATGCTCCATAACCAATATTTGTCAACTAATCCTTTGTTTTAAAAAAAAAGTGTGCCTTAAGCCTTTTACCAAGAATAAGGCGTAGGCGATGCGTTTCTCTCAAGCGTCGAGCCTAGGCGGGCCTTTTAGAACAGAGCTATTTTCACATATGCATGAGCGGATTTGAAATTTAAAGGTCACGTGTATATTTGAGATAAGTGAGATGTTCTCCCATCAATTTAGTCATCTACATTTTGCTGTGACTATGGAGGATTTGTGCATGTAATAACCATTTCTCGGATTTAAAAAAAATAGAAAAATATGGTTATCCGTTGCAGTTATTTATCAATGGAACCGGGCTGCGAAAGGCAAAATTAATTTGCGTGAAAAGCCACCATTGAATTTTTGTCCTTAAAAATGTGGCATTAAAAAGAATATTCGCTAACGATGAAATTGTTTAGTTAATATGTTCAAAAGAACAAGTAAAAGAAAATTATGAGGAGTTTGGTTGGATATATTAACGGGTCTGCACAATGACTTTGAATCCTAGTTAAGCTTTTATTGTCATGACTCTATTGGTTTGTAGAATCATCAAAATTCTAGGCTTGAGTGCATTGTGTATGTTTGTTCATTGAGTTGAATTTATATTGTCACATGAGGCTATAACTGAATGTGATGAAGTTTTGTAATCAAATGAGAACTTCATGAACATGTTTTAAGTGATTGGGTCGAAATATATTTGTTACCAGTTCACACCCCTATACTTCTGTTTACCACATATATTTGGACATATTTTTACCATACGAGCGTAAAAAGCTTAATGTATTTTGTGTCATGTGTGGTGTTTATACCTATGTATATGTGCGTTAGTGATATTAATTATGTCTACATATATATGGGAATTTGCTTAGTCTTTGCCTTGATTGCTAGTACATCTATGCTTCAAATTCATTACTGGTATCTATCTTGTTGCGTATATTGTTTGATATCACATGCTTAGTATCTTATTTGTCAAATTGGTATCATTTATTTTCGCATCATAGTTGGTTTCCATTAATATGTGTATGGATTAGTTATATTATTATTGCCCATATACTTTCATATTCTTATCATCTTATGAATCATCTTGTTTACTTGTTTCCCCATACTTATATCCTTTATGTAGTTTTTAGGGGGAGAAATGGTACTTAGTTAAATTGGCAAAGAAATGAGTAATTTATTAGTTCTTTTATCCTTTGTCTATTCTTGAACAAAAAGGGGGAGAATTATAGGGGGATAAATGATATCTAATCCTATTATAATCGTATCTTAGTTTGGGAGATTTATCTTAGGAGGATACGTCTTTCTAAGTATGTCATTGCTAGATAAAAAGGGGAGAATTAATTTATGGGGAGTATTTTCTTTAATAGAATTTAATATTATGATATTCCCTATGCGTTTAATGTTTTTTGCTTAAGTGTGGAGGAATTATTCTAGCGACATCTTTCATCGGCAAAGATAGTCATCCTTGGGTTTTTAAGTCAAGAATTTTATTTTATTTTTGGGTGGGATGTTTTTCAGTTTACTTGAGCTTGACAACCCTTTAGGTTTTTTTTGTTCTATTTTTGTCCCAGAATAGGCAAAGGGGGCGATTTGTAGGGACACAAATTTCCAATTGAGTCTTAATGTAGTGTTGGCTCAATTCCAGACAAAAACATTTGACTCAGAGGATAGAGTTCATGTGTATCCATCCTAGCCTATGACGTGTTTGTTGAAGACGTAGCGGCCAGATTTGTAAAGCTTCATCATTGTCGAGTTTCTAGTGCCTCGTTTCTACGTCATCAACTTGAAGACTCTAAGGTCTCCAAAGATATGAATGCATTTAATATATATAGGATACTTGGACAATATTTTATGGGCGTAATTTTAATTTAAAATGTCTTTTATTTTTAGAAAATATTTTTACAACTTTGTAGAAAAGTTTTTGGCCTTAAAAAATAAAAATTAGATTTTCGTTTTTTCGTTCGAAATTATCGTTCGAACGAGAATGCCGTTTGAACGAGTTTGCCAACGAGATGTGCCAATTGTTTTCTGACTTTTCGTTCGAAGTTTCATTCTAACGAACTCTTTTGAACGAGTTTATTCTAATGAGTTTTTGGCCTGTTTTTCCCTTTGAAATCTCGTTCAAACATAGTCATTCGAACAAGCTGAAAATGTCGTTCGAACGAGATTTCTGGATGGGAACAGTTTTGGCAGCTTTATCCTATTTTCCTACTCTTTTGTCCCACTTCCTTTTGGCAGTTTAAAATATAGTCGGGACACATTTTTCAAGAGGCGTTTTGGTACATTCCTTGAGATCTCTTTTGAGATAAAATACACCGACCAAAGTTTCACGTTTTCATGTGTTGAATTTCAAAGAAATATTTTCTACAAACATATGAATTTACACCCATAGTTTGTTTATCCAAATAACTTATATACATAATATTTTCTTGGAGTTGTTTGGTACCATTGGTTCATCTCTACCATAAAAAGGAGAAGTTTTGGTTTACTTCTACATCCCACGAAGAAGAAGACATTTGATTTACACTGTAGTGTTACCGCTCGAAGAAAAGCTTCACGTGAGGGTAACGGTGTCCAAGTGTCCCATCGGAGGAGTCCGAGACTGTGGAGGAGTCCATGGTTATCTACTAGACAGAGGTGGTTACAAGAAGGAGCGTCAAGGCTTGGATGGAGTCAAGTTGTTGGTGTGAGAAAATTGTCTTGTAATTTGTAATTCCGTACTTAGTGGATTTGTTAGGTTAGGGATTCACGAGTTTTTTCTCGTTTTGGGTTTTCCACGTACATCGGCGTGTAGTGTGATTGGTTTATTTTATCTTGCAAAATACGTAGATGCATGCTTAAGATAGTTCACGAGAAAATTTGGTTTAATTATCACACGTATCTATTTTGGTGCTAAAATTATTTAGGTGAAATTTAACTTAATTTAGTCAATTCATATACTTAATTTTATAATTTGGTTTGGCCTAATTTGCCATATTGAATTAATTATTATTAGCAAAATTTCTAAGACTTCGTTTGAATTAATTTCGTTTAAGTGAAAAATCCAATTGTTGTTTAATTTATTCACTTTGTGTTTAGTTTAATTTTAATTTAAAAATAAATTAAAACTTGTCATTTATGTGTGTTGTATTGAACCATCTTCATTCCGCACTTGTAAAAGGAAATTATATTTAATTTTAAAAGAATATTTAAAAATTGGGGGCCTCGTGTTCCAACATTTTTGTAGAAATTTCTAGGTTAATTAGTCATATTTATGATTTGAATAATTGGAATGAACTTTATGAATTTGAAGAACAAATATGAAATTATGATGTTTAAGGATTAAACTAATTGGTGACAAACCCAAAAATTGAGTATTATTTTAATTGAGAATTAAACTTTAAAACTCATGTTGTAGGAGTGATGAATTGGCGGTTATAATTCATGTAGTAAGCCCTTAATATCAGAGAGTGATTTGGTGGGAAATTTGACCATAAAGATTGTGTTAGATAAACTCTAAATTTAGGTTAATTTTATGTTATTTGGGGGCATTATGTTATGTTATTTTATGTAGATAATCATCTTAAAAGTGTTGTTGGATCATGGCGAATCTATATTCATTAAAATAAATTTGGATAAAGCATTGGGATAAAAGTTGGATTTGAAAGTATGAAACCCGTATAGGAACACACAAGTAGATATAGGTTTTTGCCAAGTCTTTTGAACCTCGATCCAAGGTTGTTTGAATTAAAACATGATTTCGTTTGAACAAGATGTGATGTCAACCGAACAAAACTATCGATTTCGTTCAAATGAGGTCTAATTTCTATAATACCCCGTACTTTTATTGATATTTATTTACGGGATTAATTAAATTAAATGTGAATTAATTGAGAATTAATCCGGATAAAATACCAACGAGATGTGAGTTGGTATTTGATTATAATGTGTATATCGAATAAAATACTAACGAGATGTGAGTTGGTATTTGATTATAATGTGTATATGTGGCAATATATGAATATTGAAAATATTGAAAATTGTCGCGAGACAGAAATTCGGCAATTTGGGAAATTTTGTTGGGACGCGCGTGACAGTCGCGTCAGGAATGTAATTATTTAAATTAAAAAAAGTGAATTTTATTTTTATCAACCGTATGGTCATTTTGAGTGCGCCAACGAGTTCGGAAGGGTCGAAATAGTCAGAAAACACTAGCCGGGGGTTTAGTTTTGGTCCCGGGGCATTTTTGGGCCACACCGGCATCTTAAAAGGGTATTTTGGTAATTTTGGAATTTGGGGAATTTTGACCAACGAATTTTGGGAATTAAAAATAGGGTATTTGGGAACCCACTAACCCATTACCAGCACTTAACTAATTAGAGGGCTACGGGAGTTGTAGGAGAAGTTAGGAGAGGTTCCCAAAAGAGAAAAACCATAACCATCATCTTCAACCTTCAACCTTGGGAGAAATTATAGAGGAAAAGAGAGCAACATCCAACATCCAACATCAAATTCAGAGAACAATCCGAGGCAAGTGGTTTAATTACGTTAATTTCAAGCGAATGTTTCCTCCATGCTTAGAAATTTATATAATCGCATTATTTTGGGAGATTTATAAAAACCCATGAATTTGAGGATTAAAACTATAAACCATGTTAGGATTTGCATGTAGACATATTCTGGACGAATTATGAATTCATACTATAGCCCTTGATAATTTAAAAACGGATTTAAGAAGAGGATTATTGTTGATTTTGAAAGAAATAGAAAACTAGGGTTCTTGATGATATTTTGATCTAAATAAGGCCTTTGGGTGATGATTAATTAGTTTTAGAACGTTAACAATGTTGTAGGATGATTATTTGATGATATTATAACGTTAGAATGAATTTTCATGTATCGTAACGGATTTTTGGGACGATTTGAGGACTGCAAAATGAAGCAGTCCGTAACTTATCTGGTGCAATCGATCGATCGACATTCATCAGTCGATCGATCGACCACCATCGATCGATCGATGTTCAAGGGAGGTTTGCTATCACGGGAGGTTTGCTATCACGGGAGGTTTGCGTTCGTTTAGGACCATCTAATCTTTGTGTGTCTACGGGGGGATATAGATTGGTACCTCGAGGACATAGGTCAGAGAAGGACTTATTGGGAAGTTAATAAGACTGCTGATCATGGGAGCGTAGGTATGTGCGTGACCCATGTGATGTGACTGTGTTCGCCTCCATTGCTTGTGATTGTTGTTATCTGAGAACGATTCCTGAGAGATTCAGAATGCATGATCCTTATGTACGTGATGTACCGGTATGGATAGTAGAGTATGTGTGCACCGTAGCTTAGCCTCGGGGTACTTGTATTGTATATTTATGATGTGAATAAAATAAGGTTAAATGGAAAGGAATTGTTATGCGAGAATAATTATAGTAATGCCTTGATAAAGATAAAAAGGGATAAGTTGCTGTGAATTGTTTTGCTAATAATTGAGAATCGGAGTTTGAGTAAAGCCATCTATTTAATTGTTAACATTGGGAATTTAAATTTTGAATCGAGTAGAAAGGTTAGAACTTATGACGGTTTAGTTGGATATGAATATCACTTATATGGGTACGGTACGTTAGGAGTGCACACTTAGTCGAGAGGTGAGTATTTCATGTGAGTGCACGCCCTAACATGTATTTTGCATTCATTGTTTTAATGTTATTAAAGCACTTGCTGTTTTTAAAATACTCTCCACTTTCGGGCTCTGACCTGTTTGCTTTCAAATCTATTTTTTTTTTGTAAAACCTTTTTAGGTGCCCAGCCACAAGGACACCATGCATAGGATTTCCATTCAGGTGACGAGTTGTAGCTGTTGTGGAAGTTACAGGGCCTTGATATTAGGCGCCTCATTTTCTAGTCTTGACTCCATATTCAGTTTTATCATTTGTAGGGCATGTCTCCCATTTCCTTTAGAGACATTTTATATTTCAGTTATTCAGACTTTGGTTTGTAATTAATTCAGGATGCAGACTTGTTTTATTTATTTCCATATTGGGATTGTTGTGAGGAGTATTTCCTCCAGACTCATTATTATTTGTTGGTTACTCTATTGAGACTTTATCGTGAATGGTTGTGCTACATTTCTATAATTAATTTATTGCATGTTAATCAGATTTAATTTAAAATTTGGCAACTCACTTTTTAAATACTAGGTGGTTAGTAATCATTAAAATGTTTTCGACAGTGATGCTATTAACTGAACCAACTTGGCATTTTGTATTGATTTAATAAAGGAGTAGCTACCCGGTATTTAATTAGTCGGGGTGTCACAATTTCTTTCGAACGACCCTTCGAGGTTTGAGTCAGGTTGGGGCCAGGGTTTACAAACTTAAGCGCGTATATGGGAGGATATTCAAGTGAGTGGATATTTAATTACAAATAGTGTCACCATTTACTGTTGAGAAAATTGACAGTGAACTAGATGGTTAATTCCACGTGTGTGTGTTTTGTGATGACCGTTTGGATGAGGGATTCCTCCGAACTTCCCGTTAGAGCATGAAAGGACACTAATGGTAGATGCCTTTATGTATCGCATATATATAAGGACATATCTGATTTTATATATTGAATGGGATTAAATCCTTGTAGTATAATGATGTAGACAAATAATATTGCACCCAATACTATATAAAATGCATAATGGGTGATATGTTATTTCTTGTGGGTATTATCGTAGGGGTTACTCTTAGAACTATAAGAATATGTGTATATGATTAGCTTCAGTTTATGAATCAAGTTAAGCACATTGATTATTATTTCATTTTGGAAATTATCAAATTTCATGAAGGGGACTTGGGGGATTAAGCATTTAGTATTGCATTTAAATGAGGGGTGAGATAGTTATTGTATGTGAGTACCAATGGGCGATATATAATGTGAATTAAATTTATAATTGCATTTTTATTTCTTAAGATAATTCTTGCAACTCTAGGGTGCTAAGAGAAATCATTAAAAATATCCCTCCTCCCGAGTTTGCTAGACAGGGACAACATGGCTGAGAAGAAATCATACTTGCGATCATACTTTCTTATCAATCACTCCAATTCGATTGACTTTAGTTTACATTTCTATTTCCCTTGAAGCTATTTTATTATTTTGGAGATTGTATGGGCATATGCCCAAAGTTTATAACTCAGTCTTTCTCAGATTAGTCATACATATGTTGGATGTCTTATTACAAGTTGGTTACTGGACATATTTATTATTGGTTATTATTTAAGTGATTTATTGAGCATGTTGATTTAGAATTTATAAATGTCATTTATGGTTTTGATGCTGAGAGTGATATAGATTGTTAGAGAAACCCCATCTTTGGCATATTGTGTCTAACCAAACTTTACATGGAAAATGAAGGTTATTACATGAGGTCGTCTCCTTATTATTTGCACACCCTCTACTTTTCTGATTTTGACTTATTCATTTTTTAATCAATACTTCTGTGTTATTGCTTGGCATAAAAAACAAAGAAATATTGCCCATCTAACTCTCAGGTGAATTTTTTTTATTTGAAAGCTTGTGTGGACTATTCAAAAAAGACTTGGAGCACCTCATCCACACTCAGTAACTATACTATTAGATTAGCAGATTTTAATCACTTTTTTTGTTGCTTAACCAACAAAAGATATACTTATAGCCGGCATTGACATAAATGAGACAACCTCATCTTCTTATATCATTGCTTTAGAGTTTCTTTATCATGTAGAAGGGAATCTTTTTATCGGAGGAACCTCATCCTCCCTTGAATCTTAGATTATAAATTCCATCCCAATTACTAATCCATCTCTATAGAAAATGGTGAAGAGAAATATTCCTAACCTTCTTGCTAGAGCTACTTCTCCTCCCCAAGACGGAAAAAAATGTTGATGGGGGCAGTTCCAAGCTTCCTATTATGTTGGTGGCCAAGGAGGTTAAAATCCAGGAGACTCAATTCAAGATATTGAAAAGGGGACCTACTAACTACCAATAGTTGACAGTAAAGAGCCTAGATGACCAGGCTTCTATTGGTGTTGCTTTTGTTGAAGTGAACCCTAGTCTGGCTAGGGGTTTTATAAGTTTGGGGGTTCTTCCTCCCGATGAATCTGTTACTGCTTCCCTTTCAAGGGAAATACTTTTATAGAGAGCCAATCATAATTTGGCAATGGTAATTATCTATTCCCTTGAATTTATTTCACATATCTATGTATTAATGCAGAGGTTTAATGATTTCCTTGCCTTTTTGGTCTTTGCTATTTCTGGTTGACTGTAACCTTATTTTAAAAAGATATAATTAGCTGAGGGGGGCCTCAAATGAAGTTAATGTCACGTTTAAGGGGTTTAAGGACTCACTAGATGCCACCAAGAAGGTGTATGAGAAGGATCAGGAGAAATGAGATGGATTGTGGAACATGCCGAGAAGGATAAGAATAATGTGCAACAAAGGCAAATGATGAAGCTGCAAAGAAGGCTGACCACATTGAGAAAAGTACTACTGAAATGGAAGATAAGTACTGAGACTTGAACGCCAAGTTTAAGAAGGAAAAAATGGACCCTTACACAAGTGTTTGGGATAAGGCCTTTTCTAGTGTGGTTGTGCAAGTGGAATTTTCGAAGAAGTCATCCTTCAAGAAAGGATGGGACGCCACTCTTAAGAAGCTCATCACAACTTTAGACGCCTATCTGTTTCAACACTACAACCATGTTAATCCTCATGAAATTGGTGAGGAGATGGACGGTGAGGAGGGAGAGGTTGAATCTTCTACGGCCCCTAAGATGGAAATATCAGTAGTTCATCTGGAAGAGGAGGTTTCTCAAGATAAGGAGAAGGTGTAACTATCTAGGATTGTTTTCATATTTTCTACCTTGTATTGTTATGCTTTATGTAATCTGGACTAGTCATTCTTTTTATGTATTTCCCTCAACAATTTTTAATGGCATTAGTCTTTCTTTCAAGCAATCAATATTGATGCTTGTTGTGCCCTTTCTTTAACCGTCCATACTTATGCCCTTTTTTTAGTTTAACTATAGGAAGTCTTTTATGGCAGCTGTCGAGAGTAACTTTTATAAAAGGAGTGTTCAGATCCTTGGGGCTAGCCATGAGGACCTAGAAGAGTAAAAATTAGAGCAACTACTCAGCTTAGATGCATCCAATCATGTAACAGAAACATACCTTCGTATGCACAAGATGTTCGACCCAACTATGACGACCAATGCCTCATACTATGAGATGATACTTCAAGGGCATAAAGAGTCTCTCACCAGTTTTAAGGTTGATTATAAGGAGAATTTTTCTCAGTTGATAAGTGAAAGTGGTTTTGAAAAAAGTTACAGGCAATTCTTTGACTTATAATAAAAAGTTATCCGTGATGAAGTATGACTTAAATAGTTCTCAAGAGGTATCCAGTTTGTTGGAACAAAAGAATAACATGTTGAGAGATGAGTTTGAGGAATTGAAGATATCAGTAAGTGCCAATTAAAGCGAATGGGTTTCTATTTTGGAGAAACAAAATTCCAGGCTAATGGAAGAAAATGAAAGATTAAAAATTCCAAAGGGGTTAATCATGTAAGATGGTTATGGTTTCTCATACTTAAATTGAAGAAGAAAGGACCAATAAGACATTGGTCAACCAAGCCAACTTGATAAAGAGTCAATCTGCCAATATCAAGAAATTAAATGAAAATTTCGACCATCTTACCTTTCATTTTCATCAGTAACTGCATACTATTTAGATGAATGGTTATAATGAGGCCCTATCACACATGGGTGGGGAGTTAGAACAAGCTAGTAAATAAGGGTGAAAATGGGGTTGACTCATTTTCTTAATTGTTTTGAAGATGCCTGCAAAAGATCCCTAATGGTACTAGTATGACCGAGGTTGTTCGGACCACCGTACTCCTCCTTTTAAGCTACATATCAAGAGGATTCCCATTGATGCCATTTCTAGAAGCTCAGGATATATCTCGGAGACTGTGGAATTTATGGAGAAGATACTCTCATTTGGCCCCTGCATTTGGTCGATTAACCCGATTCTAGTATACAAAATAGGATTAGAGAGTTGGGATCTTATATTCTTTCTTCATCATAGAGAAGTCCTTTGGGAAATGTTAGACGAAATGATGAGCTCAAAGGTTTGTCTTTCATTGAGTTTGTAATGGTTGAACAAGAACTTGTAATAATGTCATATCTTTCTGTTTATGGAAAAAAATCTAAGTTAGTGCTACTGTTTCTTTATATGGTTGTGGCCTAGTAGTATCTTATCATTGTGATTATATGGTTGGCCATTACACGACTAATCTGCTTGACTGGTTACCAATTTGGACGAACCTAAGATATCCAACCTTAGGTTCTACTAACACACTTATAGTTCTACAAAAAAATCTTGTTATTTTTTACTAACTATTAGTATTAGGTACCATTGGTGCCCAAACGTTGTAGGATTTTTACTTAATTTGGTCTGGTAAAACATTATTGACATTAAGTAGTTATACATGAAGTTTAAGAATTATAAACTTCTTATTTGTGCCTTGTCAAAGACGAAGTCATACATGAAGATTTAAGATTCCTCTTACTAGTTTACAAGATTCGAAATAATTTTTTCTTCGGATTTGTTTCTTTTTTTTATAACATCTCCCCTATTTCCAAAAAAAAACACAAAAATGAATTCAATTGATGATGAACTAATAATTTTTCATTAACATTAAAAAGAGTTGCTACACATTTATCAAAAACTTCAACGCATTGTTACTGTTAATATTTCTCAAGTGGTCAGTGCTCCATGGGTTCTTGAATTATTCTCCTTTTAGGGGTTCTGAGCGATAGGTACCTGGTCGAATAATTATTGAAATGCAGTGGGGACCATGCAAGTTATCTTCCAATTTTTTTCTTTCTGGAGTACTTTCTTTAGAACATTATCTCCATCCTTTAGGTCTCTTGGCTTTACTCTTTTTATTATAAAATGTGGTAGTTTTTTGCTGGTAGGCAGCTATGCGTAGTGTTGCATTATCTCTCTCTTCTTTTACCATGTCTAAGTATAGTATCTTTGTGATATCACTTTTGGGAAATTTAAAGTTGATCACTCTATGAATTTGTAAGCCAATCTCCATAGGGACCATAACTTAGGTTTCGAATGCCAACATGTAAGGAATTTAACCAGTACTTATCCTCGGGGTTGTTCTATAGGCCTAAATCACACTATGTAATTCGTTGATCCACTTTCTTTAAGAGTCATCTAGACTTTTCTTCAGTCCATGAAGAAATTTTTTGTTAGGTATTTTTTTTTGGCCATTGCAATGAGGATGCCCATGTGGAGAGTGCAATTTTTGGATTTTGTACTTGATGCATTAATCCTCAACATTAGGACTCTGGATAGGTATAAAGCTTGTCTCATCGCATGTGGGTTTTCCCACCACTATGACATAGATTATAAAGATATATTTACCTTGCTTTTAATATGGTTACATCTCAAACGATAATTTTTGTGGCTGTGTGCAAATGATGAAATATTTGGCAACTCAACATGAAGAATGCTTTTACTTTTTTAGAATTGGTTCATGATATCTATACGGTTAAACCACCATGTATTCTTTCTAAGGAGTTTTTTGGTTATATTTGTCGAAGAAGGCGGCAAGTGCCACATGCATGGAATGGTATAATCACTCAATATTTTATGTTTATGTTTGTCGAAGAAGGCCTTGTATGGTCTCAAGCAAGCGCCACATGCTTAGAATGGTAATATCACCCAATATTTTATGTTCCGTGGTATACTCTTGCCAATTCAAATCATAGTTTGTATGTAAATTTCAAATCATTCATGCATACAATGCTTTTTTCATATCCAGAGATTGTGATTATTAACGACGGTGACTCATATGAAATTGCACGTCTTCGTAGCAAATTGTCTATCCGTTTTAAAATGAACGTGGGTGAAGTTTGTTGCTTATTTGGTTTACAAGTGGATAAATTTTATTTTTATTTTGTCCATCAACGGGGTTATGCATGAATTTTACTGGATCATTTTTGTATGGGAGTCGCAAGCTAAGACACTTCCTTTTAAATCTTGTCAAAAGTTAGAGAAAGTTGAATGTGAGCCATTAGATGATGAAACACATTTTTTGCTTTCTTGTGAGTAGTCTATTTTATTTGACTATCATGAGGCCTGACATTTCATATTATATGGGAGTTATGTCTAAATTTATGGGCCACCTATGTGTTAGTCATTTGATTGAAGCAAAGAGAATCCTCCATTATGGAAAAGGAACCTTAGGCTATGGGTTTATATAAAAGCATAATGTATACCTCTTCTTACATGGGTTTACAGAAGCAAATTGGGCGATTAATGTCAATGATAGATGTTTTACAAATGATCATTTCTTCATTACATGCTGAGTTGTGATTACTTAATGCATTAAAAGGTAGGGTACTTTCGATCTTTCAAGTGTCGAGGATGAATATGTGGCTGCTACAATGGACACTCAAGAGTGTATTTGGCATAAGCGATTTCTTTGTGAGTTGTCTTCGACCACAGATTATCCCATTTCACTCAAATATGATAATGATAATTCCGTTAAGCTTTCTGTAAAGTCAATGCTTCACGCCCGCACAAAGCACATCACCACTATGTTTGAGAGAAGGTGTTATATCTTGAGATCGATTTTCAAAAGTTTAGAAGCAACGACTATGTTGTTGATGTCTTCCCTTAGGTTCTTTTAAAGTTTGTATTTGAGAAGTTTCGTGATAATCTTCGTCTAGTTGATCGTAAGTATGCACTAAGGGGGAGTGCCATAAATTAGCGAACCTTACCAATATGTCCCTTTCTTTTGGAGAAACTGATGTAGTCTACTTAACTTGATTCAGTTTTTATTTGAATTCAGTCCTCAGTATGTTTATGAGTCTGATAGTTTTAAGTTAGATACATAAATTCAGGAGTCGGTTTTCCTTTCTAATTGAGAGCAATCATTATATATAAATAGTTTGTAATCTTATAATTTTTAGCTTATTTCTTTCTCTTCAAAAAGAAGAAATCTATTTTTATGCTTTTGTTTTGTTCCTCATTCTAGTTCTCAGAGTGTAAAATGCCTTATAAAATATACTTTACCCCAAAGTAAATGATTCACTTTACATTCTTCCCAAAGTAAATTAGTATTAACATCAAAGCAAGTGAGCCTGAAGTCGAAGGGCCACAAAAAAGTCACATTCTGTTTCATTGTTTTACTCTTACCTTTATTATCGAAAATGTTTACAGCAATATGATCAAAGAAAAAGATGTAAAAGATGATATTCACTTAGAAGTTTAATCTAAAAAGAAAAGTGAATTAGAAAGACAAAGCAGAAAGAATAAAAAGTGTAATGAACATGAACAAGAGATATCAAGTTGGATACCTTCTTTTCAATTGGAAGACTTTATTGAAAATGTTGAGTTTACAAAGCCTCCTTTAATTTTTGCTGCTACTTGAAACGAAAAGAAAGACAATAGATACGATGGTAACAAAGAAAGTGGCTTGGACCTTAAGTAACACCCTATATTAATAACATTCAAGTTTAAGAATTTTAATTTTAGACAATGTGCAATAACACAACACAATATGACCTTAATTTTGTTTTTCCTCACATGAGGATGTGTCGTGTTCATATCAAAACTGAGATTATTAGTCATGCTTCGAGTCCTGTGATGTTATTCGCCTATTTACTTGTTTTTTCATATATTATGATGTTTAACTAAGGAGAAATATTATCATTCGTGTTCATCGTGTCGTATTTTCAAAATTCCAATACATCTAATTCATATTAGGAAAAAAACATATAATTTTATATCATGTTAGTATTCGTGTCTAATGGATGTTTGTCCAGAGAAGTATAAGAAAAAAAATATGTAGCTTAAAAATTATAGTTGTTATGCTTAAAAATGTGAATTTTTTCTAGGCACTATTCCCTTATCCCACTAAAACCACCTTTACTGAAGAAAAATTGTTTTGGTTGGACCAAAAATCGTAAAGAAATCATAATGAGTTAATCCTTCCTTTCAACCCAAATTTAAATTCATATTCAATCGATATATTAGTTACCTATATAACAATTTTTATATTATAATTTTTTAAGATCCAAGTAACAAAGAGACCCAACTATTTCCAATTTCGTTTAAAAAATAATTACTAGGGCAACAAAAGAAATATCACTGAAACAAAAAATAATTACCAAACATCTATCTTCACAAACTTATGCACTTCAGGAATCTCCTTTGAATTTCCACTATTGTCAAGGTTAGAATATGTTGGCATGTACTACTAAGAAATAATGTCTTTTACATAACTATTTATGCTTTTATATATCTGAAGTTATGGCTTTTTTTGTGCATAGACAAGTTATGTATTAAATATTTCTTATATACTCAATTAATATGTTCATGAAGTAAACCGTTGAGAAAAAAATCGCGTAAGTGGTGAACCACAAATAAAATTATTTTATTACACAAAAAATAATTGTACAAATCTTAGTGCAAGTATTGAGTCACAAAATACACACTCAAATGGCCCACTAATATTAAGAAACTCACTCAATATTTAGGACAAAATTTTATTACTCAAATACACACCTCACTCACTTTAAAGACACCCACTTATTTATTTGGACGTTATATGTTTACCCACTTGATTGCTTCTCACTTATTTGCTTCTCTCACTTTGATATATCCCAAATGGGTAGATGAGTCTCCTATTTATAGTTGGCTAAGTCGGTGGTTATAATTGTCTAGATATATTATTGTAGAAATTGGAAGAGGGAGGAAGATAAGGAAACATCTGCATAAGAGAGCTTGTTGTAGGGTTTTTTAGAAAGAGAGAGAGGTGGTGTTGCCTTTGTTTTTGTTTAACACTCCCCCTCAACATCGACCCTCTCTTTCAAACTCATATCTATAGATCGTACGAAGTTTCCCTTGAATTTCTTCAAACTTTGTAGTTTTAAGTCGGCAACTTGATCATCTGTCTTGATTGCTTGCATCTTTATTTCTCTTTTAAACACCTTCTCTCTTATGAAGTGGTGGTGTACTTCCACATGATTGGTTATTGCATGAAACATTGAATTCTTGTCCAAACGTATAGATGATTGATTATCGCAGTGTAAGGGTACTACATATTCAATTGGTTGTTGCAAGTCTATCCTTAATTGCATTAACCATGTAACCTCTTGAGTCGCTGTTGCCGATACCCTATACTCAGCTTCTGTGATCGACAAGGACACCGTAGGTTGCCTTTTACTATGCCATGGAATTTCTCTTTAGCCAATACAGAACGTATACCCAGCAATCGATCGACGTGTATCATGATATGTAGCATAATTAGCATCTCAGAAGTCAATCACCTTGTATGTAGCACCTTTCTTGTATATTATACCTAAGATAAGTGTACCCTTTATGTACGTCAATATTCTTCGGACCGCTTCTAAGTGAGGATTCTTGGAACATTGCATGAATCGACTCACTATATTGACTACAAATCTTATGTCAGATTGTGTGAGTATTAGATATATTAAACTACCAAACAACTGCCGATACAAAGTTTTCTCCTACAAGTGTTTGCCTTCATGTGCAAATAGTTTGGCATTGGCTTCCATTGGTGTCGATATTGACTTACATTCTAGCATCCCGTACTTGTTCAGTAGATTCATTGCATATTTTTGTTGACACAAAGTACTCATCCCTTGCTTTGATTGATCTCTAGTCTAAGAAAATGCTTCAACTCTCAAAGTCCCTTAATTTAAATTGGCACCGATAGGTTCTCTTTTGTCCTATGGATCTCTTCGTTATTATCTCATGTGATGATTAAATCATTTATATACACTAGTACCACCGAGATTTTTCCACCTTTTATCTTCACAAATAGGTGTGACACCCCACCTAATAAAATACCGGGTGATCAGTCTTTTATCAAATTAAAACAAAAGTCTCATTTGGTCCATTCTTAGCTTCACTGTCGAAATATTTTTAAAACTTACTGACCATCTAGTACTCAAAAAGTCGGTGCCAATCTTTATCTTTTTATTTAAACAAAAACAATAACATGCGAAACTATAATTAAATATTCACAATATACTAGAATTTAACCCATCTCACAATATATAATGAATAAAGTCTTGTCGAGTCAACGATCGACTAACAAACCAAAACTGCTAAATAAACCAATAATATTCAAATTGAATAGCTGAAATAAAGACAATGGACAACATGTCCCAATTGAGAATACAAAAGGAGATCATACACTAGATCTAAACAAATGAATTGTCTATGCAAATTCCGGCTAGCCTCCACAAAGCTGCAGCTATGAGTTCCTGGATTGAATCCTCAAGTCTGGCGCCCCTGTGGCTGGACACCTAAAACGGTTTTGAAAATATTTTGATAGTAAGAGTTAGTACTCAAAACGTTTTGAAAATATTTAGCAAGATTCTATCGTAATAAAATGAGTTATTGATTACACATGTTAAGATTTCATACACTCTCTTGAGTTGCCTCACCCCTCATCTATAGTGAACGCCTATCGATCTTATCCTTCGCCCAACAAGCTATACTTCCTAAGCTAACTTTACTAATCTATATAACTGAACTTATCTGCTCAACTAAGTTCCCATGCAGTCCATACAGTATGCTAATAGTAAACACATTTCATATGTTATATACTTAGATAACTTTTCACATATTCTTATCTTTAACCTTTTAAAATTAAGTTTCACTACTTAATTTATTCTTCAGATATTCACCTCTTTCGTTGAATCACAACAATTAAGTTTCTCTACTTAATTTACTTTTAAATGTATTCACACCATTTTATTATCCATCCTCTCATATAAGTAGATTATTTATACAATATAAATTTCACACACCATATATGCTTATAAGACCATTCTTCAATATTATGCCCTCGTAACACACATTAAGGACTCTTGGTTTGGAATAGCTCATCGACCCCAAGTAAAAGAATTTGGTTCGAAATATTTCCTCGACCCCAAATTTTATTTCATGTATTAGTTCAGAATCCTACCTCGACCCTAATAATGAAATTTTATATATTGGTTCAGAACTCTTTCATATCGACCCCAATTTACTATATCCATATATTAGTTCGGAATTCTAACTCGACCATAATATAGTCAAATATACATCGGGTATTCTGTCCACCTAATTCTCTATATAATTCAGTAGGTATACGCGCAACCTAATGATCATACTCGCACGTAAATATATTTCTCTCAAATATTCACCGTACTCTTTAGATTACATTATTTTCACATACTAGATCGGAATCCTACCGCAACCCTAGTATAATAAAATTTACTTTATGTATTCACTCCACCTAAGTGTTTAATACAGTAGGTATACATAAAACTTAGTAATCATGCTCATACGTAATATTTCCATCTCTAATATCCACTGTACTTGTTAATTTACGATTCATCTCACTATCTCATTTTAATTGAATATTCGCACAACTCTAAGGGCCCTAGTTACCGCTCCATATATTCAGTAGTTAAGATATCTCTAACCTACTGCTATAATCCTTGGATTGACGTTTACTCCCTCCGTAACTAAAATCCCAATTTCTCGATGCACAACTTGATCGGTTTATCCTCGTCGGTCGATAGTCCAAGTCTTACTCTCAATGATCGTATCAGAACTAAATAATATATCTATTGGTCTTATCTAAGTCTCTATATAGGTATAATATTACCACCAAAGTTCCCCTCAAGAGCCAGGAATTAATTGGAACTCAACCAACAAAATTTTCCAAAAATTGCTGGTGTCGATCGAACGATATTCATCAGTCGATCAATTGATCGACAAGGTGCAAAACACTATTCATCACTTCATGCGTTTATTCACTTATTCTAATTACCAGACTCACATGATAATACATTAAGCTTTCCATAAAAGATTCCTAACCATTTCCAACGATTTAAAATATCATAAATCCCCACAAATTAGCCTAGAATAATTCAAATCTTCTAAGTATTCAAGAACCTTAAAAATATGTTCTCCTATATTTTTAAATCATGAACCCAGATTTTAATTCGTATTAAGAATCATAGTTCTTCTGATTTTTAATCTTCTACAGATATAAATCTAACCACGTGATATTTCTACCCAAACAAGCAATTTATCAATTCTCTTTCCCCAAGAATATTCATAAAAAGCAATTATTTATAAATCCTACGCATGTATATTATAACTCAAGATAATTTGCATATAACCACTTACATTGATTAGATATGGATCTAATTTCATGATTGTTGTTGGTGATTGATTGTATTTCTCCTCCAATCTTCCTTCCCAACTAGTTTGTGGTGCAAGAACCTTTTGAATCCTTCACCAATTCTTCCTTAGGCTTTGAGAATGATCTCTCTTCTTTATCTAATGGTTTTTCTTTGTGTTATGGGGTTTCTAACCCTAACCTCACTTTTTATCAGTTGATAAAACACTCCAAAATTCGTAGGTCTCCTTACCCCAAGTGCAAAAAGACTAAAACGCCCACGTACGATCCCGGTTGAGCCCAAAAATGGCTCGGTACCCGACTAGTGGCCCGAGTATACTTTTTTGACTAATTCGACCTATTCAGAATCATCTATGAGCTCTAAATCATCATTTGAGTTACTAAAAATATATTTCCTATCTCATCCTCAATTTAGTCTACACGTGACACTCGGTTGAGATATAGTCAAATACGTCTATATCACTCGCTATGTCGTACAAATTTACAATCAACATTTACTATTCACACTTAGTAAATTTGAATCATAATACTAATCAGTGTGTATCTCTCAATAAATATTTAATAATTATAATTATTATTTAATCACTTAATAATCGTAATTATTACTAAATTACATTCAACTACTTCACTAACGTTACTTAAATTAAAACGCATTTTCTTATTTAATTACTCAACTAATTAAATTCTAAATACGCCGAAATGCGGGGTATTACAATATTCTCGAGTCTTAAGGAGCTAGAAAGTATGCACTTTTGATTAAGAATTCTCTTATCTTTCCATACTAGGCTCTTGGAGCTTATTTGATCCCGTAGAATGCTTTCCTCAGCTTGCAGGCATAGTCTGGTTGGGTTTTACCCTCAAAACCTTTAGGTTTCCCCATGTATATTTCTTCATTGATCTTTCCATGTAGAAAATCATTCTTCATGTTCATTTTCCAGATCTTCGAAGACTTACTGGTTGCAAGTGCTATTAGTACTCTAAATGTTGTGATCTTTGGTATTGGACTAGATGTTTCATCGTAGTCCAATCCATATTGTTGCGAGAATCCTTTAGCTACCAATCGAGCCATGTATTTTTCAATTGATCCATTTGGGTGAGCCTTTACCTTATATACCTACTTACACGTGATGGGTGTCACATCCTTAGGCTTTGGTACTAAATCCCATGTTTCATTCTGCTTGAGTGCATAAAACTCCTCCTCTATTGGCTTTATCCATCATTTATTGAGTGAGGCTTCTTCAAATGTTGTAGGTTCTCTTTTATTGACATCTGTAAGGGCAAAATTTGAATATTTTGAATTAGGCTTTTGTGGCATGGAAGTCCTCCTTAGTTATTGTCCATCGTCTTCAATTTCTTCGTACTCATTTGGTAGATCCTCCTCCAAAGCTCTACAATGAACTCCTATTCTCCAAGGACTTGAATCCCGTGGTGAACCATGCTCAAACTCTTCTTCTTATTTGGGAAATTCTATAATAGGAAACTATTATTTTGGTTGTTCCCTTATTTTTGCTTGTATCTTGTCTTTTAAATCTTTAGTATCCAGCAGCATCATTGATTATGAAGACCACTAAGAGGGAGCTTCATTGAACACCAGATTTCTAGATGTGTAGTATCGATTAGTTATCGAGTCACAACATCTCCACCCTATGGAGATGCACCGTATTACATTTTTAGAAAATTTAGTACGTGGATAATCTAGTATAAACATATAGTACACACATCCAAAAACTCTAAAGTGACTTATAGTAGGTCTAGTGTTCCATAACTTTTCGAATGTTGTCAAATTTCCCAACCTTACCCATGGCAGTCTGTTGATCACATGCACTGTTGTCTTTACACACTCGGCCCAAAATTGATTGGAAACATTCTTCGCATGGAGCGTAATCCGACAGGTTTATGCAAGATGATTATTTTTCCTTTTTGCAACCCCATTTTGTTGTGGGGTCCCTAGATAGGTTAATTATCTCCGAATCTTACAATCTCTAAGGAAGTCGGAGAATTCTATTTATATAAATTTTCTCCCATTGTCAGAGTGTAGACATCATATCTTATTCCCATATTTTCTTTCAATCTTTTGTTTAAATTCTTTAAACTTTATTAATACTTACCCTTTCTTTTTTAGGAAATAAACCCATACATACCTTGAGAAGTCATCGATAAAATTTACCAGGTAAAGCTTCCCACTA